>OX377618.1:136878287-137380013 GCA_947397865.1 Polietes domitor
GGGGGTGAAATGGGGCAAAAAAGGGATAAAAATGGTACATATTAAACGACAAAAGCTAGAAACACGAAATTCGGTGTGTACATTCCTCTAATTGAGTAGATAGATAATATAAAAATATTTTTTCCAAATTCGTACTTTTAAGGGGTAAAATAGGAATAGAGGGATAAAAATAGTACCAACCAAACGGCTGTACCTAGAATAATGAAATTCGGTGTATACATTCCTCTGATTGCATAGATAAGTAAAAAAACACGGATTTTTTAAAATTCGTACTTTTTGGGGTTAAAATGAAAAAAGGGGATAAAAATAGTACCAATCTAATGACCGCAGCTAAAGTGATGAAATTCGGAGTATACATTCCTCTGACTGCGTAGACACGGAAAATAGCCGAATTTTTCGAAATTAGTACTTTCAAGGGATACAATGATGCAGAGGGAAAAAATAGTACCAACTAAACGACTACAGCTAGAATGACGAAATTCTAATTCCGTTGATACGTCAACGGGGTAAATATGGTACCAACCAAATGGGCGCAGCTGGAATCATGGAATTCGGTGTATACATTCCTCTGACTGCATAGACACGCAAAATAAAAAGTTTTTTTTCCAAATTCGTACTTTTTCTTTTATGGCAGAAATTGGTCGAATCATGAAGTTAGGTTGTTTTGCACTATGTACATCTGATAATGGATTTTCAAAATTTGTACTTTTGGAATTAAAATAGAATGGAAATACAACCAATTGTATCAGCCACTATCTACCAATATTTATGGCTTTGAAAATATAAATATAAGAATATTTATTTTTTGAATTGACGTATTGGTAGCATTACCTTATAAGCGTGGTTTGAAATAATTAAAATATTACATTTATTTATAAAATTAATTTTTCAATATTTGTATTTGCTTTGGTTTGGCTATATGAAAAAAATTATATTTTCCTGCAATATTACTGCACTTCTACGAAAACCGACAACCTCTGTGGAATGCAATCCATGGTGGAGGGTATATAAAGTTCGGCCCGGCCGAACTTAACGCCGTTTTTACTTGTTTTTTTTTCAAATTTTTTCCAAAGAACTAAGTTCGAAAATCTCCTTATTTTACGTATCTACGCAATTAGAGTGATATACACACCAAATTTCATCATTCTAGCTTTAGTCGTTTATTAGATATTATTTTTAATATTTTAATATCTTAATATCTAAATGAAAGTACAATCTTGAAAGCAAGTTTCGTTTTTCGTGTCTACGCAGTCAGAGGAATACTAAAAAAGTCGAAAATCGACAGCCTCTGTGGAATGCAATCCATGGTGGAGGTATATAAAGTTCGGTCCGACCCAACTTAACGCCCTTTTTAACTTGCTATTATTCAGATTAATGTATGCTCCGAATTTCATGACTATAGTTGCGGCCATTTTATCCACTTTTTCCATTTTACCCCCTAAAAGTACGAATTTCGAAAAATTCGTTTGCTTTACGTGTCTACGCAATCAGAGGAATGTATACACCGAATTTCATTGTTCTAGGTGCATACGTTTTGTAGGTACCATTTTTATCCCATTTCACCCCTTATGAGTACGAATTTGAAAAAATACTTTTACCAAATTTCTGGTTTCTTGCTGTTGTCGTTTGATAGGTACCATTTTTATCCCTCTATGCCCCATTTCACCCTGCGAATAAGAATCACTTTATGGTGCACGTTTTTGTTATAGGGGGAGTGCGCATACCCAATATAAAGTAAGTACAAGCAGACATATTGAAAAAATATTAAGCATAATACTCTAAAATATTTAAGGTTTTTGAGTAATTTCAGTCCTTGTCCTAGCTCCTTTCGTTTAGCATACTTTCAACAGATTGAAATTAAAAGTCAAAGATACGACCTTAAGGTTAAATATAGATAACCACGATAAGATTCATAGTGAATGGTTCCTTTTGCATTTTCATCTGAACGTACAAGACTACGTACAGACTAGACAATTGAAGCTGTGTTTGTTTGCATTGACATTCCCATTTTTATTAGCTCGATTAAAAATAATGGCTTTGCCGAAACCCGGGATTGAACCGGGGACCTTTAGATCTTCAGTCTAACGCTCTCCCAACTGAGCTATTTCGGCATATATTTTGACTATGCCAATTTGTGTACCCAAACACAGATCTGGTGCATTATTGGGGTCTTATTACTACTTTGATTCCTCATCCTCAGTGGACTGTGTTATTAGGCCACCGAAAATTACTAGTTAAGTGCTACATAAAATAGTTTTCAAAAATTTAATATACCCTACACTACTTCGTGGAATAGGCTATTATAAGTTAGTTTTCCGCCAAATGTTTCTAACACCAAGAAATAATAGAGCTAGACATACCTTTAAGTATACCGACCGGCTTATTGGTCGATATTGAATATGGAGGAAATCGGTTCATATTCAGATATAGCCTCCTGAGAAATATCCATCCAATTTACCCTATTACTGCTCTAGAATACACATATTACATTGGATGTTGATCAAATTTTCAGAATCATTCGAACTAGAGATGGGCGCGACTCACGTAAATTGCGTGAATCACTCGTGATCGTGAGCAAAATTTTTTTTACTCACGTGAATGTGCGTGAGTCTAATTTCTGCGTGAATCACGTGATTATTTCGTGAGTAGCACATTTTTATTAATTCTTTTATTTTAATTTTATTTCGTTTAAAAATGTGAAGTTTTCCATTCAAAATAAAAGTCATATATAATTTTTTCTAAAACAAAGTAGTGCAGGTATAATTTATATTTTTCTATTATTTATGCAAGCATTCCCTGCACCAACAATAGGCACTGCATTTATATGGGAAACCCCTAACTAACACTAAAGCTCAATAAAAAAAAACAAATAATTGATATCGGGGTATATGCTTTGATTTCTACTTAGATTTTATGTCAGTGACTTTTAACTTATTTTGCGTTAAACTATACGATATATATATCACACTGTAATTTTGTATACTACTTTAAAAATATGAATTTAAGACATGAATATGAATTTACTCATTTCGATATAGAATGTATATATTATTTTCTTTGTGGAAATTGCTTGCGTGATTTACGTGATTCACGCGTAATCGTGAGCAAAATTTATTTTATTCACATGAAAGTGCGCAAACGTGAGTAACGAAAAAAATCTTCGTGCGTAAACGTGCGTGATTCAATTTTTTTCCTTCGTGAGCGTACGTGAACGTGAGCCTATAATCACCCACGCGCACATCCCTAATTCGAACTAGAAACAGCTAACGTGGACCATGTTTTTGGCACAGGCCCAAGTGTTGTGATAGGCCCACTGCAAATGTCCGTCCGATTTATACTATTACCGCTGTTAAATCTGCATTTGTCATCGGATCTTGATTATTTTTTCTAGATCATCTTATATTTAGATCATATGGGTCCATGTTTTCAAATACAACTGTCCACCAATTTTCATTATTAATATTAGACAAATTTTTCCAGATCATGGATTATTTCACATAGGAACACCTATTGTTAAAGTGGACCATATGGGTCCATGTTTTCATACTGTCCCCATACACATAGGTCCTTCTTTTGATGTAGACCCCAGTCAAATATGCCTCAGATGCAATTTTAGACGTACTTTCCACATCGTGTTATATTTCAGTGCGAAACACTTATAAAGGGTGTTTTTTATTGGGGTATAGAACTTTAAGTTGGCATCACTTTTTTAACTGGCGGCCATTTTGTCAGCTGTCAAGTGATTAATATTTAGTTTGGTTTGCCATTTCATCATGAACAGGTTGACAAAAGAACAACGCTTGCAAATCGTTCAAATTTATTTCGAAAGTAATGGTTCAGTTCGCGAAGTTCACCGCGCTCCGTCCATTTTATGGTCGACATAATCGTCCATCAGAGCAATTAATTCGGTTAACCATGGATCGTTTTCGCACTACGTTTACTCTATGTGATAATACGCATCCGCAGAGACGTCGGACAGTGCGCACCGAAGAAACAATTGCCCTACGCCAACAAACCAGAAACGTTAGGGGACTTGGAAGCCAACATTCGTGGCGTTATTGCCAACATACGGCCCCATATGCTCGAAAAAGTGGTTGAAAATTGGACCTGTAGAATTGGCTATATTCGAGCCAGCCGCGGCGGCCAAATGCCCGAAATCATATTTAAACATTAATGGCATAAAATTATCCTTCCAATAAAGCCAAACTGATGGGCATTAAAACGATTTTCTTGTGTTTTATTTCAATTCGAAGTTCTATACCTCAATAAAAAACGCCCTTTAGTTAGTTACTCACATATATTGTCACCGCGCATATCATTCATTCCATATCAAACCGAACGATTTTCGTAAAAAAATACGACCACGACTCCTATTTTAACGATTTTTCGCAGACATATTCTACTGTTAAAAATATTTTATTTTTATTAAAATATTTTTATTTTTGTAAAAAAAAAAACAGTTTTTTTAAAAAGAAAAGACCATTTGAAAATTAGAAAAATCATGAAAAACGTGCCGAGGTATGAACATTGAAAATGGTGTAGTGAGAAACCACGTGGGCACAATTCAAAGAATGGTGGCTTATTTTAAAGGTACTTTTCGCCGGCGTTCATGTCTATTGACTAGTACTGACAACAATTTTGTGTATTTCTGATTTTTCTTCTTCTTTTGTATTTTTCACTACGAAAACACCAACCTAAAAATTCAGAAAAAATATAGGCATATTCTCTGATCGATTCTAAAAAAACCCTGAAAATTTCAGCTTGGAGAAATAACGGGTTTTATTTTTAAACAACATTTACTAAATGTAGTCGGCCGAAAAAAGTATTTTCTGAACGATTGTTCATAAAATAAAATACACAAAAATTTTATTGATGTCTTGAAGAAATAACAAGTAAAAACGGCGTTAAGTTCGGCAGGACCGAACTTTATATACCCTCCACCATGGATTGCATTCCACAGAGGTTGTCGGTTTTCGTAGAAGGGCAGTAATATTGCAGGAAAATATAATTTTTTTAATATAGCCAAACCAAAACAACTACAAATATTGAAAAATTAATTTTATAAATAAATGTAATATTTGAATTATTTCAAACCACGCTTATAAGGTAATGCTACCAATACGTCAATTCAAAAAATAAATATTCTTATATTTATATTTTCAAAGCCATAAATATTGGTAGATAGTGGGTGATACAATTGGTTGTATTTCCATTCTATTTTAATTCCAAAAGTACAAATTTTGAAAATCCATTATCAGATGTACATAGTGCAAAACAACTTAACTTCATGATTCAACCAATTTCTGCCGTAAAAGAAAAAGTACGAATTTGGAAAAAAACTTTTTATTTTGCGTGTCTATGCAGTCAGAGGAATGTATACACCGAATTCCATGATTCCAGCTGCGCCCATTTGGTTGGTACCATATTTACCCCGTTGACGTATCAACGGAATTAGAATTTCGTCATTCTAGCTGTAGTCGTTTAGTTGGTACTATTTTTATCCCTCTGTACCATTGTATCCCTTGAAAGTACTAATTTCGAAAAATTCGTCTATTCTCCGTGTCTACGCAGTCAGAGGAATGTATACTCCGAATTTCGTGACTCTAGCTGCGGTCATTTGATTGGTACTATTTGTATCCCCTTTTTCCATTTTAAAACCAAAAAGTACAAATTTCGTAAAATGAGTCTATTTTCCGTGTCTACGCAGTCAGAGGAATGTATACTCCCAATTTCATGATTCTAGTTGCGGTCATTTGATTGGTATTATTTTTATCCCCTTTTTTATTTTAACCCCAAAAAGTACGAATTTCGAAAAATCTTTTTATTTTAAGTGTCTACGCAATCAGGAGACCGAATTTCATTATTCCAGGAGTAGCCGTTTGGTTGGTACCATTTTTATCCCTGCGTACCCTTGAAAAACTTTTATTTTTCATGTCTACGTAGTCAAAAAAATTTCAATTTCAAAAAAGCTGTTTATTTTCCGTATCTACACACTCAGAGGAATGTATACACCGAATTTCATGACTCTAGCTGCGGTCATTTGATTGGTACTATTTTTATCCACTTTTTTCATTTTAACCCCAAAAAGTAAGAATTTTGAAAAATCCGTGTATTTTACTTGTCTATTCAATCTGAGGAATGTATACACCGAATTTCATTATTCTAGGTACAGCCGTTTGGTTGGTACCATTTTTATCCCTCTATTCCCATTTTACCCCTTAAAAGTACGAATTTGGAAAAAATACTTTTATATTATGTATCTACTCAACCAGAGGAGTGTACACACCGAATTTCGTGTTTCTAGCTGTTGTCGTTTGATAGGTACCATTTTTATCCCTCTTTGCCCCATTTCACCCTGCGAATAAGAATCACTTTATGGTGCACGTTTTTCTTATAGGGGGAGTGCGCATACCCAATATAAAGTAAGTACAAGCAGACATATTGAAAAAATATTAAACATAATACTCTAAAATATTTAAGGTTATTGTGTAATTTCAGTCCTTGTCCTAGCTCCTTTCGTTTAGCATACTTTCAACAGATTGAAATTAAAAGTCAAAGATACGACCTTAAGGTTAAATATAGATAACCACGATAAGATTCCTAGTGGATGGTTCCTTTTGCATTTTCATCTGAACGTACAAGTCGTACAGACTAGACAATTGAAGCTGTGTTTGTTTGCATTGACATTCCCATTTTTATTAGCTCGATTAAAAATAATGGCTTTGCCGAAACCCGGGATTGAACCGGGGACCTTTAGATCTTCAGTCTAACGCTCTCCCAACTGAGCTATTTCGGCATATATTTTAACTATGCCAATTTGTGTACCCAAACACAGATCTGGTGCATTATTGGGGTCTTATTACTACGTTGATTCCTCATCCTCATTGGACAGTTAGGCCACCGAAAATTACTAGTTAAGTGCTACATAAAATAGTTTTCGAAAATTTAATATACCCTACACTACTTCGTGGAATAGGCTATTATAAGTTAGTTTTCCGCCAAAAATGTTTGTAACACCAAGAAATAATCGAGCTAGACATACCTTTAAGTATACCGACCGGCTTATTGGTCGATATTGAATATGGAGGAAATCGGTTCATATTCAGATATAGCCTCCTGAGAAATATCCATCCAATTTACCCTATTACTGCTCTAGAATACACATATTACATTGGATGTTGATCAAATTTTCAGAATCATTCGAACTAGAGATGGGCGCGACTCACGTAAATTGCGTGAATCACTCGTGATCGTGAGCAAAATTTTTTTTACTCACGTGAATGTGCGTGAGTCTAATTTCTGCGTGAATCACGTGATTATTTCGTGAGTAGCACATTTTTATTAATTCTTTTATTTTAATTTTATTTCGTTTAAAAATGAGAAGTTTTCCATTCAAAATAAAAGTCATATATAATTTTTTCTAAAACAAAGTAGTGCAGGTATACTTTCTATTTTTCTATTATTTATGCAAGCATTCCCTGCATCAACAATAGGCACTGCATTTATATGGGAAACACCTAACTAACACTAAAGCTCAATAAAAAAAAAACAAATAATTGATATCGGGGTATATGCTTTGATTTCTACTTAGATTTTATGTCAGTGATTTTTAACTTATTTTGCGTTAAACTCTACGATATATCGCACTGTAATTTTGTATACTACTTTAAAATATGAATTTAAGACAAACATCGCAAACGTAGTGATTTAAATAATACAATTTTTGGATTTGCGCGGCGTTACTCATTTCAATTTAGAATGTATATATTATGGAAATTGTTTACGTGATTTACGTGATTCAAGCGTGATCGTGAGCAAAATTTATTTTACTCGTGAGCGTGCGCGAACGTGAGTAACGAAAAAAATCGTCGTGCGTGAACGTGCGTGATTCAATTTTTTTCCTTCGTGAGCGTACGTGAACGTGAGCCAATAATCACTCACGCGCACATCTCTAATTCGAACTAGAAACAGCTAACGTGGACCATGTTTTTGGCACAGGCCCAAGTGTTGTGATAGGCCCACTGCAAATGTCCGTCCGATTTATACTATTACCGCTGTAAAATCTGCATTTGTCATCGGATCTTGATTATTTTTTCTAGATCATCTCATATATTTTGATCATATGGGTCCATGTTTTAAAATACAACTGTCCACCAATTTTCATAATTACCGCCTTAAAAACTTCATATTAGACAAATTTTTCCAGATCATGGATTATTTCACATAGGAACACCTATTGTTAAAGTGGACCTTATGGGTCCATGTTTTCATACTGTCCCCATACACATAGGTCCTTCTTTTGATGTAGACCCCAGTCAAATATGCCTCAGATGCAATTTTAGACGTATTTTCTACATCGTGTTATATTTCAGTGCGAAACACTTATAGTTAGTTACTCACATATATTGTCACCGCGCATATCGTTCATTCCATATCAAACCGAACGATTTTCGTAAAAAAATACGAACACGACTCCGATTTTAACGATTTTTCGCAGACATATTCTACTGTTAAAAATATTTTATTTTTATTAAAATATTTTTATTTTTGTAAAAAAAAAACGATTTTTTTTAAAAGATAGGACCATTTGAAAATTAGAAAAATCATGAAAAACGGGCCGAGGTATGAACATTGAAAATGGTGTAGTGATAAAACGCGTGGGCACAAGTCAAAGAATGGTGGCTTATTTTAAAGGTAATTACAAGTACTTTTCGCCGGCGTTCTTGTCTATTGACTGCTACTGACAACAATTTTGTGTATTTTTGATTTTTCTTCTTCTTTTGTATTTTTCACTATGGCATATATAAAGGCATATTCCCTGATCGATTCTAAACAAACCCTGAAAATTTCAGCTTGGAGAAATAACGGTTTTTATTTTTAAAAAAACATTTACTAAATGTAGTCGCCCGAAAAAAGTATTTTCTGAACGATTGTTCATAAAATAAAATACACAAAATTTTTATTGATGTCTTGAAGAAATAACAAGTAAAAACGGCGTTAAGTTCGGCAGGGCCGAACTTTATATACCCTCCACCATGGATTGCATTCCACAGAGGTTGTCGGTTTTCGTAGAAGGGCAGTAATATTGCAGGAAAATATAATTTTTTTAATATAGCCAAACCAAAGCAAATACAAATATTGAAAAATTAATTTTATAAATAAATGTAATATTTTAATTATTTCAAACCACGCTTATAAGGTAATGCTACCAATACGTCAATTCAAAAAATAAATATTCTTATATTTATATTTTCAAAGCCATAAATATTGGTAGATAGTGGGTGCTACTATTGGTTGTATTTCCATTCTATTTTAATTCCAAAAGTACAAATTTTGAAAATCCATTATCAGATGTACATAGTGCAAAATAACCTAACTTCATGATTCAACCAATTTCTGCCGTAAAGAAAAAGTACGAATTTGGAAAAAAAAACTTTTTTATTTTGCGTGTCTATACAGTCAGAGGAATGTATAGACCATGATTCCAGCTGCGCCCATTTGGTTGGTACCATTTTTACCCCTTTGACGTTTCTACGCAATTAGAATTTCATCATTCTAGCTGTAGTCGTTTAGTTGGTACTATTTTTATCCCTCTGTACCAATGTATCCCTTGAAAGTACTAATTTCGAAAAATTCGTCTATTTTCCGTGTCTACGCAGTAAGAGGAATGTATACTCCGAATTTCGTGACTCTAGCTGCGGTCATTAGATTGGTACTATTTTTATCCCCTTTTTCATTTTAACCCCAAAAAGTACGAATTTTAAAAAATCTGTGTATTTTACTTATCTATGCAATCAGAGGAATGTATACATCGAATTTCATTATTCTAGGTACAGCCGTTTGGTTGGTACCATTTTTATCCCTCTATTCCTATTTTACCCCTTAAAAGTACGAATTTGGGAAAAATATTTTTATATTATCTATCTACTCAATTAGAGGAATGTACACACCGAATTTCGTGTTTCTAGCTTTTGTCGTTTAATATGTACCATATTTATCCCTTTTTTGCCCCATTTTACCCCCAACAAATAAGAATCACTTTATGGTGCACATTTTTGCTGTAGGGTGAGTGCGCATAGCAAATATAAACAGACATATTCAAAAAACATGCCTAAATACGCTAAAATATTAGGGATTATTATGGGTATTTTTAGTCCTTGTGAGGGAAAATTTTTTCGCTTTAGGCCGATTTCGCCCCATTTCAATCCCAACCGATCTACGTCTATAAGACGCATTTATGGAAAATTTGGACGTCCTAGCTCATTTCGTTTAGATGCTAGCGTGCTTTCAACAGACGGACAGATGGACAGACGGACGGACATGGCTAGATCGTCTTAGAATTTTATGACGATAAAGAATATATATACTTTATAGGGTCTCAGGTCGATATTTCAAGGTGTTACAAACGGAATGACAAAGTTAGTATACCCCCATCCTGGAGGTGGAGGGTATAAAAATACTGGTGTGAACAAAAATTCTGTGATACATTTATCATTATTTAGCTCCCGGTAGAATACAGTATTTCGGTCGCAATTCCGCGACCGGTGTTCGGTTTGACATGGAATGATCGGTGCATATCGATTTCCGATTTGTTTATAACACTTTAGATTCTAGATTTTTTTAAATATACAAAATTTATTAAAAATAACACAAATACAAAATCCAAGACCAAATACATTCAATCGTGAACTCCGCCAATATTAAACATTTTAATAAGTAACTAATAATTTGATATAATTTACTATGATCTCCTTTTATTTCTTAGATTCATTTGGAACACGAGATTTATTCTTATTTGTACGAATTTATAAAATATATATTTTCGAAAAATATTGTATGTAGCACTAAACTAGTAATAGTTGGTGGTCTAATAACACAGTCGTATGTTTGGCTTCACATCTTAGCATAATTAAAATATATGCCGAAATAGCTCAGTTGGGAGAGCGTTAGACTGAAGATCTAAAGGTCCCCGGTTCAATCCCGGGTTTCGGCAATGCCATTTGTTTTTTAATCAAACCAATAAAAAAGGAATGTCAAGGCAAACAATCACAGCTCCAGTTGTCATGTCTGTACAACTTGTACAGGGTAGGCCATTTAAAATATTAAATTTGAATTTAAAATGTTAAATTTGAATTTAAAATATTAAATTTGAAAAGTACTGATTATTTTTTCAAATTTCTGGTTCTATTGGAAAGGTTGATCTTTTTAATGGAACACAATATCATTCATATGACTACCACGACTGGCAGTTCCTCATCCGATCAACCCAATTTTTCAGTAGCCACCGAGATGAAAATGAGCTTCTTGGAGGCTGAACTGAAGGCGGACCTCTTCTCGAAATTTTCCACGTAAATATCTTACTGTTTGCGCTAAAGACTCACTACTTTGGAAGTATGTTTTTAATATTTCCCAATTTTGTTTGAGCGTCCCATTTTGCAAATGTCAAACTTAAACCTGAAAATAAAAATGAATGTTATGCCTTTCAAAGTCAAAATAATCGGTAGTTCAAATTTAAAATGTTAAATGGCCCACCCTATCCGTTCAGATGCAAATGCAAAAGGAACCATTCACTATAAATCTGCTCGTGGTTATCTATATTTAACCTTAAGGTCGTATATCAATGCTCTTATCAATCGAGATGAAGCATCGTTGGTTTGACGCTCATTGATGTTGTGCATAAAATGAATATTTTTAAAAATAAAAAGTTCACAACAACAACAACAAGGTATAATTTGCATGCATAAATATGCATATAAATTCTTGCAGCTATAGAAGCCGAAATAGCTCAGTTGGGAGAGCGTTAGACTGAAGATCTAAAGGTCCCCGGTTCAATCCCGGGTTTCGGCAGATTGTCTTTTTGCTGTGTGTCACATTATTATTGTGTCATCACATTTATAGAGCCTTTGTTGCAATTATAGAAAGATATAAATACCATTGCCTAAACATGATTTGTTTAGTCTATCTTGATTAGTGAGCAAGCTATAAGCGTGGTTTTTCGCTTGCTTGCTTACGCTAGTTTGTAAAAATGTTCGTATGTCTTTCGGTGTCCTAAACTTGAAAACAATATTATTCCAATTTATTTATAAAGAGTGATTTTTTTGAGGTTAGGATTTTCATGCATTAGTATTTGACAGATCACGTGGGATTTCAGACATGGTGTCAAAGAGAAAGATGCTCAGTATGCTTTGACATTTCATCATGAATCGTCTTACAAACGAACAACGCTTGCAAATTATTGAATTTTATTATCAAAATGCGTGCTCTGTTAAGAAAGTTCATTGCGCGCTTCCATTTTATGGTCAGTTTAATCGACCCACTGAAGCGGCTATTCGGGCTATTGTGACTAAATTTCGCACCAAATTTACATTGTTGGACATTAAACCACCAACACGCTTACGTAGAGTGCGAACTGAAGAAAATATCGCAGCTGTATCGGCCAGTGTTAATGATGACCACCAATTTTCGATTCGTCGCCGTTCGCACCAATTGGGTCTCTGTTACTCAAAAACGTGGAAATGCCAAAATTGGACTAAGCGGATGGACCACCTAAGACGCAGCCGCGGTCAACATTTAAATGAAATTATCTTCAAAAAGTAAATGTCATGGACCAATCTAACGTTTCAAATAAAGAACCGATGAGATTTTGCAAATTTTATGCGTTTTTTTTAAAAAAAAGTTATCAAGCTCTTAAAAAATCACCCTTTATATATAATTTATTTTTTGTTCCCGTTATACAAATTATGCAAATCATGTAAAATCAAAAATTCCAGAAAAAAATGTTTGCTCAATCCTCAGTAAAAAATGAACAAATAAAATATATGAGTCATTCCATGTCAAACGGTACGGGTTTTGACCTCGATTGCTGCGATTGTTTTGAAAGTTTGTGTATGTATTCTTCTCATAAAACTATTGTATATATAAGTATTTTTGGAAAAAAAATTGAAAATTTTTTTCACGAGTTATGACCAATTTAACAGTGAAAAAATACTACTTTTTCAAAAAGGTGTGTTCATTCAATCTCCTGTTACTCCTGAAATACTTTACCGATTTTAATGTTTTATATATATAATGTTTTATAAAATATTTTATATTTTTAAAGATTTTGCAATTTTAATTCTTTTATTTTGATTTTCGAAATGATTACACTAATCCATTTTGTTGGAATTTTAAAGTAGTATGCTTAGGTCTATTTTTAAGCGACTGTGTGAGTTTGAAAGTGGTGAAATTGGCTACTACTTTTTACGAATTTTTTCGATTATTTTTTTTACAAAATCAACCAGAAGTACAGTGGAAAATAATCAAAATTATAATTTTAAATTAAAAACCAGTAAGGAAAGGCTAAAGTCGGGCGGGGCCGACTCTATGATACACTCCACTTTCAATCCGAATACAATTCAATTCAGTGAAAACGGGAAGGTTTTTTGTATCCTGTAAATGTATGTGTTTGACAAAAAATTTTATATCGGAAAGGACATTTGTATGAAGATATATTGAAACCTGGAACGAAATAGGTGAAATATAAAATGTATAGTTTGGCCAAAATCGGTTAAACTTATGGGAGCAACATTTGAATTTGGGCTATATTTAAATCTGAACCGATCTCACCCACTTTCACCATAGTTTTGTTTAGTTAGATTATAAGATGTTGTGCGAAATTATAGAAAATCGAGCACAATATGTGGCTTTTAAAGCGGCAAAAGTCAAATCGGGAGCGACATTTGTATGGGGGCTATATCTAAATCTGAACCGATCTTACCCAATTTCTGCATAGGTGTTTCTAGTAAGATTATAAGATGTTGTGCCAAATTTAAAGAAAATCGAGTACAATATGTGGTTTCTACAGAGGAAAATGTCAAATCGGGAACGACATTTGTATGGGGGCTATATCTAAATCTGAACCGATTTGACCTATTTTCACCATAGATGTTCTTAGTTTAAATATAAGATGTTTTTGCCAAATCTGAAGACAATCTGATACAATATGTGATTTCTAGAGCGGAAAAAGTCAAATCGGGAGCGAAATTAGTATGGGAGCTATATATAATTCTGAACTGATCTGACCGATATTCACCATGGGTGTTTCTAGTGGAAATATAAGATGTTTTACCAAATCTGAAGACAATCAGACACATTATGTGGTTTCTAGAGCGGAAAAAGTCAAATCGGGAGCGAAATTCGTATGGGAGCTATATATAAATCTGAACCGATCTAACACATTTTTACCACAGGTGTTTCTAGTTACAATATAAGATGTTTTGCCAATTTTAAAGAAAATCTGGTGTAATATGTGGTATTTAGTGTGAAAAGAGTCAAATCGGGAGTGAAATTCGTATGGGGGCTATATCTAAATCTGAACCGATTTTCTTTAAATTCAATAGCGTTCGTCCTTATCCCGAAAAACATCGTTGTGCAAAGTTTCATTTGGTTCTGTCTACAATTGCGAACTGTATCGTGATTACAAGAATCGATGGACGGACGGACGGACGGACAGACAGACGGATATTGCTAAATCGACTCAGAAAGTGATTCTAAGACGATCGGTATAATTAACAATGGGTCTATCTCGTTTCCTTTTGGGTGTTACAAACAAAATTTTCCATAACCTATTTTATCTTGGATTTATCATTGTCTTGCGTGTTTATTAGCTAATGAAAATATTTAAATTACCTTCAATTACAATCGGTAAAGAATTTCAGGAGGATCAGGATTGAATAACACACCATTTTGAAAAAATACTACATATTTTTGCACTGTTAAATTCGTCATAATTCGTGAAAACAATTCTTTTTCCAAAAAACAATCGATGTCAAAACCGGTACCGCTTGACATGGAATGACTAATATACAAATTTGGTTTCAAAATATTGATTGTTGACTATACAATTTTAATTATTTAAGTTAAAGCAAGCTAGGAAAGACTAAAGTCGGGTTGGCCGACTATACAGTATACAATAAGTGCAGCTTTAGATAAGTTTAATGAATATTGTAAAATTGACAAACACCTTTTACATTCTGTTACTCCAAAATCGGTGTGATCCACCATGTCACATGGTGTGAGAAATTTCATCAAGATCCGATGTAAAATGTACATTTTAGAGCAATAATAATCGGAGGGTACATTTGTATGGGGCCTATATCAAAACATGGACCCATTCAGTTCACTTTCTCTGTATGTATTAGATGGACAGCAGACGGACCTGTTGCCCCTTCACAGGACTACAAAGTTCCAAAGGATACAATTTTTCAAAAATTATTTTAAATACTTATTCGCACCCTATGCTAACGGTATTAGTGTCGCTTCTCAAAAGTCATGCGTGGGATCTCTGAACCCCATATGTGGGAATTTTGCTTCTTGACATAGCCACCGAGAGGAAATGAGCTGCATCTGAAAACATGAACCTTTTCCAAAATTTCTTACAGTTTGCGTTAAAGAATCACTACTTTGGTGTAAGTTTTAAATATTTCACAATTTTGTTCGAGCATAAACCAGAAAATTAAAAATAAAAATTAATTTTATTCTACCTTTCAAAGTCAAAGTAATTGGTAGTTCAAATTTAAAATGTTACATGACCTTCCCTGTAGTTCCTTGAGGTCCATAAATTAAAAGAATTTTGCGGCATAATTGGGTTAGGAAATTAAAAAAATAGAATTAGCGATCAGTACCTTTCCAGCGAGCCCTCTCCAACACAAAACGGACCAAAAATGTGGAAGTAAAGCGGATTTTATAGAAAATTCATTAAAAACAAGTAAAAACGGCGATAAGTTCGGCCGGGCCGAACTTTATATACCCTCCACCATGGATTGCATTCCACAGAGGTTGTTGGTTTTCGTAGAAGTGCAGTAATATTGCAGGAAAATATATTTTTTTAATATAGCCAAACCAAAACAAATACAAATATTGAAAAATTACTTTAAATATAAAATTTAAATTATTTCAAACCACGCTTATAAGGTAATGCTACCAATAAAAAATCAATTCAAAATATTATATTTATATTTTCAAAGCCATAAATATTGGTAGATAGTGGGTGCTACAGTTGGTTGTATTTCCATTCTATGTTAATTACAAAAGTACAAATTTTCAAAATCGATTATCAGACGCACATAGTGCAAAATAACCTAACTTCATGATTCAACCAATTTTTGCCGTAAAAGAAAAAGTACAAATTTGGAAAAAAAACTTTTTATTTTGCGTGTCTATGCAGTCAGAGGAATGTATACGCCGAATTCCATGATTCCAGCTGCGCCCATTTGGCTGGTACCATTTTTATCCCCTTGACGTTTCTACGCAATTAGAATTTAATCATTCTAGCTGTAGTCGTTTAGTTGGTACTATTTGTATCCCTCTGTACCATTGTATCCCTTGAAAGTACTAATTTCGAAAAATCCGTTTATTGTCCGTGTCTATGCAGTCAGAGGAATGTATACTCCGAATTTCATGACTCTAGCTGCGGTCATTAGATTGGTACTATTTTTATCCCCTTTTATCATTTTAACCCCAAAAAGTACGAATTTTGAAAAATCTGTGTATTTTACTATGCAATCAGAGGAATGTATACACCGAATTTTATTATTCTAGGTACAGCCGTTTGGTTGGTACCATTTGTATCCCTCTATTCCTATTTTACCCCTTAAAAGTACGAATTTGGAAAAAATACTTTTATATTATGTATCTACTCAATTAGAGGAATGTACACACCGAATTTCGTGTTTCTAGCTGTTGTCGTTTAATATGTACCATTTTTATCCCTTTTTTGCCCCATTTCACCCCCAAATAAGAATCACTTTATGGTGCACGTTTTTGCTATAAGGGGAATGCGCATACCAAATATCAAGCAAATATAAACAGACATATTCAAAAAACATGCTTAAATACTCTAAAATATTAGGGATTATTATGGGTATTTTTAGTCCTTGTGAGGGAAAAATTTTTCCCTTTGGGCCGATTTCGCCCCATTTCAATCCCAACCGATCTACGACTATAAGACGCATTTATGGAAAATTTGAACGTTCTAGCTCCTTTCGTTTAGATGCTAGCGTGCTTTCAACAGACGGACGGACGGACATGGCTAGATCGTCTTAGAATTTTATGACGATCATGAATATATATACTTTATAGGGTCTGAGGTCGATATTTCAAGGTGTTACAAACGGAATGACAAAGTTAGTACACCCCCATCCTGGAGGTGGAGGGTATAATAACACAAAAGGGGTCGGGCAAAAAAATTTGAAATCAGTCAGCACTAAAGCCGTAAAAAACCGGCTAGCTCAGGAATGTAAAACCGAAACATTTTGGAACAAAACAAACCTAAGATTAATTTTAGTCGGAAACATCCACAACATTTTGAAACTAGTCTCCAGTATGTTTATACACTCCACGAGAGTATTATGTCTTTGTGCATTTGTGTGTAACACCCAAAAGGAAACGAGATAGACCCATTGTTAAGTATACCGATCGACTTAGAATCACTTTTTGAATCGATTTAACAATGTCCGTCCGTCTGTCCATCTATTCTTGTAATCAAAGTACAGGTCGCAATTGTACACAGAACCAAATGAAACTTTGCACAACGTAGTTTTTCGGTACAACGACGAACGCTATTTAATTTGAAGCAAATCGGTTCAGATTTAGATATAGCCCCCATACGAATATCACTCCCGATTTGCCTCTTTTCACTCTAGATACCACATATTACAACAGATTTTCTTTAAAATTGGCATAACATCTTATATTTCAACTAGAAACACCTGTGGCAAAAATGTGTTAGATCGGTTCAGATTTATATATAGCTCCCGATTTGACTTTTTCCGCTCTAGAGACCACATATTTCACTTGAATTGCTTCAAATTATCTTGCATTACCTTATAACTCTACTAGAAACATCTGTGCTAAAAATAGATTAGATCGGTTCAGATTTAGATACAGCCCCTATACAAATTTCGCTCCCGATTTGACTTTTTCCGCTCTAGAAACCACATATTGTATCAGATTATCTTCAGATTTGGCAAAACATCTTATATTTCCACTTGAAACAAGCATGGTGAATATAGGTCAGATCGGTTCAGATTTATATATAGCTCCCATTAAAATTTCCGATTCGACTTTTTCTGCTCTAGAAGCCACATATTTTAACAGATCCTCAGCAACTTAGGCGAAATGTCTTATATTTGTTCTATAAACAGCCATGGCGCAAATGGGTCAGATCGGTTCAGATCTATATATAGCTCCCACACAAATTTCACTCCCGATTTCACTTTGTCCACTCTATAAACCACATATTTTAACAGATCTTCTTCAAATCTTTCCAAATATCTTATATTTCAACTGGGAACACTCATGGTGAAAATGGGTCATCGGTTCAGACTTACATATAGCTTCCATACAAATTTCGCCCCAAAAATTTCCCATACAAATTTCGGATAGACTTTTTCCGCACCAGAAAGCATGAATTTTCACAAAATGAGCTTAAGACGTTATATTTGAACTGGATGGACTTATTGTGAAAGTTAGTTACAATATTCCATGTTTGAATATAGCACCGATATAAATATTTCCGATTTGACAAATTGGACCATTTAATGTTAGCCAATGATTAGGAAACATACAAAAATTCTTCCCATTTTCACTTTTTTACCAAGTTGAATTGTTTTCGGATAGATAGTGGAGTGTATCGTATAGTCGGCCCCGCCCGACTTTAGCCTTTCCTTACTTGTTTTTAATTATTTTTGCTTTAAAAAATAATGTAATCATTTTTAAAATCACAATAATTCTATAACAAATTTAAAAGATCTAATGGGGCGATACCATACCAAATACAATATTTCAGGAATTACAAGCGATTGAATGAAAAATCGTAATTTCACCAAAGTTATATTAGCCATAACACCTTCTGGCACCTCCCACACAAGTAATCCATATTCCTATGTAAAATTAAAACCAAAACAACTTCCACGCGGATATTCGAAATCAGATATATTTTGATATTTGATAAAGTTTTTAGGATTTTGCTAGCTTTTATAACTTCTACACGGTTGATCGGAATGCTCTGAAATTTAATAGTTGGCTTTGTGTTGTGATGGCGATTCGAAAATTTAAAATTTGCTTGGCTGCTGCGTAGATCCGACTGTGAGCGATGACTTAGGTTATCTTGACTTTGAGACATAACCATAACCTTAACCATACACAACATAGCGTTCGGTGTGTGGCACGTGGCGCTGTTATACTGCAACCACAATTTAGGCCAAAATAAATTGGTTATTTCGATTTTCGTACTTTCAATGCCGGGACTTTCTTCTCTTTGATGTTTATTATTATATATTTTTATTCTACATATCAAAGCTATAGTAAGCCCAATGGAAGTTATAACAATTTTGCAAATGGTTTGGATTATGTCCAAACATTTTTGGAGCGTAATCTCATATCTGATAAAATAATTAATTCACTTATCGCAATGTCCAGCCTATAAAAAGAGTTGGTCTACGAGTACTGTGTCCGCTTTCAACAGGACATTTGTTTCAAAGTGATGCTATCCTCAAAGACCCCCTAAGTCAAACATTTCTCATTCATCCGCCTCCAACCATCAAACGACGATCAGATGTCAAACAAAATACCACCCACACACACACACTAACAACCCGTAAATGCGTCCTCCCCTATGTCAGTAACATGTACTTCCGTTATAGCGATTTATCTCATGCCCAGCAATAAATTACAAAAAAAACTACATCCACACCACACCACAAACAACTGCGACAGCAAACATGTCTACAGTATGCACAAAAGGTATTTCCTGTTATAAAACTGCAATTTAACTACAATCACACAATCGGACAGACATACATACATGCATCCGTACATATTGTGGAGCACTCACATGTATGGTCATATGGAGAACAAGATTCAAATGTTGTATGAACGGACAGATGGATGGGCGGACGGACGGACACTGCTACTAAACATGGACAAAATAAACTCGCCGTACACTGGTCTACTGGTCGGTCTGTATGAGATTGTTTTTGGACGAAACCTCAAGTGTTAAATGCAATTTAAGCTAAATTCAATTAATTTCAATCTACTTGAGAGTAGCAACAGGGCGAGTGCCACACTGCACAGTGGTCACTGTGTACAAAAAGTTATCAACAAATTTTATTTTAAAAACCTTTAATTTGATTAGAACCCCAGTCTTCACAGGATATACATTTTAAAACGATTAAAATTGAATTGCTAGACATTTTCCATAGCCGTCCAAAATTGAATATCTCAAAGATGTTTGTATTAAGGAAATCCTTATTAAAACAATGTGATGGGTCTTCTGTGTAGTTTCTGGGCGCATATATTCCCAACATACCAAATGACTTGAGAATAATATAGGGTGTTTTTTATTGAGGTATAGAACTTCGAATTGAAATAAAACACAAGAAAATCGTTTTAATGTCCATCAATTTGGCTTTATTGGAAGGATAATTTTATGCCATTAATGTTTAAATATGATTTCGGGCATGTGGCCGCCACGGCTGGCTCGAATATAGCCAATTCTACAGGTCCAATTTTCAACCACTTTCTCCAATTGCTGTGCAGCTCCAATTGCTGTGCACGGTGGCGAATCGATTCATTCGGGTCCTCTTCAACACTTTGCCCTACTGCGGCAATTGTTTCTTCGGTGCGCACTGTTCGACGTCTCTGCGGATGCGTATTATCACATAGAGTAAACGTAGTGCGAAAACGATCCATGGTTAACCGAATTAATTGCTCTGATGGACGATTATGTCGACCATAAAATGGTGAACTTCGCGAACTGAACCATTACTTTCGAAATAAATTTGCACGATTTGCAAGCGTTGTTCTTTTGTCAACCTGTTCATGATGAAATGGCAAACCAAACTAAATATTAATCACTTGACAGCTGACAAAATGGCCGCCAGTTAAAAAAGTGATGCCAACTTAAAGTTCTATACCCCAATAAAAAACACCCTTTATTATAATAAGCTTACCAACACAACCCTCAAGCTTGAAAAAGAGTTGAGAATCCAGTTGAAAATGCTTGTATAACAATTGTAGAAAAATCGAAACGGAACCCTCTTGATAATATTAAATGTGTACGCTGACTATAAGCTTATCCTTGTAATTGTAGAATAAGCTTTCGAAAATAATATTGTCTTAAGCTTATCCTTGTAATTGTAGAATAAGCTTACATTAAATTTTTGTATTTTTTGGTAATTTTCGTTAATATTAATTAATTTTATTAATTCAGTCCATTTTTTGTACATTTCAGTTGTATTTAAAAACAAGTAAGGAAAGGCTAAAGTCGGGCGGGGCCGACTATATAATACCCTACACCACTCCCTGCGTATGTACCTCGCTTTGATTACTAAACCCAGGTATTTCATTGGAGCAATTTTATGTAGTTCATATAAATTATACAGTTACAATAAATTCATATTTAGTCATATTTAACGAATATGGTTAATAATATTGTAATTGATCCAATTATCCGACAGACAAATACAAATTATACAGTAGTAATAGGATGAATCGGACCGACATTTCAAAAGGGGGCCTATAACAACATTTTGGGCCTGGTCCAAAACATGGGCCTACATATATCTCATTCACGGTAGGTATTCCTAGTTGAAAAATATCATGATCTGCAAAATTTGATGAAGATACGATGTAAGATGTAGTTTCTAGAGCTGTAATAGATCAGAATGGGCCCCATTTGGCTTACACCAAAGTATGGACATATGGACATTTCCCAAACAAGTAATGGAAGGCTAAAGACGGACGGACTTTCTATCTCATTACAATTCAATTCGGTAAAAAAGTGAAATCGGGAAGGATTTTTGCATCCTGTAAATGTATGTGTTTGACAAAAAATGTTAAATCGGAAAGGACATTTGTATGGGGGTATATTGAAACCTGGAACGATGTGACCATGATGTGATTTTCACCATGTATGTTTATTGGTGAAATATAATATGTAAAGTTTGGCCAAAATCGGATAAACATTCGGGAGCAACATTTGTATGAGGCCTATATCTAAATCTGAACCGATCTTACCCACTTTCACCATAGGTGATAGGTGAATTTTAAAGAAAATCAGGTACAATATGTGGTATCTAAAGCGGAAAAAGTCAAATCGGGAGCGACATTTGTACGGGGTCTATATCTAAATCTGAACCGATCTTACCCACTTTCTGTGTAGGCGTTTCTAGTTGGTCTATAACATGTTGTGCCAAATTTAAAGAAAATCGGGCTCAATATGTGGTTTCTAGATCGGAAAATGTCAAATCGGGAGCGACATTTGTATGGGGGCTATAACTAAATCTGAACCGATCTTACCCAAATTCTGCAAATTTATAGAAAATCGGGTACAAGATGTGGATTTTAGAGCGGAAAATGTCAAATCGGGAGCGACATTTGTACGGGGTCTATATCTAAATCTGAACCGATCTTACCCACTTTCTGTGTAGGTGTTTCTAGTTGGTCTATAACATGTTGTGCCAAATTTAAAGAAAATCGGGCTCAATATGTGGTTTCTAGAGCGGAAAATGTCAAATCGGGAGCGACATTTGTATGGGGGCTATATCTAAATCTGAACCGATCTTACCCAAATTCGGCATAGGTGTTTCTAGTTGGATTATAAGATGTTGTGGCAAATTTAAAGAAAATCGGGTACAAGATGTGGATTTTAGAGCGGAAAATGTCAAATCGGGAGCGACATTTGTATGGGGGCTATATCTAAATCTGAACCGATCTTACCCAAATTCGGCGTAGGTGTTTCTAGTTGGATTATAAGATGTTGTGGCAAATTTAAAGAAAATCGGGTACAAGATGTGGATTTTAGAGCGGCAAAGGTCAAATCGTGAGCGACATTTGTATGGGGGCTATATCTAAATCTGAACCGATCTGACCCACTTTCTGCATAGGCGTTTTTAGTTGGTCTATAACATGTTGTCCCAAAAAATCGGGCTCAATATGTGGTTTCTAGAGCGGAAAATGTCAAATCGGGAGCGACATTTGTATGGGGGCTATATCTAAAACTGAACCGATCTTACCCAAATTCGGCATAGGTGTTTCTAGCTGGATTGTAAAATGTTGTGGCAAATTTAAAGAAAATCGGGTACAAGATGTGGATTTTAGAGCGGAAAAAGTCAAATCGGGAGCGACATTTGTATGGGGGCTATATCTAAATCTGAACCGATCTTATCCACTTTCAGCATAGATGTTTATGGTTCGATTATAAGGTGTTAAGCCAAATTTGAAGAAAATCTTGTGCTATATGTGCCGATCAATACCGATGGTCCTTGGCCAGAAAAAATAACTTCTCCCAAGTTTCATGACAATCGGACAACAATTGCGACATGTAGAGTGCGAACAAGCTTAGATCGACTCAGCTGGTGATTCTAAGCCGGTCCGTATACTTAAAGGTGGGTCTAGCTCGATTATTTCTTGGTGTTACAAACATTTGGCACGAAACTAACTTATAACACCCTAGTCCACGAAGTGGTGTAGGGTATAATTAGTTGTAAAAAATAAGCCAGGATAATATCCCAGTTCAAATCAACATTTTTAATGTTCATATTCACATTTTGGGTAATTGTTTCGCAGCTTAATACGATTTTTAGCGAACGTTCGCGTGTCTTTTATGAACTTGTCCTCCGTGTTGCCCACTGATAAAGCTGTATCTATAACATGTAGAAATTTATTGTTTAATATTTTCATTTAATATTTTTAATTGAACTTACTTCTTATAGCAACACAGCTGGGCTGCTATTAAATCTTCATCCAATACATTAGTTTTTATTACGAAAAATAAGTTCAATTATTTCTTTTGTTTCTCTTTGAACACTTTTTTATATTTATTGTGCATTATTAATTATTTTATTAAAATATTACAAATTTTTAACACAACGCAACACTCACTTTTAAATCGAACACTAAACACAAAACAAATTTGTCCAAAAATGAAGCGTGCCTTGTTGACACGTTTCACCAAATGAAACACTACAAGAAAGTAAGAAAGTTCGTGTGCGATCTTGAGAAACGATTGTGTATTATAAGAATTCCTAAGGCATGGTTAAAAACTCGTTGTGAATTCACTATTTTTATAATATTTTTCTCAAGATGTATTGCGATTTTATTCCTATTTAGTATGTTGGGTTCTTACTTTGTATATCGTCTACCTAAGGATGGGAGTATATTCGTTTGTAACACCTTGAAATATTCATATTCATTTTGGTAAAATCGCCTATGGCCGTAATCGGCGCAATGAAAAAATGTTAAAAAGGGCTGAAAATACCCCATAATATTTAGACACATTCCCGCCTCATATTCAAATTTGGTACATACTTATAGTGTGAACGCGAACCAAAAAGTGTTTTTTACAAAATGCACACTATTAAGGGTGTAAATGGGGCAAAAAGTTATAAAAATGATATCAATCCGACCACAACAGCCAGAAACATGCAATTCGGTTTGTACATATCTCTACTTCCGTAGACAGTAGTACAATAAATGGATATTTCGAAATTCTAACTTTTAAGGAATAAAATGGGGAAAAAAGGATAAAAATGGTACCATCCAAAGGACTGAAGTTTAGAACAAGAAATTAGATTTTTACATTACTCTGACTGTGTAGACGTACAACATAAAGTTATTTTTGTGTGTAAATTTAAGGGAAAAACGGAGCGAAAGGAGATAAAATGGAGCCAACCAAACCGCTGCAGCTAGAATCATGAAACTCGGCATATGCATCAGACTGCTTAGACGAGCACAACAAAAAATCTACGTACTTTTAGGGTTAAAATGGAAAAAAGGGGTACAAATTGTACCAGCGGCTGTAGCAGGAATCATGAAATTGAGTGTGTAGGCTTTTCTGACTTTATATAAAATCTCTTGCGTGTCTACACAATCAGAGGAATGTATACACCGAATTTCATTAATTTAGGTTCAGCAGTTTGGTTGGTACTATTTGTATCCCTCTATTCCCATATTACACCTTAAAAGTTCGAATTTAAAAAAAAATACTATTATATTATGTATCAACTCAATTAGAGGAATGTAAACACAGAATTTCGTGTTTCTAGCTGTTGTCGTTTGATATGTAACATATGTATCCCTTTTTGCCCCATTTCACCCCCTACGAATAAAAATCACTTTATGATGCACGTTTTTGTTATAGGTGGAATGTGCATACAAAATAAGCGGTCGCATATTGCGACCGAAATACTGTATTCTGCAGGGAGCTACAGGAACCGATTCCGTTTGTGTGTGCTGTATACACCAAAACGTAAAACTTATGATTGACGGGTCATCTTTTTCAAGACTAATATCTAATAACCTCCAAATTGTAGCTTATAACGACCGTCTCTCAAAAATAATGTTCAACCCCCCAACATGATTGTTATCTTCGACGATGTGAATTGTGCTCTGGATGCGACGACTTAATTAACATAAAATTTTGTTACATGTATGTATGTATGTATCTCTATATAATAAAAACAAGTAAGGAAAGGATAAAGTCGGGCGGGGCCGACTATATGATACACTCCACTTTCTATCCGAATACAATTCAGCTCGGTAACAAGTGAAAACGGGAAGAATTTTTGTATGTTTCCTAATCATAGGCTAATATGAAAAATTTGTCAAATCGAAAAGAATATTTGTATCGGGGCTATATCCAAACATGGATTAAAGTGACTAACTTTCAAAATAAGTTCTTCCAGTTCAAATATAACGTGTTATGCTCACTTCAAAGAAATTCGGTGAAAATTCGTGGTTTCTGGGGCGGAAAAAGTATATCTGGGAGCGAAATTTGTATTGGATCTATATGTAAATCTGAACCGATCTGAACCATTTGCACCATGGCTGTTTATAAAAGAAATATATGATATTTTGCCTAATTTGAAGAGGATCTGTTAAAATATGTGGTTCTTAGAGCAGAAAAAGTCAAATCGGGAGCGAAATTTTAATGGGAGCTATATAAATATGAACCGATCTGACCTATTTTCACCACAGGTGTTTCTAGTTGAACTATAAGATGTTTTGCCAATTTTGCAGAAAATCTGTTAAAATATGTGGTATCTAGAGTGAAAAGAGTCAATTCGGGAGTGAAATTCGTATGGGGGCTATATCTAAATCTGAATCGATTTACTTCAAATCAAATAGCGTTCGTTCTTATCCCGAAAAACTTCGTTGTGCAAAGTTTCATTTGGTTCTGTCTACAATTGCGACCTGTATCGTGATTACAAGAATAGATGGACGGACAGACAGACATTGCTAAATCGATTCAAAAAGTGATTCTAAGACGATCGGTATAATTTACAATGGGTCTATATCTCTTCCTTTTGGGTGTTGCAAACAAATGCACAAAGACATACTCTCGTGGAGTGTATAATGAAATGATGTTCGTTGGTAATCGCACCACTTAAGAACGGCTGAACAGATTTGACTGATCTTTGTTACAAACTGTTCGTGGTAGTCCGAACTGGGTTTTAAGATGAAAAAACTGTTGGATAGTTCTCCGCAAAATAGGAATATTTTTAAAAAACTGTAAGTGCCTTTTTCTATAGAGTTTTTGAATGAACTCAAGACTATAAGTTCAAATCAAGCAATGGATATGCGAAATTATTTTATGTTATGTTCGTTATGATTTTGCGAAAGTTTTTGGAACACAAAAATTCAAATAATTATAATGAAAAGTCAGAAAATTCGGACAAAATGCAAAAAATCTTTATATTTTATGTACTTTTTGTCAGAACGTCACGAACGATAGGAACGACATATTTGTTTGATTCATTTTTATTTAGTTCATAATTCCAGTTCTTAATTGGTCATCAAATAAACAGGGACTTGTAAACAGTTACACGTATTTCATGTATTTTCACCGATTCGTGAACCAAATACAAAGAGGACTTTTTTTGAAAATTCAGAATGAGGTATTGAATGAAGACATGCGATTCTATTAGCTAACTATCCTAAGCATTTAATCAAGAGTTGGAATGCAATGCATAAACAATGTGAATACAATGCATTGCCAGTAAAAGATGCTTACGGAACACGAGGCTTATGAACGATTGAACTATAGCGATTTTCTTCTTGGACGCTCTCGGTGAAACCGGAAAATCTTTTTTGATCGTCCCAATTTTGGCAAAAATTCGCTCGCAAAATTAAAGCGATGCTTTCTTCAACAGGAATTGCAGCTTCGTTCTTTGAAGACTGCCGAAAAGCACTCAGGTCGCGATGAATATGAAAAAAAACGAAACTCCATCGTTCAATCTTTCAAATATCTGATGTGGCCAACGTTTTGATCGGTCCTGAGGAGTGTACTATGGCGCACTGTTGGTTCAATGATTCTGTTGGAAGGCAATTTTCGATTCACATTACGGAAGATTCCACGGCAATATCCAGCTGACGAACAGAATTATGTATCCAATCCCAGTGTTATTGCCAATATAACACTGGGAAGTGGGGAAATTAACGAATGGCATATTGAAGAAACGCTTCTTAAAGGAAAGCCCGAAGATGAGAGCATGCTTCGCTGTTCAATCGGCAATTACCGTACGACACTCAAGAAAGTTTTGAAAGATGTAATTGTAGTGATTATCCTCTGGACGATCACATTGGAACCATAAGACGATTTTGATCGTGCAGATTTTGGCTACTATTCTGAAATTAAATTTACAGCTTTCATCTGAAATTGCAGCTAAATTGTTAAAAAAAATAAAATAACTCATTAAGAAATAAAATTGACGTTACATATATTAAAGAACTTCCGTGCAAATTGTCGAAGAACAGTGCCGGTGATGAAGATTGTGAAGTAACGTAAATTGATTGCTAGGTATGAATATACGATGTCTCACATAAAATCTTTGGAGAACTTAGAACGAATAATGACTAGTAGGGATCTATAAATCGACTTTCGACTAATCGATTAATCGACTTTTGGGAGGAAGAAATCCAAAAGTCAAAATTGACTTTACCTCTGCCAAAAGTCTACTTTCCAAAAGTCGACTTTTTCGACTTTGTGCATCAATGAATTTAAGTTATTGAATACCGATTTTACTTTTTTTGCTCTAGAAAACACATCCTTTATCAGATTTTCTTCAAATTTGGCACAAGAACTAGAACCATCTATGCCAACTTATTTATATATCTCTCAACTTATTATATGTCTCTCGGGTTGGTTTTGATTTGGTCTATTCGTCTTTTCATTCATTTGCAATGTCGTCTTTTTATTTATTTGCAACAGTCGAAAAGTTGAATTTTCAAAAGTCGAAAAATCGATTTTTCAAAAGTCGAAAAATCGACTTTTCATATATTTGCAAAAGTCGAAAATTCGACTATTCATATATTTCCAAAAGTCGAAAAATCGGCTTTTTGCTCCAACTATACATCCCTAAGGACTAGACAGGCGATTTTTATGCAACAGTATATTTTGAGAAGATGATTATCTATTAATGATTTTTTGGTGATATTTACCAAATACTACCAATGATTCCACGCCCTACTCCACCCAATAAACTAAATGATTTAGAACACGTCATCTTGTAGAAAACCTTACGACATTTAAATTAAGTACTATCAAACGTTTCGAGTTGCAGAACGACGAATCTGCACAATTATATTCAAAACACTTGCATGAAAGTGTCAATGGCAAAATCGCCGTTGAAATGTCGACCTTTCGCATTATATTCCCCGTCTATTTTTCCAGTTCACCGTATGAAAAATCAAACTCATGCGAAAGGCGTTCCTAAACATTGTTCAAAATCTACTTAAGCAAACGTGCAGACATTTCCATTGGCGTAATCTGAATTTGATGGTATCATTAAATTGAATATATGCAGTCAAAATAATAGCAGCTCACCACTGCTTAATATACATTTTCATATATTTATTTGTGTGATAATTTTTTTATTGGTCCTTCTGCCTTAAGTGCTGTGTTATGAGGTTACAGACACAAAATAGTTGTTTATTTGGTGATATGATTTAAATTACTTAAGGAATTTCACATTTTTTGGATTATTCGACATTTTGGACCGGTCAAAATAATAGCAGTGCTCAAAAAATCTCAAGAAAATGGAATTTTTTCAATTCGATTTGATGTTATAAATAAGATATTATGAAATTTACATTACTTCTGAACTGTTATTGTATTATTTTTCTTCATAAGTAGGGCGAGGAGAGCATTGTGGAGATGAAAATCGAGTTCATATGAAAAGGTTGAAATCTGAGGGAAAATCATATAGTGAAGTTCGACTTTTATTACAGTGTTCTATTAAAATTATCAGAATTTCGATGTTATAAGAAGAAAAAACAAAAACTCGTGATAAAAATCCGTTTATATCACCTACAACCATTCGCCGAATAATAATGTCTAGTACAAAAAAACCACTTACGCCCGCCACCGAAATAAAAAACAATGTCTGTCCATATTTGAGAGTCTAAAATGTTCGTAGAATACTAAAAAATCATAATCTGTAAGCCAGAAGTCGGAAAAAAGTCCCACTTATAAATAAAAGACATGGCATAAAAAAATGTAATTAGCAAAAACACACCTGGTGTAGCCAACCAAGAAGTGGGTGCTCGTTTTATGGTCACTTGAATCAAAAATTGTTTTGTATGGTGGGACATTCCCTCGATAGTTTTTAAGATGCCCATAGAACACGGAGTACATCTCCTGGTATAGTACCAAAACAGTCAAATAGGAAGAATCAAGCGTAATGGCCTGGGCGTTTTTTTCCTTATTATGGAGTTGGGTCAATACATTGGCCCAGAACTACCATGGACTATGCCCAGTACATCAAAATACTGCATAATATTATGCTTACGTACACAGAATACGGAATGAACCTTAAATGAGTCTTCTACCAAGTCAATTATCCCGAAAACACCAGCCGACTCGCAAAAAGGTGGCTTGAAGTCAATAATATCGATGTTATGGAATGGTTCGGGCAAACACCGCACCTAAATATAATCAAACATTTTAAGTGTAATGGCTAAAATGAGGTCTCACTAGCAATACTGAAAAACAATATCGAGCTTTGACACGATAGTATAGTAGTATGGGCAAAAATATCAGGTAAAAATTGTAAAAGACTATGAAACGGCCTTATGTAGCAGTAATAAGCCATAAAGTCAGTACAACTAAGTATTAAATTCAACGAAATATCCTTATTTAAATTATTATTCAAAAAAGTTTTCAATTAAGGTGAATTGAAACAAAATATTTGTAGTTTTTATTAGCGCTGCTATTTTTTTGACTGGTCTCATTCTTGACATAAATGCCAGATTAAGAATGGCACAATTCAATCACCGTAAAAACTTTTAGGATTTTCGAAGTAAAACTGGTATTTTTCTTTGTCGACATTTTTTATCTCGTCGCTGCTATTTTTTTGACCGCAGCTGTATATACCAGCAAATGTTAATCGATACAATAATCTCATTCCAGCTTTGCTTAAACATTTGAAATGGTCTTTCAAAAATTCACACGACTATCACAACCAAACTAATCAAAATATGGACAGGAACATTTTTGTCGGGTCAGCTAGTATTGAAATATTTATTAATTTTTTGCTGTTTTACCCACAAAGAAATAATTGCATCTCCCTGAATAAATATATCACACCAGTGTCTTTATTTCTTTAAGACATCAATAAAACTTTTAATTTTCGCAGTTTTACCAACACCAAACACTATTTTTGCGTTATCTAGTGTACTCTCGTTGGCTAAGCATATATAGGGTGTTTTTTATTGAGGTATAGAACTTCGAATTGAAATAAAACACAAGAAAATCGTTTTAATGTCCATCAATTTGGCTTTATTGGAAGGATAATTTTATGCCATTAATGTTTAAATATGATTTCGGGCATGTGGCCGCCGCGGCTGGCTCGAATATAGCCAATTCTACAGGTCCAATTTTCAACCACTTTCTCCAATTGCTGTGCAGCTCCAATTGCTGTGCACGGTGGCGAATCGATTCATTCGGGTCCTCTTCAACACTTTGCTCTACAGCGGCAATTGTTTCTTCGGTGCGCACTGTTCGACGTCTCTGCGGATGCGTATTATCACATAGAGTAAACGTAGTGCGAAAACGATCCATGGTTAACCGAATTAATTGCTCTGATGGACGATTATGTCGACCATAAAATGGTGAACTTCGCGAACTGAACCATTACTTTCGAAATAAATTTGCACGATTTGCAAGCGTTGTTCTTTTGTCAACCTGTTCATGATGAAATGGCAAACCAAACTAAATATTAATCACTTGACAGCAGACAAAATGGCCGCCAGTTAAAAAAGTGATGCCAAATTAAAGTTCTATACCGCAATAAAAAACACCCTTTACAAACTACGTGTGTGCGTATGTTATTTTATGAACAATCGTTCAGAAAATACTTTTTTCCGGCAACTACATTTAGCAAATGTTTTTTTTAAATATACAACCCGTTATTTCTCCAAGCTGAATTTTTCAGGGTTTGTTTAGAATCGATCAGGGAATATGCCTATATTTTATCTGAATTTTGAGGTTGGTGCTTTCATTGTGAAAAATACAAAAGAAGAAGAAATACACAAAAATACACAAATTGTTGTCGATAGCTGTCAATAGCCGACGAAAAGTACTTGTATTTACCTCTTTGAATTGTGCCCACGCGTTTTCTCACGACAAAATTTTTAATGTTCATACCTCGGCACGTTTTTCTTGATTTTCGCAATTTTCAATTGGTCATATATTTTGAAAAAAAATTTCGGTTTTATTTCGTCTTCTACGAATCAAATATTTTATAAAGTTTAGTTATCGTACAAAGTTTCAACGAAATCGGAGATGGTGATGTTCGGTTTGACATGGAATGATCGAAATGTCTACTAGAACAAAAGCTATTGAATTTTGGCCAATGGATTTTGATTCAGAACCACTGTGTAGCGTGCTTTCGACAGACGAACAGACGGACGGACATGGCTAGATCGTCTTAGAATTTTATGACGATCAGGGCTTATATTCATAAGTGGCTATGAACCATTTTCTCGAAAATGAGTTTTTGATGCCAAACTATTCTCTGATTTGGATGTCATCTATCATATAAATTTGGAGAAGACATTTTTTGTCTTAAGCCATTTTTTTTTTCAAATTTTCCTGATTTGGCTATCTACTCACACGTTAATTTGAGACTGCAAAAGTGGCTATGAACATAAAAATAATATAGTTCAAAAATTGAGCAATATATAACCGAAGGTTGTAATTCGTTACAACAATTTTGTTTAAAGCCTTCTCTAGATTTAGGACATATCGCATTATGAAATTCCATCATTTCGCCGTTATTAGCATTTTCGTACCCAAGTTATCAGGCTAAAATATGATAAATAGTGGCTGTAAAGTCAAGAATTGTGAAGAGTATATTTAGAAAAACCCGCGTAACTTTTTTGCATATTGAGAATACCAAAATATTTTTATGGCATATTCATTCGAAATATTTGTGTCAGAAAAGTTTCAGAATCTTAAATGGATAAAGTTAAAATATAATCAATTGCATCCGCGAATATTGAATTCTTCAAAAATAGCAGCGATATTCGACACTGGCTACATACATGTTAAAAGTGACATTGGTTCTTAATACACAAACAAAAATTCAGTCGGATCGCGAGAAAATGATAAAACAAAAATGTTATGTGTGAAAATCATTTAAGCCATATTTGCCGCGAAAATGAAAACTCTCCAAAAATATCCAATTTGTATTTATTGTTTACCATGCCCTACCGCAATATCCACTTTTTGTAAAAAAATTAGAAAAAGGGATAAAAATAGTACCAATTTGACGGATGGAGCTCGAATCTTTAAATTCGCTGTGTACATCCCAGAAAATGCATTTTCTACACAACATTGCCAATATTTCATTTTACAATAAATCTTATTTATATATTTTGGCACTAATGGCTATGTGCTTATTTCAAGCTCAATTTTATACGTGCAAAAGTGGCTATGAACCAATAAACCGCGAATAATAGGAAATTTCGAAAACTTTTTAATCGTAGCAATTGGTAATCCTCTTTAGATTAAACTGTAGAAGAATGTTTCATAACTACTCTTAAAATTAAGGAGAAAATCAGTTTTTTCGCTCTACTGAAAATTTGTGTTTTTGTTCATAGCCACTTATGAATATAAGCCCTCGATATACTTTATAGGGTCTCAGGTCGATATTTCAAGGTATTACAAACGGAATAACAAAGTTAGTATACCCCCATCCTGGAGGTGGAAGGTATACAAATACACGGGAAAAGATGATTTTTAGGGATATTTTAAGGAGTGTTTAGCTCACAGGCGGCTTGATCTAGGAGCGACATATTTTGCATATCATCATTAAACATCCAATCTTTACTTTCGTGGGGTGGCTGGAAAATGTTTTTCCATTTGTATGGGCCGCGACCCTACCTACTCTACAGTAAATTGAATCCAAATATGACATCAGAATTGGCCAATCGATTTGCGTTGCTGATACATGACAACCGGAAAAATTTTGTGCTTTTTTTTCATACTTGTGATTGAACTGCGCGAGATGAAAATACTATTTCAATAACTATCTATAAACACGATTCAATTTTCACTATGGGGAGGGACTGCTTTCTGAACGGTACAGCAAAATAGTGACGTAATTTTGTGTCTCTTTTGAGTATAATGTGACACTGTGCTCTGGTTGTGGTACAAACAGCCCAACAGTTCGTTTCATGACGCTCAAGTACTATTCGCAACTGCGAGTGCAATATATACCAGCAACCAAGCAACCAGCCATTCATCCGTCGTTGGATGTAACCGTCGCTCCAATGTAAACAGCATCGTCCGTACCAGAGGGTCATATGATAAGCCTGAACGAAGTAATAGCAGAGATAATTACAGTCGATCATCTATATCTATAACTGAGAGTGTGACACTGCCAAATTACTTTGTCGTAGGGGGAAAAGTCTATACAGGCCATTTGTGAAAACCCACCACCTCCAGGATGCGGGTAAACTAACATTGTCTTTCCGTTTGTAACGCCTTGAAATATCGACTTGAGAGCCTAACAAGTATAAATATTCTCGATCGTCATAAAATTCTAAGACGATCTAGTCATGTTCGTCTGTTAAAAGCACGCTAGCATCTTAACGAAAGGAGCTAGGACGTCCAAATTTTCAATATATATATAGTCGTAGACCAGTTGGGATTGTAACAAGATGAAATCGGTCCACAGGGAAAAATTGTCCCTCAAAAGGACTGAAAATACCCATAATAACCACTATTATTTTAGAGTATTTAAGAATGTTTTTTCCATATGGCAGCTTGTACTTACTTGATATTGGGTATGCGCATTCCTCCTACAACAAAAACGTGCGCCATAAAGTGATTCTTATTCGTAGGGGGAAATGGGGCAAAAGGGGTAAAAATGGTACCTATCAAACGACGACAGCTAGAAACACGAAATTCGGTGTGTACATTCCTCTAATTGAGTAGATACATAATATAAAAGTATTTTTTTGCAAATTCGTACTTTTAACGGGTAAAATGTGAATAGAGGGATAAAAATGGTACCAACCAAACGGCTGCAGCTAAAATAATGAAATTCGGTGTATACATTCCTCTGATTGCACAGACACGTAAAATAAAGTGATTTTTCGAAATTCGTACTTTTTGGGGTTAAAATGGAAAAAGGGGATACGAACTGGACCTACCAAATGACCGCAGCTAGAGTTTTGAAATTCGGAGTATACATTCCTCTGACTGCGTAGCCACGAAAAAAAGTTTTCCCAAATTTGTACTTTCAAGGGATACAATGGGAACAGAACAAGGATAGTAATAGTACCAACTAAACGACTACAGTTAGAATGATGAAAATTGGCTGTGTACATCCCTCTAATTGCGCAGACACGTAAAAAACAAGTACGGAATGGCTAAAGTCGGGCGGGCCGACTATGTGATACACTCCACTTTCTATCCGAATTATTGAAAACGGGAAGGATTTTTGTATGCATCCTAATCATAGGCTAATATGACCTGACCCAATTTGTAAAATCGAGAAGAATATATGTATCGGGGCTATATCCAAACACGGAATGATGTGACCCACTTACACAATAGGTTCTTCCAGTTCAAGTATAACGTTTTATGCTCAATATGAAGAAATTCTCTGAAAATACATGGTTTCTGGGGGGAAAGTCAAGCTGGGAGCGAATATAAATATAAAGCTATATACAAATCTGAACAGATCTGACCCATTTTCACCATGGGTGTTTCTAGTGGAAACATTAGATATTTTGCGATATTTGAAGAAGATCTGTTAAAATATGTGGTATCTAGAGCACTAAAAGTCAAATCGGGAGCGAAATTTGAATGGGTGATATATATAAATCTGAACCGATCTAACACATTTTCACCACAGGTGTTTCTAGATGAAATATAATATGTTTTGCCAATTTTGAAAACAATCTAATAAAATATGTGGTTTCTAGAATGGAAAAGGTGATATTGGGAGACAAATTTGTATTGGAGCTATATATAAATCTGAACTGATCTGACCCATTTTCACCATGGGTGTTTCTAGTAGAAACATAAGATATTTTACCAATTTTGAAGAAAATGTGCTAAAATGTGTGGTATGTAGAGCAGAAAAAGTCAAATCGAGAGCGAACTTTGAATAGGAGCTATATATATCTGAACCGATCTGACCTATTTTCACCAAAGGTGTTCCTAGTTTAAATATAAGATGTTTTGCCAAATTTGAAAACAATCCGATAAAATATATGGTTTCTAGAGCGGAAAAAGTCAAACTGGGAGCGATATTTGTATGGGGGCTATATATAAATCTGAGCCGATCTGACCCATTTTTATCATGGGTGTTTATATTGGAAAAATAAGATTTTCTACCAAATTTGAACCAAATCTGTTAAAATATGTGGTATCCAGCGTGAAAAGAGTCAAATCGGGAGTGAAATTCGTATGGGGGCTATATCTAAATCTGATCCGATTTTCTTCAAAGTAAATAGCGTTCGTCCTTATCCCGAAAAACTTCATTGTGCAAAGTTTCGTTAGGTTCTGGCTACAATTGCGACCTGTATCGTGATTACAAGAATAGATGGACAGACGGACGGAAAACTTTCATGTTAGCAGTGGTCCACACCAGAAGTTTTGGTGAACGTTTTTTTTTGTGTGACCATATGGTCACGCTAGCACCATTCGGGATAATATAGGGTCCGCCATCTAACATTTTTTCAACTATTCAACCGTTGGACTATTATTTGTGGGGTGCCCTCAGCAGCCATTTGAATGAAATTATTTTCCATTATTAACCGGAAGGATTGTACTTTCAAATAAAAAAAGAAATTTGAGAAAATATTCAGAAGTATTTTTTTATAGCATTTTCTAAAAAAAAAGTTATTTGGCGGACCCTGTATTAGTTATTAATTCGAACCGTTTTAAATTACACCGTGCAACAATTCTTTTTGGACCTGCACAAGACCAGATACTACATGAAACTATAGATCAAACTGTGTCCTCAGTTTTCCTTTGTTGATCTTTTCTCCTTTTTACAGAACTTTAAATTTCCAAAGAATATAGAAGTTTTAATAATTTATTTTCGTACTTTTGCGAGTCATACAAAGGAGATAGAGTTATTAAATGAAAGAGGGATCTCGGTGAAAAATATTTCAAATTGCATGCTTATATCTGTCTTAGTTTAGCATTAACAACAATTTCAAGTTCCCCATCTTAATTTATTGAGTTTATTAAAATTTTACCTTTTTTTGGATTTTTAAATTCAACCAAAGTTGGTGTAACCACCCTCGTCAAAAGACTGCTCGCAGTGGAATACGCTGGAGTGGTGTGGGGAACATGTAATTGACCTCTTTCAATGCGACGACATTCTTCAGTAACAATCAACAACCGCAGCACTGTTCGCACTATTAACAGATTACGGGCGGTTTTTGTGTATTTTATTCGAGCTGTTGTAAATATTATTAAAAGTTCATAAGTATTGTGATTTAAAGTCATGTAGCGACAGACAGACAAACGGCCGGATTGGACGGACCCAACTACGATATGAACTCAGAGCTGGGAGATAATGGACAGTTTGTTGTTGTTGTTGTTTTTTAATTTTGTTATTATTAACAATAAAATAAACACTGTGATAATGTGGTGTTTTTATTTACTGTTTCTTATAAATGTTTCTGTTTCTGTCTTCCGAAGTGAGGTTTAATGACCCGTAGTATTCGGCCCTCCATGCTTCGAGCACGGGGTCGGATGCAACTTCGAATCGTAACATTCCGTTGAACATCAACAGAATGCTCTATATCAGGACGGCACAGACTTTTTGGTCAGTGTGTGAAATCAAAATCTCCTCTTTAATTCACGAGCAAATGCCCGGTATTTTTTGTTCAAATTTGGCACAACATTTTATATGGGTGGTATAAGAAGGGTTTTAACATTTTCCACGTTCGCAGTAATTATAAAAAATAGACCAAAATTTTGAATAAAAAACAATGCACATGGTTGACATAATGTCATCGAATCATCGCCGTGATTTAAGTCAGAAGCACTTCACATTATTATTGCCTATGTATTTGAAGTTGCTTAACCGCCAAATCCCCAGCTTGGCATACTCTTGCAATACAAAAAAAATATAATAATAAGTAGAAACATAAGATATTTTACCAATTTTGAAGAAAATGTGCTAAAATGTGTGGTATGTAGAGCAGAAAAAGTCAAATCGAGAGCGAACTTTGAATAGGAGCTATATATATCTGAACCGATCTGACCTATTTTCACCAAAGGTGTTCCTAGTTTAAATATAAGATGTTTTGCCAAATTTGAAAACAATCCGATAAAATATATGGTTTCTAGAGCGGAAAAAGTCAAACTGGGAGCGATATTTGTATGGGGGCTATATATAAATCTGAGCCGATCTGACCCATTTTTATCATGGGTGTTTATATTGGAAAAATAAGATTTTCTACCAAATTTGAACCAAATCTGTTAAAATATGTGGTATCCAGCGTGAAAAGAGTCAAATCGGGAGTGAAATTCGTATGGGGGCTATATCTAAATCTGATCCGATTTTCTTCAAAGTAAATAGCGTTCGTCCTTATCCCGAAAAACTTCATTGTGCAAAGTTTCGTTAGGTTCTGGCTACAATTGCGACCTGTATCGTGATTACAAGAATAGATGGACAGACGGACGGAAAACTTTCATGTTAGCAGTGGTCCACACCAGAAGTTTTGGTGAACGTTTTTTTTTGTGTGACCATATGGTCACGCTAGCACCATTCGGGATAATATAGGGTCCGCCATCTAACATTTTTTCAACTATTCAACCGTTGGACTATTATTTGTGGGGTGCCCTCAGCAGCCATTTGAATGAAATTATTTTCCATTATTAACCGGAAGGATTGTACTTTCAAATAAAAAAAGAAATTTGAGAAAATATTCAGAAGTATTTTTTTATAGCATTTTCTAAAAAAAAAGTTATTTGGCGGACCCTGTATTAGTTATTAATTCGAACCGTTTTAAATTACACCGTGCAACAATTCTTTTTGGACCTGCACAAGACCAGATACTACATGAAACTATAGATCAAACTGTGTCCTCAGTTTTCCTTTGTTGATCTTTTCTCCTTTTTACAGAACTTTAAATTTCCAAAGAATATAGAAGTTTTAATAATTTATTTTCGTACTTTTGCGAGTCATACAAAGGAGATAGAGTTATTAAATGAAAGAGGGATCTCGGTGAAAAATATTTCAAATTGCATGCTTATATCTGTCTTAGTTTAGCATTAACAACAATTTCAAGTTCCCCATCTTAATTTATTGAGTTTATTAAAATTTTACCTTTTTTTGGATTTTTAAATTCAACCAAAGTTGGTGTAACCACCCTCGTCAAAAGACTGCTCGCAGTGGAATACGCTGGAGTGGTGTGGGGAACATGTAATTGACCTCTTTCAATGCGACGACATTCTTCAGTAACAATCAACAACCGCAGCACTGTTCGCACTATTAACAGATTACGGGCGGTTTTTGTGTATTTTATTCGAGCTGTTGTAAATATTATTAAAAGTTCATAAGTATTGTGATTTAAAGTCATGTAGCGACAGACAGACAAACGGCCGGATTGGACGGACCCAACTACGATATGAACTCAGAGCTGGGAGATAATGGACAGTTTGTTGTTGTTGTTGTTTTTTAATTTTGTTATTATTAACAATAAAATAAACACTGTGATAATGTGGTGTTTTTATTTACTGTTTCTTATAAATGTTTCTGTTTCTGTCTTCCGAAGTGAGGTTTAATGACCCGTAGTATTCGGCCCTCCATGCTTCGAGCACGGGGTCGGATGCAACTTCGAATCGTAACATTCCGTTGAACATCAACAGAATGCTCTATATCAGGACGGCACAGACTTTTTGGTCAGTGTGTGAAATCAAAATCTCCTCTTTAATTCACGAGCAAATGCCCGGTATTTTTTGTTCAAATTTGGCACAACATTTTATATGGGTGGTATAAGAAGGGTTTTAACATTTTCCACGTTCGCAGTAATTATAAAAAATAGACCAAAATTTTGAATAAAAAACAATGCACATGGTTGACATAATGTCATCGAATCATCGCCGTGATTTAAGTCAGAAGCACTTCACATTATTATTGCCTATGTATTTGAAGTTGCTTAACCGCCAAATCCCCAGCTTGGCATACTCTTGCAATACAAAAAAAATATAAATAACACAAAACGTAAAATGCATTTAATTTGTATTAATTGCTCTAACGAAGTATGATGATATTCTTTGTTTTGTTGTTGTTGTTTTTTGCATTTTTTATAGTATCATGTTTTATTATTATTGTTTTTTTTTGTTAAATGTTTGGTTGGAATAAATTGTCTTATTTAACAAATAGAAAAAAAAAACAAAACAAGTATTTCTCTATTTTTTGTTTATTCGTTTTTTAACAAAAAAATAAATTTGGTTTTTATTGCCTTAGGAATTTTTGGAGACTGAAAAAATAATGATCATCATGAAAAAAGAAACAATTTACAAGGTGTACGATTTAGATTTCGACTTCGATTTTAAATCCATAGATTTAGACCTACCAAGTCACTACTCCCGGAAAACGCAACAGGAATAGTTAACAAGTAAGGAAAGGCAATAGTCGGACGGGGCCGACTATATGATACCCTTCACTTTCTACCCCATTACCATTCAATTCGGTAAAAAAAATGAAATCGGGAAGGATTTTTTGTATGGGTCCCAATCATGGACCATTTGGTCCCACTCACATAATTTATGTTTCAAGGTAAAATGTATCGCGTTTTGCCAAAATATTTAAAAATATTTTGTAAATGTATGTGTTTGACAAAAAGATATTAATTCGGAAAGGACAGTTGTATTTGGGTATATAAAAACCTGGAACTATGTGACTCGCTTTCACCAGGGCCGTGCGCAAGGGGGGGTTTTGGGGGTTCAAACCCCCCCCCCCCCCAGAGAGGTTTCGAACATATACTTTTTAAAACCTTCTAGACTTTCTAAAGCAATGAAATATAGACATTTTAAGGTATTTAGTTTTTTCGTTTGCATTTTTTGGTCTGTAATCAATATTTGATTTGAACTGGAATATTGTCCTGGCTCAAGACCATTTTGCTTCTATATTTAATAGAATTCAAATTTATTTACAAATGGCTTGGTGACATTTATTACTTGGCTGCAAACTACCACGGTCATGATTTCGACCATGTCAAAAGTCTTTTCAAGTGGCTTCGCAGCGACTTTTCAACATCAAACCCGGCCTCTATAAGGAGATGATTCTCACAAACGAACGAGAAGCACAACTCACTTGCCGAATTTGTGTTTAAAAATCATTCGAAATCATGATCGTGGTAGTCTGCAGCCAAGTAATAAATATCACCAAGCCATTTGTAAATAAATTTGAATTCTATTAAATATAGAAGCAAAATGGTCTTGAGCCAGGACAATATCCCAGTTCAAATCAAATATTGATTACAGACCAAAAAATGCAAACGAAAAAACTAAAACAAATGAGCGTTGGCACGGCAGAAGTATTGCTGGGTAACTATACCTGCATATACACATACTTACATATGCAACTCAATGAGATGCTTGTAAGATGGCATGTGTGCTTTATTACTTGGTGCGATTTTTTAAACACAAATTCGGCAAGTGAGTTGTGATTCTCGTTCGTTTGTGAGAATCATCTCCTTATAGAGGGCGGGTTTGATGTTGAAAAGTAGCTGCGAAGCCACTTGAAAAAACTTTTGACATGGTGGAAATCATGATCGTGGTAGTTTGCAGCCAAGTAATAAATGTCACCAAGCCATTTGTAAATAAATTTGAATTCTATTAAATATAGAAGCAAAATGATCTTGAGCCAGGACAATATCCCAGTTCAAATCAAACATTTTAAGGTATTTTTAAAATAACTCGTCTGAAATGGTAATTTTGCAGTAAATTCGCGAAAACACGAAAATTACATAAAAAATCGTGGTCACTTTTTTGAATTTCGGACAAAGTTTATGAAAAATACAAACAAACTAAACGAATTGTGCCAATTTCAAGATTGTGTAGTGCTAATTTCGCTAATGGACACCAAATTGTTCGGAAAGTTTTCATTTTTATTAACCGATGCCACTTCTTGACATTCGACTAGAGCAATATCTTATGAACTTTTAATTGTGTACTACAATAAAAGTTTGGAAATTGAATAACAAAATATTTTAGTAATTTTAAAAAAGTGTAGATAAGAATCACAATGATATCATAATGAAATCTAAAAACTTTCTGTTAATTAAAATATAAGCGTTCATAAGCGAGTTTAGCTCGAATTTCCTTTTATATTAGCTTGGGGCAATATGCGTATTATTAAAAAGACAATCGCAATATAGTTCCGTGGTAATAAATTGCTTTATAATAACTTCTATTCAAAAAAGTGTTGTTAACATGTATATCTAAGTGGTCACTGTTCTGTACATATGCTTTAAGTTTTTTCTATAAAAATAAAAAAAATCTGCTTACTTTTACTGACAAATTTCTTTTGGGTGTCCTGATAGATGGATTGCTAAAATGTAATTTTACCGACGATGTCTGTCGGTCGAATGTATCAAAATAGCCAGCATAATAAAATATGAATGGTTTACAAACGCTCACGTAATCACACATAATCAAATTAACGTCATTTATCATTGCGCCATAGACTGACTATACTTCACGAGAAAAATTGAACATTAATTGAAAATTTACTAAAATAATTAACAGAATTTTCACCTGCTTTATTTTTTGTAAAACAGCACTCAGAAAAATAGCATTCCTAAATCTGAGTAAAATTCTTACTATAATTTATTTCAACAATTTTACTCGAGTTCAGTAAAGATTTCCTAAAAAGTTAGAAAATTAACCAAGTATGAGTAAAGTTTCCTTCTTTCAACGCCATAGTAAATAGTTCATTTACTAGAAAAAGCATAGTAGATTTACTTAAAAATATTTCTTTGGATCTAATAAAAAATGCATACACATATTTCAAAGTGAGAAAATAATCTGAAATTGTTTGTATGGAAAAAATTATATTTAGGACATTTTAACTTAAAAAATGTTTTTTCCTAAAATGAAGTTAAAATCTTCATACATTTAAGTATTAATGAACTTATAAAAAACATTTGAAATTATTTAAAAAATTCTTGAATATTAATCTAAGAAGCAATTTCGTTCGTTTTGCAGAGACTTATTTCTTAAATACTTTAAGAATTATTCTAAACAACCCGTGCGAAGGCGCCTATCTCGTCTTCGCAACATGAAGTAATAGCTCAACTCTTTATGGCATAGGTATCATGAAGCTTTTGAGAAATATTTCATGTTGCCATTTTTGTATCAGTTTTGCATACTCAGAAGCAAAACTATTTGTTTGATTTTTTAGTTAAATTGAACTTATTTTAATTTCACTTTTTTCCTTGAATCAAATAAAAAAATACTTGTTGTAAGGAAAAAATCAGCAAAATTTTACTTAGTAAAAATTATTTTGGTTTTAGGCAAAATTTACTTATTGTTATTTATTTCAGCAAAATTTTACTTAAATGTGTACTTGGTTTTTACTTAAAAATGTACTTGGTTTGAGGAAAAACTTACTGGAATTTTCCTCAGTTTGAGTAAATATTTACTTGGTTTGAGGAAAATTGAACTAGAATAGAAAGAAGGAAAAGTTTGGATTTGATATGAGGAAATATTGCTTTAGCGCTATACGAAGTTCAATTTTAGTTCATTTTAACTCATTGTAGGGTTCACTTTTTCATGAGTGTAGATGAAAGACCCCCCCCCAGGGGAAAATCCTGCGCACGGCCATGGCTTTCACCGTGTATGTTTATAGGTGAAACATAATATGAGTCATTCCATGTCAAGTGATACGGCTTTTGACCTCAATTGCTGCGATTGTTTTGAAAGATTGTGTATGTATTCTTCCCATAAAAATATTTTTGGAAAAATATTTGAAAATTTTTTTAACAAATGAAAAAATATTACTTTTTCAAAAAGGTCTGTTCATTCAAACGTTTTTAACTCCTGATATACTTTACCGATTTTAATGTGTTATACCTTGGTTTGAAGGTAATTTCAATTACTTTTAAAATATTGATGTGGCGTGTTATAGCAGGGTTAGATTTTAAAGTTTTTTTTTTTGCGATTTTAATTCTTTTGATTTTCGAAATAATTACATTAATCCATTTTGTTGAAAATTTAAAGTAGTGCGCTTACAGTGAAAAATCATCAGAATTTTTTCATTAGTTCATAAGCACAATGTATTAAAACAATGAACAATCCCAGAAAAAATCAGTTATGAAAAATTTTATTTTTTCATTTTTGGTAGTGTGAGATTGCACCATCATTGTTAAATTGGTCATAAATTCGTGAGAAAAATATTCAAATTTTTTCCAAAAACACGTATACAATATTTGTATGAAAAGAGGTCAAAAACCGTACCGCTTGACATGGAATGGCTCATATATATCTGAAACTATAGGTGAAATAAAGTTAATTGGCATTTTTAGTTTTTCATTTTCTCATCCTGTTGCCCCTTAAAAGGACTACAAAGTTTCAAAGAATACAATTTTTCAAATAATTATTTTTAATACTTATTCGCACCCTATGACACCGATATAAATGCCAAAATAAAAGAAAATAATATGTATAATAGTATTAACTACCATTTAAAGTTTTGTCTCTTAAAAAAATCAAGATATGGATTAAATAGAAACACTAAGGGATTAACTTGATGTAGGTGCCAATGCATGATATTTGAAGTATTTTTAATAGATATTCCCTTCTTTAATTTGACACAAATACAATTGTCATAGGGCACGAACAAGTATACCAAAAATTTTTTTTACAAAATATTCGTAGGGGGTGAAATGGGGAAAAAAGTGATAAAAATGATATCTATCAAACGACAACAGCTAAAAGACATGAAATTCGGTGTGGAATGGAACGGTGTATTATGTACATTAGAGTGGCTTCTTTTGGGAGGAAGGAAAAAATATTGTTGATGTTCCCGACTAAAATGAAAGATTGATTTGTTTTATGTGTTCTCCCAAAACATTTCGCTTTTATCATTGTCCATTCGTGAGCTGGACGCATTCAAAATAACGTCCATAAATCAGGTTTTTCGTGAAAAGAATTCACGATGAGAATGATATTGAGAAAAAAAAACCGCTAGAAATTTAAATCCGACCCGAGCCTTATTAAACAATATTAAAAACTTGCAAAATGACCCAGTACAAAGGGCAGATTTATACTATTTTAGTGCAATTTTTGATGCCATTCAACCATTTCAAATTTTACCCCTTAACAATTAAATCATGAATAGTCTACATAAACTTTTTGAATGGGAAAAATTTAAATGATTGTTAATGTTAAATTAACATAGATATACGCATGAAATTTAAAGCATATTTAGCAGATGTTCTTCTCTTTCATCTGATACCCATATCGCCATTTTATGATACGCAAAACTAAAAACAAAATTATTGAAACATTTACATCCTTTGGAAATTAAAAGTCCTGTAAAAATATAAACGTCCACGAAATTAAAAACAGAGTATGAGTTTTCCTATTAGTGACCTGTGGTTTCACTTCTATATAATTTCGTTCTGGGAAGGGAAATCAAGTCGCACGCTTTTTTTGTAACATCTTATTTGAAGAAATTTCATATGTTATTTTTTCAAAATTAGCTTTTTGTAAGACTAGAATGTGTTTACGATGCAAATAACCCCATATTTCAGTTTTGACATCACATTTAACCCACTGAGAACGAACAGTAAGGAAAAATTTGTCGGCCCTTAATGAGTTAGGAAGTTCTAAAAATTGCAATTGGTGATCAATACCTCTTCAACGATACAACAAAAACACAAATCGAACTAAAAACATGGAAGTTATTGCGGTTTTTATAAAAAATACAACAAAAATTGCACAAAAATGTTAAAATTTTACCCTCTATTCTGGGTTAAAATGCAAGTTTTTGATATGGTTTGACCAGATTTTTATTTCTAGCAGGTTTGTTCTAAATACCATTCTCACCGTGAATTTTATTGAAGAAAAACCTGATTTATAGAGGTTATTTTGAACCCGTCCAGCTCACGAACGGACAATAATAAAAGCGAAATATTTTGGGAGAACACATAAAACAAACCATTCTTTCTTTTTAGTCGGGAACATCCACAACTTTTATTTTGAAGCCACTCTAATGTACATACAAAATATAGAAATATTTTTTTCCAAATTCGTACATTTAAGGGGTAAATGAGAATAGAGGGATAAAAATGGTACCAAACAAATGGCTGCACCTGCGTAGACATGTAAATTAAAGGGATTTTTCGAAATTCGTACTTTTGGGGTTAAAATGGAAAAAGGGGATAAAAATTGTACCAACCAAATGACAGCAGCTAGAGTCATGAAATTCGGAGTATACATTCCTCTGACTGCATACTTTCAAGGGATACAATAGGAAGAGAGGGATAAAAATGGTATTAACATAACGGCTACAGCCATAACGGTGAATTTCGGTGTGTTCATCCCACTAATTAACTGGACACGTAAAATAAAGATTTTCGAAAGACGTACTTTTAAGGGGGTAGAATGGCAAAAGGGGATAAAAATAGTACCAACTAAATGGTCGCAGCTAGAATCATGGAATACGGTGTATACATTCCTCTGACTGCATAGACACGCAAAATAAAAAGATTTTTCCAAATTCGTACTTTTACGAAAATGCGTTTGTGTAGAAAACGCATTTTCTGTGATGTCCACAGCGAATTTAAAGATTCCAGCTTCATCCGTCAGATTGGTTCCATTTTTTACAAAAAGTGTAAATTGCGGTAGGGCACGGTAAACAAAAAATACAAATTGGATATTTTTGGAAAATTTTGAAGTGAGCAATCATATGCCATAAAAATATTTTGGTATTCTCAATATGATAAAAAGTTACGCGGGTTTTTCTAAAGATACTTTTCACAATTTTTGACTTCACAGCCGCTATTTATCCTATTTTAGCCTGATAACTTGGGAACCAAAATGCGAAATGATGGAATTTGATAGTACGATGTGCCCTAAATCTAGAAAAATGTTTTAAACAAAATCATTGTAGAGAATTATAACCTTCGGTGTTATGCTGCCCCATTTTTATACCCTCCACCCCCAGGATGGTGGTATATTCACTTTGTCATTCCGTTTGTAACACCTTGAAATATTCATCGGAGACCCCATAAAGTAAATATATTCTGGGTTATGGTAAAATTCTAAGACGATATAGCCATGTCCGTCTGTCTGTTGAAAGCACGATAGCGGCCGACGAAATGAGCTAGGAGGTTCAAATTTTTCCTAAATGTGTCTTATGGTTGTAGATCGGTTGGGATTGAAAGTGGACGAAATCGGCCCAGAGGGAAAAAATTTTCCCTCACAAGGACTGAAAATACCCCTAATATTTAGGGTATTTCAGCATGTTTTTTGTACATATTAGCTTGTATTTACTTGACATGTGCAATGCGCATTCCCTTTATAGCATAAAAGGGCACCATAGAGTGATTTTTATTTGAAGGGGGCGAAATGGGGCAAAAAGGGATAAAAATGGTACCTATCAAACGACAACAGATAGAAACACGAAATTCGGTGTGGACATTCCTCTAATAGATTAGATACATAATATATGAAAGTATTTTTTCTAAATTCGTACTTTTAAGGGGTTAAATGGGGATAGAGGGATAAAAATAGGGATAGAGGGATTGTGTAGACACGTAAAATAAAATAACTTTCCAAAATTCGTACTTTTTGGGGTTCAAATGGAAAAAGGGGATAAAAATAGTACCTACCAAATAACTGCAGCTAGAATCATGAAATTCGGAGTATACATTCTCTGACTGCGTAGACACGAAAAATAAAGCGTTTTTTCCAAATTCGTACTTTCAAGGGATACAATGGCTACAAGCGATAAAAATAGAACCAACTAAACAGCTAGAATGATGAAATTCAGTGAGTACATCCCTCTAATTGTGTAGATACGTAAAATAAAGATATTTTAGATAGTCGTACTCTTGAGGGGGCAAAATTGGAAAAAGGGGATAAAAATGGTACCAACAAAATGGCCGCTGATAGAATCATGGAATTCGGTGTATACATTCCTCTGACTGCATAGCCACGTAAAATATTTTTTTCCAAATTTTTTATTTTGTTGCTTTTACGACAAAAAAAATGGTAGAATCATGAAGTTGTCTTATACTGCGTAAGTGAGAGATAAGGTATTTTCAAAATTTATACTTTTGAAATAAAAATAGGATGGAAATACAACCAACAAAACCACTGCAGCTGAAAATACACTCTCTGTCCCCCAATATTTAGGGTATTTATAATTGCTGCCTAATATTTACTTTATGAATTGAAGTATTATTTCCATTCTATATATACATAGTATAAAAATATTAATAGGCTTGGTTTATTAATTAAATTTCTGATTTTCATACATTTGAAATTTGTGGCGGACATTCCTCTTGTAGCTTGGAAGCAAAACAAAGAAAATAAAAGTTTTAGCTTGCAAAATGGGACAAAAAGGGATCAAATATAGTACCAATGATACGACAACAGCTAGAATCGTGAAATTCGGTGTGTACATCCCTCTAATTGCATAGACACGTAAAATAGAGGGATTTTTCGAAATTCGTATTTTTAAGGGATATAATTAAAAAGAGGGATAAAAATGGGACCTACCAAACCGCTGAAGTTCAAATCATGAAATTCGGTGTATACATTCTGACTATGAAGACTCGAAAAAGGGTTTTTTTCGAAATTTTACATTTGGGCAGAGAATTAAAATTTATACTTTTCTTATCACTTTGTCTGTATCTGAAAATGCTTCTTTCTAATGGCGACTGACAATCGCCTAATATTTAGGCTTGTTCACTTTCACAATTTCAGCATTTTATTTATATATAGTAGTCGATTTTAAACAGTGCGCATAAGTATACATTATAGTTTGAAATAGTAAACAAATATAGTAATGTGCATAAAAATATCACAATTTTCGTAATATGGTACTGTGCTTCTACACTCAGAAAAAAATATGCCACGGATTAAGTAAATATGTACTAAAACTAAGGAAGATTGAACTTCGTATAGCGCTAAGGCAATAATTTCTCACATCAAGTACAAACTTTTCTTTGAAAATAGGACATGCTTTGAACTTGATTCCAGTTCAACTTTGCCTCAAAGCAAGTAAAACTTACTCAAACTGAGGAACATTTTTCTTTAAATCAAGTAAATCTTTACTTAATCTGAGGAAAATTTTTAAGAAATTTTACTCAAATCAAGTATATTTATACTCAAACTGAGGAAAATATTCCGATTTTTTTCTCAATCCAAGTAAATTATTATTCAAAATATATAAATTTGTAGTCATGTCAAGTAAATTTATACTCAATCCGAAGAAAATTTTCTTTGAACCAAGTAAATTTGTAATCAGCCTGACTAAAATGTTCCTTAAACCAAGTAAATTTTGTGTTCAGCCTAACTACGGCTTTATTTGATAATTGAAATAAATTATTTCGCTTCAGAGTATGCAACACTCACATGAAAAATGACAACATGCTATAGTTCTCAAGCTTTTCATCGTACTCATACCATAAAGAGATGAGATATTTCACCATGACTGTTGCGGAGGCTAGGTAGGCGCCTTCGCAGTGATTGTTTAGAGTAATATTTGAAGTACTTATGAAGAAAGTCTCGCCTAACGAACGAGAATTGCTTCTTAGAGTATTATTCATGCATTTTTCTAAACACACTGAAGTATTTTTTATATATGTTCATTTATACTTGAATGTATGAGGAACATAGCATAAATTTAATTATATTTATTTACTTTATTTGAAGTAATAAACACATTTTTAAGTAAAAACTTCCTAAACGGAATTTTTCCATACAAAAAAATCTGCATTATTTTCTTTCTTAAACGCTAGTAAATTTTCTGCTGCACAAGTATGAATATTCTTAATTGTAAGAAGTTTTTACTAGATCCAATAAAATATTTTTAAGTAAAGTTACTACCCTATTTTGAGTACATGTACTATTTTTTCTGGCTTTGAAATAAGGAATGTGTACTCATATCTATTTAATTTTCCTTCTCGTAAGAAAATTTTACCTAAACTGGAGTAAAATTGTTAAACTAAATTGGAGTATGGATTTTACTCAGATTAAAGAATCCTATTTTTCTGAGTGTATGTAAAGTCGACATCCTTTAATCTGCCGGTAATACTGTGGAATGCACTCCGTGGTGGAGGGTATATAAGATTCGGCCCGGCCGAACTTAACGCCGTTTTTTCTTGTTTATAATGAACTTCCAATACTTCGCGTTAATTGTTTAACATTCCTGTCCATTAAACTAGCTGAATGGTTTAGCTTAGCTAATTATGTCATATGGAGCTAAATTGAATTGGTGGTCGAAAAAGGTAGCAATTTGTCACTTTAGTCGCACAAATTAAACGCTGTTTGGCGCTCGTACGTGTGAAAACCCTACTCGCTACTATTACCAATCAGAAACTTCATTATATTGGAATGTTGCGACCTTTTGCATTTCAGGTTATGATATACGTTTACTCGTCCAACTCATACAGTCTTCATTGAATCGGAAGTTACTAAGCTGTTTTCGATGCTAAAAATTATTTCTTACACCAAATATAAATACATACGCGAACGATAACCAATGACGAAGGCTATTCATTTTTCGTTCGTTCAGTTTACAAATTTAATTAAATTGAGCCGCTATAGTATATTTATGAACGAATACAAATACGTTAATTGAATTGCTTTCGCTTTCTTTAACCTTAGCCTTTTGACCGATAATTCCGATCATAAACAGCGAAAATATTATTTCTATATTATAATGGACAAAGGAGCACTTAATATGGCTCATTCCATCACAAACTAGACAAACAAACTTTCACATTACTCCGATTATTTTCAAAAGACCCAAAAAATATTCTCCTTTAGGAAATATTTTACGTGAAGTTATTGGCATTGCAAGGGGACTTCAAGTAATTAAGCGCAAAAGAAACCGCAAACGGATTAAAAATTGGTATGTTTTTCTTTAAGCCGGGATAACAAGCTGCGATAACAAAGATGTTAATAAAGAGTTAGTTTTTTTACTCAAACTAAAAAAATATGTTCACATTGTCGGCAAGTTAGCCTTAACAACCATAAATTTGACTTACACTGGATAATTATCTACGCTAAGTTCTTTATTATACCCTCCACCTCCAGGATGGGGGTATATTCACTTTGTCATTCCGTTTGTAACACCTTGAAATATTCATCGGAGACCCCATAAAGTATATACATTCTGGGTCGTGGTAAAATTCTAAGACGATATAGCCATGTCCGTCCGTCCGTCTGTCTGTTGAAAGCACGATAGCGGCCGAACAAAATGAGCTAGGAGGTTCAAATTTTGCCTAAATGTGTCTTATGGTTGTAGATCGGTTGGGATTGAAAGTGGGCGAAATCGGCCCAGAGGGAAAATTTTTTCCCTTACAAGGACTGAAAATACCCCTAATATTTAGAGTATTTCAGCATGTTTTTTGAACATATTAGCTTGTATTTACTTGATATTTGCAGTGCGCACTTCCTTTTTAGCACAAAAGGGCACCATAGAGTGTTTTTTATTTGTAGGGGGCTAAATGGGACAAAAATGGTACCTATCAAACGACAACAGATAGAAACACGAAATTTGGCGTGTACATTCCTCTAGTAGAGTAGATACATAATATAAAAGTATTTTTTCTAAATTCGTACTTTTAAGGGATAAATGGGGATAGAGGGATAAAAATAGTACCAACTTAGCGGCTGCACCTAGAATAATGAAATTCGATGTGTACATTCCTCTGTTTGCGTAGACACGTAAAATAAAAGAACTTTCCAAAATTCGTACTTTTTGGGGTTCAAATGGAAAAAGGGGATAAAAATAGTACCTACCAAATGACCGCAGCTAGAATCGTGAAATTCGGAGTATACATTCCTCTGACTGCGTAGACACGAAAAATAAAACTTTTTTTCCAAATTCGTACTTTCAAGGGATACAATGGCTACAGGGGATAAAAATAGTACCAACTAAATACAGCTAGAATGATGAAATTCGGTGTGTACATCCCTCTAATTGTGTAGTTACGTAAAATAAAGAGATTTTAAATAGTCGTACTCTTGAGGGGGCAAAATTAGAAAAAGGGGATAAAAATGGTACCAACAAAATGGTTCGTGAGAGATAAGGTATTTTTTAAAATTTATACTTTTGAAATTAAAATAGGATGGAAATACAACAAACCAAACGACTGTATCTGAAAATACACTCTCTATCCACCAATGTTTAGGATATTTATGATTGCTCCCTTATATTTACTTTAAGAATTGAAGTATTATTTCCATTATATATGTATATATACATAGTATAAAATTATTGGTAGCCTTGGTTTATTAATTATATTTCTGATTTTCATACATTTGAATTTTGTTGCGGACATTCCTCTTGTAGCTTGGAAGCACCACAAAGATATAGTACCAATGATACGACAACAGCTAGAATCATGAATTCGAAATTCGTACTTTTAAGGGATATAATTAAAAAAGAGGGATAAAAATGGGACCTACCAAACCGCTGAAGTTGAAATCATGATATTCGGTGTATAAATTCTGACTATGCAGACTCGAAAAATGTTTTTTTTTCGAAATTTGTACATTTGGGCGGAGAATGGGGCAAATGGGGATATCTTTAAAATTTATACTTTTCTTATCACTTTGTCTGTATCTGAAAATGCTTCTTTCTAATGGCGACTGACAATCTCCAAATATTTAGACATGTTCACTTTCACAATTGCAGCATTTTATTTATATATAGTAGTCGATTTTAAACAGTGCACATAAGTATACATTATAGTTTGAAATAGTAAACAAATATATGTGCATAAAAATATCACAACTTTTGTAATATGGTACTTCTATGTAAAATCGACATCCTTTAATCTGCTGGTAATACTGTGGAATGCACTCCGTGGTGGAGGGTATATAAGATTCGGCCCGGCCGAACTTAACGCCTTCTTACTTGTTTTTAACACAAACTTAATTTTTCAAAATTTGTTTTCATACACACATTGATATTGCTGTTGGTGGCAATATTAAAAAATATGTTTTTATTTTGAGTGAAATTTTAATATTTTAGGTTTTTGTTATCACAGCTTAGTTATACAGTCTTTAAGAAAAACGGCCCCAATAATTCGTTCAGCCGATTCTCTCGAATATGACCAATTTCCATAGAAATTAATATAATTAGACAATTAATCACAAAAAAGTTTTTCACGATTAAAAATTCTTGAACTGTTCTCAAAAACATTTTTGCGATACCTCATGTAAAAATCCCACAATTCCTAAATCGGAGGAAATAAATCCCAAAATAAGATTATTTTAGTAAAATTCCTTCCTTCATTTCGAACTTAGATCTGTACAAACACATTATATTATTAGCTATATTTCGTGGATAAAATTCAATGTTTAACGATCGACTTAAAATCTCTACATCCGTCCTTCCGACTGTCCATCTATTCTTGTAATCAAAGTATTATTGTCCGATTCTAACAAAATATTATACAACATTATGATCATCTGTTCATCTGTTTCGTGGATAAAATTCAATGTTTAACGATCGACTTAAAATCTCTACATCCGTCCTTCCGACTGTCCATCTATTCTTGTAATCAAAGTATTATTGTCCGATTCTAACAAAATATTATACAACATTATGATCATCTGTTCATCTGTTTCGGGGCGATATCGAAATCTGAAGATATTTTCTGCATATTCTATGGCGTCTGTACCAGATGTGGACCCTACACATTTATTTTCTGTGTGGATTTTATGGATATTTATACCCTCACTCTACAGAGTCCTCATTTGGGACAGAAAAAAGAGTAACACATTGAACGAGTGACTTACGACCTAAGTGTGTTTGAAACGTAATACGTTCCACGAGATTTTGTGCTATTTGTGCCATGTCCATCGGTACGGCTGGTGTACACGATAACTCTCGAAGGGAGTTAAGGCATTTATTCAAACTTATTTTAAGTTCGAAGATGTAACTCCTCACTGAATCAATTATTTTTTGAAATTTGATAAATTTTTATAATAATTTTAAGCGTAATAAATATGGAGCATTTTGCCACGAAAAAATTGTCATTTACACCTTTTTATACCCTCCACCTCCAGGATGGGGGTATACTAACTTTGTCATTCCGTTTGTAACACCTTGAAATATCGACCTGAGACCCTATAAAGTATATATATTCTTGATCGTCATAAAATTCTAAGACGATCTAGCCATGTCCGTCCGTCTGTCCATCTGTCCGTCTGTTGAAAGCACGCTAGTATCTAAACGAAACAAGCTAGGAGCTCCAAATTTTGCACAAATACGTCTTATAGTCGTAGATCGGTTGGGATTGAAACTGGGCAAAATCGGCCCCAAGGGAAAAATTTTTCCCTCACAAGGACTGAAAAACCCCATAATAACCTCTAAGTATATATTTCAATATGTCTGCTTGTACTTGCTTGATATTGGGTATGCGCATTCCCCCTATAACAAAAACGTGCACCATAAAGTGGTTTTTATTCGTAGGGGGTGAAATGGGGCAAAAAGGAATAAAAAGGTTTTTCCAAATTCGTACTTTTACGGCAAAAATTGGTTGAATCATAAAGTTAAGTTATTTTGCACTATGTACGTGAGATAATGGATTCAAAATTTGTACTTTTGGAGTTAAAATAGAATGGAAATACAACCAAGTGTAGCACCCACTGCCTACCAATGTTACTGGTATTTAAGCTTTTTTGAAAATATAAATATAAGAATATTTATTTTTTAATCGACTTGAAGTATTATTCTGATATATATATATATAGTGTAAACGTATTGGTAGCCTTGTCTTATAAGAGTGGCTTGAAATAATAAAAATATTATATTTATTTATAAAATTATTTTTTGAATATTTGTATTTGTTTTGGTGTGCTTTATTAAAAACAAGTAAGGAAAGGCAAAAGTCGGGCGGAGCCGACTCTATGATACACTCCACTTTCTATCCGAATACAATTCAAGTTGGTGAAAAAGTGAAAACGGGAAGGACATTTGTATGAGGGTATATTGAAACCTGGAACGAAATAGGTGAAATATAATATATATAGTTTGGCCAAAATCGGTTAAACATTTGGGAGACATCTTTGTATTTGGGCTATATCTAAATCTGAACAGATTTTACCCACTTTCGCCATAGGTGTTTTTAGTTAGATCATAAGATCTTGTGCCAATTTTTAAGAAAATCGGGTACAATATGTGGTTTCTAGAGCAGAAAAAATCAAATCGGGAGCGACATTTGTATGGGGGCTATATCTAACTCTGAACCGATCTTAACCACATTCGCCACAGATGTTTCTAGTTCGATTATAAAATATTGTGCCAATTTTAACTAAAATCAGGTACAATATGTGGATTTTAGAGCGGAAAAGTCAAATCGGGAGCGACATTTATATGGGGGCTATATCTAAATCTGAACCGATCTTACCCAACTTCTGCATAGGTGTTTCTAGTTGGATTATAAGATGTTGTGCCAAATTTAAAAAAAATCGGGTACAAGATGTGGTTTCTAGAGCGGACAATGTCAAATCGGGAGCAACATTTGCATAAAGTGCGGCCCGGCCGAACTTAACGCCGTTTTTACATGTTAGAATTAAGGTGACGATATATTTATAATCAGAATCGTGGTAAAATTCTAAAAACCTTCTACCCATGATATGCAATTGGTGCCGTCTGAAAGATTTGCATCTCCTCTATGCGAATTAAAGAGGAATGTTATATGTCCTAGTAGTTCTATCTTTAATCCTCGAATAACCTGTTTGTACCCTACACCAAAAGCAAACGAGATAGACCCATCGTTTATTTACCGATCGACTTAGAATCACTTTTTGAGTCGATTTAGCAATGTCCGTCCGTCTGTCCATCTTGTTCTTGTTATCAAAGTACAGGTCGCAATTGTTGTTAGAACTAAATGAAACTTTGCACAATGAAGTTTTACAGGATAAGGACAAACGCTATTTAATTTGAAGAAAATCGGTTCAGATTTAGATACAGCTGCCATACAAAATTTGCACCCGATTTTACTCTTTCCGCTCTAAAAACCACATTTTAATATTTCAAGTTTGGCAAAAAAAACTTATTTTTCAACTGGAAACAGCTCTGGTGAAAATGAGCCAGATCGGTTCAGATATATATAGCTCCAATACAAATTTCGCCATCGAATTGATTAGTTCCGCTCTATAAATGGCATATTTGAACAGATTTTCTTCTTCTTATATTTCGTCTTATATTTCAACTAGAAAATCTATGCTAAAAATGGGTCAGATCGGTTCAGATGTATATATAGCTCCCATTCAAAGCTTGTGTTAAAATTTTCTTTCAAATACAGATAGAAGTAAAAATGTTTACTATATTCTCCTCTTATAGCTGTATCGCATATCACCCGGTTCAAATGTAACGAGTATAATAACAAGGTATAATCATATAGTCGGCCACGCCCGACTTTAACCTTCCTTACTTGTTTTTGTTATGTATTTTAGCTTATTTTATTCTCTACCAGATATCACAATTTTTGAGTGGGGTGACAACAGGTTTAGAAATGATAGCAGTTTTATTCCAAGTCATTACCATCTTTCAACAGTACAAAATTTGTTTTAAATGAAATCTTGGGAAATATTAATGTAGAAAACAAATTATTGTTGGGAAAATTATGAATTGAGTTGATAATTTTTATTTCATATTGCGAAAATTTCAATTGCAATTGAGAATTTCCTTTTTAAATTGAGAAATTTCCGATCGAAATTAAGAATTTCCATTTAATAATGAGAAAATTTCAACTGAAATTTCCCGTTATAAATGAGAAATCGAATTGAAATTGCAGATTTCTCATTAAAATTAAGAAAAATCGAATTGAAATTGAGAATATCAATTTCAAATTGCGAAAATTCCTATTGAAATTGAGAATTTCCATTTCATATTGAGAAAATTCCGATTGGAATTTAACATTTACATCTAAAATTGAAATGTATGTTCTGAATTTTAATTGCAAATTTTTTCATTATGAAAAGGAAATTTCAATTAGAATAGGTCCTCACAAAAATGTTCAATAAAAAACAAGTAAGAAAAGGCTAAAGTCGGGCGGGGCCGACTATATAATACCCTACACCACTCCCTGCTTTGCTAAACCTATAAATTCATCTTTGGTCAAATGTAATGAATGGTAAATAATAAAGTAATTGATCCAACTTTCCAGCAAATATTCCCAGTAACATGATCTGGAAAAATTGATCAAGATCCAATCATAAATACAGACATTTGAGGGGGCCTATAACAACACATGAAGACTGTGTCAAAATATGGACCTGCATAGTTTTCATTCACGATAAGTAAGGAAAGGCTAAAGACGGACGGATCCACTATATGATACACCCCACTTGTATTTTTGCAAAAACTTGGCATTTATAAAAACTTCAATAACTCAGTCAATTACTGATGGATTTTTTACATACTTAAATAAATTTACTTGTGGTACGGTTACCAAACAAAATAATGTGCAACAACATTGCCTAAGTTTAACAAGCCAGGAAAGGCTAAATACGGACGGATCCACTATATGATACACCCCACTTTCTATCTCATTACAATTCAAATCAGTAACAAAGGAATCGGAAAGGATTTTTGAATCATGTAAATGTATGTGTTTGACAAAAAATGTTAAATCGGAAAGGACATTTAATGGAGGTATATTGAAACCTGAAATGATGTGACCCGCTTTCACCATGTATGTTTATTGGTGAAATATAATATGTAAAGTTTGGCCAAAATCAGTTAAACATTCGGGAGCAGCATTTGTATTGGGGCTATATCTGAACCGATCTTACCCACTTTCAACACAGGTGTTTCTAGTTCCATTATAAAATGTTGTGCCAATTTTAAATAAAATCTGAAACAATATGTGGTTTCTAAAGCGGCAAAAGTGAAATCGGTAGCGACATTTGTTTGGGGGCTATATCTAAATCTGAACCGATTTTACCCACTTTCAGCATATGTGTTTCTAGTTCGACTATAAAATGTTGTGCCAATTTTATATAAAATCGGGTAAAATATGTGGTTTCTAAAAAGGAAAAAGTGAAATCGGGAGCGACATTTGTATGGGGACTATATCTAAATCTGAAGCGATCTAACCCGCTTTTATCACAGGTATTTCTAGTTAAATTATAAGGTGTTATGCAAAATTTGAAGAAAATCGAGTACTATTTTTGCTTTATAGGGCGCAAAAAGTGAAATCGGGAGCGACACTTGTATGGGGGCTATATCTAAACCTGAACCGATTTCCTCCAAATTCAATACCGATCGTCCTTGATCAAAAAAGTAACTTCTGCTAAATTTCATGATAATCGGACAGCAATTGCGACCTGTAGAGTGCGAACAAGCTTAGATGGACAGCAGACAGACAGACGGACAGACATTTGTATGGGGGCTATATCACAACATGGACCCATGTGGTTCACTTTGCTGTTCGCTGTTTCTAGTTCAAATATAACACGACCCTATCGGTCCATGATATAGGACACATGCCAAAATCCTCGCCTAATCGAATTGTAATGAAGTAGAAAGTGGAGGGTATCATATAACCCGCTCGCCCTATTATATGATAGCCTTTCCTTACTGGTTTTTGTATCTTGAAATTACAAAACTCGGCAGATTTTTTACTGATTTACTATTGCTTACGATACGATTTTGCTGGAGCCAATTCTAATTTTTGAAAGTGTGTAAAAAACTTCGGCCGAACTCTAACTTGAGATTTCTCCTTTCGCGTCTGCATGGCCAATTGTAGGGTGCTGTTAATAACTGTACAAATGAGGTCATTGCCTTGTGATTCCTTGTCTCCTATTACTTAGTGTGAATCACTTCAAAGGAATTCCATTCGCTGCATAATAATGCCTTTGTTAGCCATTATATTTACACACATTCACCAGTGTTTGTTTTTAATCTGGTTCTCAATCAAAACGATTTTATTGTGGCTTTTGGAAGGTGGATTACTCACACCGCAATTGTTATAAATACAATAAACGTACAATAACATTTTGTCGCTTGCGTAATATTTGGGTGGTCGGCCAACTGAAACTGGGGACTGGGTCAACATCATTTGACACTTTTCACACACGACTAATGTATTGGTTGAATCGGTATCACGCAACTGAATTATCAATGAAGTAAGGACTATGAACTGCTATTGTAGAATCCTTTGCTCCTGTTATCTGCAGAGATTTATGTCAAGGCAATCTTATTTGCATATTTATGCCGGATATAATAGACAAAAATAAAACAAGTAAAAAAGGCGTTAAGTTCGGCCGGGCCGAACTTTATATACCCCCACCATGGATTGCGTTCCACAGAGGTTGTCGGTTTTCGTAGAAGTGCAGTAAAATTACAGGAAAATATAATTTTTTAAAAATAGTCAAACCAAAACAAATACAAATATTGAAAAATTAATTTTATAAATAAATATAATATTTTAATTATTTCAAACCACGCTTTTAAGGTAATGCTACCAATACGTCAATTAAAAAAAATAAATATTCTTATATTTATATTTTCAAAAATATTTTCAAAGCCATAAATATTATTGGTAGATAGTGGGTGCTACAGTTGGTTGTATTTCCATTCTATTTTAATTCCAAAAGTAAAAATTTTGAAAATCCATTATCAGACGTACATAGTGCAAAATGACCTAACTTCATGATTCAGCCAATTTTTGCAGTAAAAGAAAAATTACGAATTTGGAAAAAAGCTTTCTATTATGCGTGTCTATGCAGTCAGAGGAATGTATACACCGAATTCCATGATTCCACCAATTTGGTTGGTACCATTTTTACCCCCTTGACATTTCTACGCAATTAGAATTTCATCATTCTAGCTGTAGTCGTTAAGTTGGTACTATTTTTATCCCCCTGTACCATTGCATCCCCTGAAAGTACGAATTTCGAAAAATCCGTTTATTTTTCGTGTCTATGCATTCAGAGGAATGTATACTACGCAGTTATTTGGTTGGTACTATTTGTATCCCCTTTTTTCCATTTTAATCCCAAAAAGTACGAATTTCGAAAAATTCGTCTATTTTCCGTGTCTACGCAGTCAGAGGAATGTATACTCCGAATTTCCTGACTCTAGCTGCGGTCATTTGATTGGTACTATTTTTATCCCCTTTTTTCTTTAACCCCAAAAAGTACGAATTCCGAAAAATCTGTTTATTTTAAGTGTCTACGCAACCAGAGGAATGTATACACCGAATTTAATTATTTCAGGTGTAGCTGTTTGGTTGGTACCATTTTTATCCCTCCGTACCCATTGTATCCCTTGAAAGTACGAATTTGGAAAAAACCATTTTATTTTTCATGTCTACGTAGTCAAAGGAATGTATACTCCGAATTTCACGACTCTAGCTGCGGTCATTTGGTTGGTACTTTTTTATCCCCTTTTTCTATTTTGACCCCAAAAAGTACGAATTTCGATAAATCAGTTTATTTTCCGTGTCTACACAGTCAGAGGAATGTACACACCGAATTTCCTGTTTCTAGCTGTTGTCGTTTAATATGTACCATTTTTATCCCTTTTTTGTCCCATTTCACCCCCTACAAATAAGAATCACTTTATGGTGCACGTTTTTGCTGTAGGGGGAATGCGCATACCAAATATCAAGCAAATATAAACAGACATATTCAAAAAACATGCTTAAATACGCTAAAATATTAGGGATTATTATGGGTATTTTTAGTTCTTGTGAGGGAAAAATTTTTCCCTTTGGGCCGATTTCGCCCCATTTCAATCCCAACCGATCTACGACTATAAGACGCATTTATGGAAAATTTGAAGGTTCTAGCTCCTTTCGTTTAGATGCTAGCGTGCTTTCAACAGACGGACAGACGGGCGGACGGACGGACATGGCTAGATCGTCTTATAATTTTATGACGATCAAGAATATATATACTTTATAGGGTCTTAGGTCGATATTTCAAGGTGTTACAAACGGAATGACAAAGTTAGTATACCCCCATCCTGGAGGTGGAGGGTATAAAAAAACTGTTTCTGAAGGTTTTCGGTTGCCGTCTCAGTTGCGTGTGAAATTCCAATCGCGTGAACGTTTTGAAATAACTCTGCTTCTACACCTGTCTACAAACCTGCCAGCCTGTTCTTTACGTAGTTTCACTTCAAAAGAGACATTTTGACATGATTTATGAATCCTTGCGGCACGGCACGGCACATGTGTTACACATGCACTCATTGGCCATGAATTTTCCTTTTGCCACCGAAAAAGACACACAAACCTAACGAAAATATTTGTTTGTGAAAATGCAGAGCTGCTGCTCATTTGGCTTTCCCTCCTATCACCCAGAGATGTGTACTTCCAACTTGTTCCTTCATTTGAAATATTTTATGTACGATTGGCTATACATTAGGGCGTACCTCAAAAAAAAAGTTCGCCGTACACCTTCGAATATGAAGTATTATTGAAAGGTAGTTTCAAAAAAAAAATTTTTATTTTTTTATGCCGAACGTAGGGGTCGCGCTTTTACATTTTTCTATATAACTTGTATTTATAAACGGATTTTAAAGTATGATACATCGATGTTTTTGTCTCGACGAGGCCGATTTTTTTGTCTTTGAAGTCATTGAGCTCAAGCACCCCCTTCTGGTACTTACCCATCATTTCTCAGTTGCTACTACCCTAATGTACCACTCTAATAATCGAAAATTAAAGCTCGCATAAAATCATGAATCATGTTTGAGCTCAATGACTTCAAAGACAAAAAAATCGGACAAAAACATCGATGTATCACACTTTAAAATCCGTTTATAAATGCAGAAGTTATATAGAAAAATGTAAAAGCGCGACCCCTACGTTCGGCATAAAAAAATAAAAAAATTTTTTTTGAAACTACCTTTCAATAATACTTCATATTCGAAGGTGTACGGCGAACTTTTTTTTTTTTACTTGTAACCTGGTACGCTCTACTATACATACCAATATACATATGACAATTGTTTCCTCCCAGACAATACGACTCGAACGTTTGTATGTAATGTTGTAATCCACTCCACACTCCTGTGATTGCGAAAGTCTCTGCAAAATATTCCTTTTCTACTCTCTGTTATCCTGTTCTTTGCGTGGCTTGCTTTCAAAGGACATCTTTTGATATAATTTATGGCTTTTTCGTAACTTTTTACACCATTTACTGCAGAATGGGGGTATACTAAGTTTGGGATTTCGTTTGCATCACCTTGAAATATCGACTGGAAGCCCGATAAAGTATAAATATTCTAGATCGTCATAAATTGTAAGGCGCATTTCTTGTAGTCGCAAGTAAAAAGGCGTTATTAGCGACATTTGTTAAATAAATTGTGAAATAAAATTAATAATTTAATTAATTTAAGGACCACGTCCATTTATACGGGCGTGTTTTTATTGCTTGATGGCCCCTGACTATATATCAAAGTAATTCTTCATAATTTTATTGGTACCATTTGTATCCCTTAAGTACAATTTTCCAAAGAAAATTCTTTATGTTGTGCGTCTACACAATCAGAGGAATGTTTAAGTTGAACCTTTTGATTACACTGAGAATCTTGAAATTTGGTACAAAAATTCCTCTTATAGTATCAACGCGCCCAAGAAAATATTTTTCAAAATTCGTGCTTTTTGGGGGTGAAATCGGGTAAAAAGGGATAAAAATAGTACCACCGCACCACAATGACCAAACGGCTGGGCCTAGAATCTTGAAATTTGGTATGGATATTCCTCTAGCGGCATGAAGACATCGCAAAAAGTGACATTTTAAAAATTCGTACTTTTGGGGGGTTAAATGGGACAAAAATGGTACCAACAATACGGCTGAAGCTAGAATCATGATATTTGGTATGCACATTTATCTTACAGTTAAGGGATCAAATTTGAAGGGAGTTTTTCGTAATTCGTATTTTTAAGGGGTAAAATGGGTTAAAGAGGGATAAAAATTGTACAACCGCAAAGACCAAACGGATGGGACTAGAATTTCGAAATTTGGTAAAAAACGGATTACGCTACAATAATGAAATTCGGTGTAAGTATAAGAAAGCATTTATCGAAATTTGTACTTTTAAGGGATTAAATGGGATAAAAATTGTACCACAGCCCAGACCAAACAACTGGGCCTAGAATCATTAAATTTGGAACGGGCATTACTTTTACAGCACGAATGCGACTAAGAAAATATTTTTCAAAATTCGTACTTTTTGAGAGTGTAATAGGGTAGAAAGGGACGGAGACGGAGCTGGAATCATGAAATTCGGCGTGTACATCCTTGAAAACGCAAATTGAAGGAATTTATCGAAATTCGTAGTTTTAAAGGGTAGACGAGAAAAGGGGATAAAAAAGGTTCCAAAAACAGGACTGACGCTACAATAATAAAATTCGGTGCGCATATTCGTCTTACAGTGTAGATGAGCAATAACAAGGAATTTTCCGATATTTGTACTTTTAATGGATTAAATAGGTTAAAAATTGTATCACCGCCAAATTGTACCAAAAGACTGAGCCTAGAATCTTGAAATTTGGAACGCATATAACTCTTATAATGCGAATACGACCACGAAAATTCATAAATTTAAACTTTTAGGTGTCAAATTGGGTAAAAACGGATAACAGCGGTACCAATCATGAAATTCGGTTTGTACATGCTTAGAAACACAAAATTAATATATTTTTCGAAATATAATTTTCGAAACGCGGCTGAAACTAGAATCGTGAAATTCGGTGTGTATATTCCTCTGACAGTGTAGACGCGAAACATTAAATGATTTTCAATATTTATACTTTTAAGTTGAACTTGAAAAAAAAACGATTAAAATGGATACTGCAATACAATTGGATTGTATCAAATGTGTTCTTTAAAGAGGGAAGCGGATTTGGTATAAAGATATTACCAACCAAAGTTGTCAGCTAGAATATGAAAAGAAATTCGGTGTGTACATTTATCCGAGTACATAAATTAATTTTTCTAAATTTGTATGTTTAAGGGCACAAGCGGCACAGTAAGAGTTATGTGTGAACATTATAGTCATAATCCCCGGCAAAATAAATGATAGATACAAAATGTTTGTTCCATTTATAGGTTCAGATTTCAAGTCACGCGCCGGTATAGAAGTTATGGTTTTAATTTTCACTTGGATAGGGACTACAAAGGACTACATTTTAAAATCTCGAATTGCAACTAATTTCAACCATACGTATGGAAGTTATATCAGTTTTATTTTGACCAATGCTTATGTCAATTTACGTGGAAAGTATAGAAGTTATATTAGGTTTAATTTTACGTACGGGTCGTTTGTTTTGGAATATGGACTATACGTGTGTGGGTACCATAAGGTGTGCAGAGTTTGAATAAATTCTTTAAGTCCCTTCTAGAGTTATCGTGTATACCATCGAGTCAGACGGACGTGAAAGGGACTTGGGACATACTTATGGTTTTAAATCTCTCCTTCAATGCGCTACACTTCTAAATCGTAGTGAAAAGTTAGAGTAAATATACCTCTGAATAAGTAGCGATTCTTCAAAAGTTGTGAGCGTTTACAAACGATTTACGCTGAAAGTGATATCCTTACACTAAGGCAATTTCAAAATATAAAAAAACAGTTTGTATACCGATACAAAATACTGTCAATACCATACTATTTATCCGCGTACGAAGTAGCGGGTATTTGCTAGTTTACTATATTTGTTAAACTTGACCAGAGATGATTTTATTATATATTATATATTATTATATTTATATTATTATTACATATTTTATTATACTGTATAATTTATATGAACTGCATGAAATTGCTCTCATAATACACCTGCAATCAAAGCGAGGTATATAAGCAGGAGTGGTGTAGGGTATTATATGGTCGGCACCGCCCGACTTTAGCCTTTCCTTACTTATTTATAAATGGGCAATGTTTAACAATTTTCTGATGGTTTTGGCTTTCTAAACTCGAAAACGATATTAAATTGTGCATGGTATTAGTTTTTTCGTTTGTAATTTTTTCTTTTTTTTGGTCTGTAATCAATATTTGATTTGAACTGGGATATTGTCCTGGCTCAAGACCATTTTGCATCTATATTCAATAGAATGCAAATTTATTTACAAATGGCATGGGGACTATATCAAAACTTTGACCCATGTGGTCCAATTTCTTGTTAGCTGTTTCTAGTTCAAATATAGCACGATCCTGAAAATTTTGTCATGATCCCATGTAAAATGTGTATTAGGAGCATTCCATGAAAAAGGGGAACTCTGAACTGTTTTACAAATATGCATTTTTTATATAATATATATATTTATATATTTTTTATTATTGCACGTACATAGTGAGATTATGTTCTCATCTAAAAAAATTTACAAAAGTTGTAGTGAATATGTCTCATTTTTTGTAAATACCGTTATTTATTGAGAGTAACAACAAGTCGGATTTTTTCATTAGTCTTTACACAACTTTTTGCGAGGTCGCTGCCGCTATTGTTTATCAGATAGAAACTAGATTTCTGTTCTAAGTTATAGTGTATGGTCCGCTGTATTTTAACTTGCATACTCATTTTTTTGGTTAAGTGTTTTTTGATAAGAAATTAATCATAACGGAAAGGTAAGTTTCGATGTCCCATACGTGACGCTTAATTCCTTTTTCTATTAATAATTGTAAAACAAGTCGACTATACAAATTGAATTTTTCTGTTAACAGCTAACTTTTAGCGGTCTAAAAACTGGTGAAACAATTTTGTTTGAAATCGCTTTGCTTACAATATATTCTTGGTGATAATAAAGTGTCTGTACGTGACGCCGAAGAATAAGTTATCTGACATCTTCAACTTTTACTGGCGTTTGTAATAAACAAAGCCCTTTTTTGTACTGCAAATCTAAATAACGCAAAAATGAGCGACCAGCAACCATCAACCAGTGCTAGCCGCATGCGAAAATTTCGAGAAAAGCAAAAAGAGAAAGATCCTAATTTTACCGCTAATGAGGCTAAAAGATTGCGTGAGCTTCGTAAACGAAAAGCAGAAAATCTTTCTGAAGGTGAGTTAAAAGCAATTTCACTTAAGGAAAGGGATAAGAAGAGATTGCAAAGGGCAAAAAAGCGGGTGGAACTTAAAAATCCTACTGATTCTCCTGTAAGTAATGAATCTCCGTACAAGTCGAAACAGACTTTATCTAAAGCTGTTCAAAAGGCTCTAAAAGCACTGCCTCAATCACCAAGAAAGAAAAAAGCGGTTGTTACAGAACTAGCGCGTAAAATGAACATTGCAGAAAGCCCAAACATTAGCACATCAGGTGACGATACACGTTATGACGATGTGAAAGCATTTTACTATCGTCCGGATATTGTGTATACCTGCCCAGGCGCAAATGATTTCATCGTTGTTTGGGAAAACGGCATTAAGAAGAAGTGTCAAAAGCATTATTTGACTTTGTACCTACGAGAAGCCTTTTGCATTTTTAAAGAATTTTTTCCTAATATCGAAATTGGATTTTCAAAATTTTGTAGTCTAAGACCGAAAAATGTTTTGCTAATGAAAGACACACCTTCAGACCAGTGCAAATGTTTAACTCATGAAAATTTTATGTTCAAATTGAAAGGTTTGAAACAAAATTATTGTAACGACTGGTGGACTATGATTTTATGTGATCCTTCTTTAGATTCGAAGTGCTGGAAAAATGAATGTGATACTTGTTCTGATGGCAAAAAAATATTAATTTCTATGGATTTAAGTACAATCTGTGTATGGAAAGAATGGGAAAAAAACTCAGAAAATAAACTATGTTTAGTAAACCACGAAACAAGTTCAGGTGAACTTAAAGAAAAATTGATTGATTCTATCCATATTATGATGAAGCATGTTAGTTTAAAACGAGTTCAAGCCGGTGAATTTCAAAAAGACCAACGCAATGAAAATGTGCGGATCCTTCAAGTTGATTTTGCGATGTCTTTTGGCTGTGAATACCAGAATGAAGTTCAAAGCGCACTCTGGTCACGAACAAGTGTTCTTTTATTTACTGCTGCAAGTTTTTACAAAGGCAATTGCCAAACATATCTTATATGCTCAGATGCAAATTCGAAAGACAAGGATACAGTTTTTGTTTTCATCAATAAGTTGTTTGACTTGATGCATAAAGAAAATGAAGACTTACCTTCAGCGGAAATTATTTGGAGTGACGGCCCTTCATCGGAATTTAAGAACCGTTATATGGTTAAACTAACATCAATGTTGAGTGAAAAGTACAAAAGGCCCTTTTATTGGAAATATTTTGCTACATCGCATGGAATAGGTGTGATAGACCGAGTTGGCGGAAATATCAAAAGACTGGTAAGAGAGAAAATGATGAGCCAAAATGAACATGTTGTTGTCCAATCAGCCAAGGACTTTTCTGATTTAGCTTCTCAATTAGTCACAAAAACCCGTGTGATTTATGTGCCATCCTCTGAAATTTATGAATGGATTAAAAGTACATCTCCGTGGGACAATGCCAAAGCGATAACTGGAGTTTCCAAATTCCATTTTATTAAAACTGAGGAGAAAGTTGTGGAGTGCAGAAAACATTGCCTTTCCCAAGACAAAACTGTATTTACCCATTGATTTTTACATATATTACAGATTTAAGTTGAACTATGTCCCGTACGTGACGCGACTTGTCTGTACGTGACAAATATAAAAAAATGTTTTTGAATTATAAATAGGTGTTTTAATTAATATTTTTTTTTTCGCTAGTAGCAAGCATGATTCTTAGTTATAATTTCCTTCGAATACACTTTTTATGCACCTGTAATATATTCGCTGAAATCTGAATAAAACTATAACGATTTCGAATGTTGGTTGACTTGTTGTGTCCCGTACGTGACGTGGGTTGTTTGCATTTTTCTTCAGTATTTTATGACTTTTTTTAAATGTTTCTGGGCACTATTAAAGACTAGTATATAATCTATTAAATTAGAGAAAAAAAGTATATATCTGATAAAACAATTAAGTGCTATATGTAATATAAACCGTAAAATTACTTGAACTTGTCTGTACGTAACAGTGGAATGCACCATTATAGAGCAGAAATAGTGTAAATTATAGGGATATTTGTATGGAGGCTATATCTAAATCTGAACCGTTTTCCTCCAAATTCAATACCGATGGTTCTTGGCCCAAAAAAATAACTTTTGTTAAATTTCATGACAATCGGAATACAATTGCGACCTGTAGAGTGCGAACAAGCTTAGATGGACAGCAGACGGACAGACAGACATCGTTAAATCGATACAGGTAGTGATTCTAAGCCGATCCGTATACTTAAAGGTGGGTCTAGCTCGATTATTTCGTGGTGTTACAAACATTTGGTGGAAAACTAAATTATAATACCCTATTCCAAGAAGTGTTGTAGGTTATAACAAGTAAGGAAAGGCTAAAGTCGGGCGGGGCCGACTATATAATACCCTACACCACTCCCTGCGTATATACCTCGCTTTGATTACTAAACCCAGGTATTTCATGGGAACAATTTTATGTAGCTCATATAAATTATACAGTTACTATAAATTCATCTTTAGTCAAATTTAATGAGTATGGTAAATAATATAGTAATTGCTCCCATTTTCCAGCAGATATTCCGAGTAATATAAATATAACATGATCTGGAAAAATTGATCAAGATCTAAAGACAAATACAGATTATACAGCGGTAATATGATGAATCGGACGGACATTTTAAGGGGGCCTATAACAACACTTGAAGCCAAAACATGCGCCAATATATTTCTCATTCACGGTAGGTATTCCTAGTTGAAACAATGATCTGCAAAATTTGATGCAGATCCGATGTAAGATGTAGTTTCTAGAGCTGTAATAGAGCAGAATGGGCCCCATTTATGTTATACAAAAGTATGGACATATGGGCATTTCCCCAACAGTATGGAAAGGCTAAAGACGGACGGAGCCGACTATATATCTCACTACAATTCAATTCGGTAAAAAAGTGAAATCGGGAAGGATTTTTGAATCCTGTAAATATATGTGTTTGACAAAAAATGTTAAATCGGAAAGGACATTGGTATGGGGGTATATTGAAACCTGGAACGATGTGGCCCGCTTTCGCCATGTATGTTTGTATGAGGGCTATATCTAAATCTGAACCGATCTTACCCACTTTCAGAATAGATGTTTCTAGTCGGATTATAAGATGTTGTGTTAAAGAAAATTGGGTAAAATATGTGGTTTCTAGAGCGGAAAATGTCAAATCGGGAGCGACATTTGTATGGGGGCTATATCTAAATCTGAACCGATCTTACCCACTTTTAGCATAGGTGTTTCTAGTTCGATTATAAATTTTTGTGCCAATTTGAAAGAAAATCTGGTACAATATGTGGTTTCTAAAGCGGAAAAAGTGAAATAGGGAGCGACATTTGTATGGGGACTATATCTAAATCTGAACCGATCTTACCCAATTCCTGCACAGGTATTTCTAGTTGGATTATAAGATGTTGTACCTAATTTAAAGCAAATCGGGAACAATATCTGGTTTCTAGAGCGGAAAATGTCAAATCGGGAGCGACATTTGTATTGGGGCTATATCTAAATCTGAACCGATCTTACCCACTTTCAGCATAGATGTTTCTAGTTCGATTATAAAATGTTGTGCCAATTTTGAAAGAAAATCGGGTACAATATGTGGTTTCTAGAACGGAAAAAGTCAAATCGGGAGCGACATTTGTATGGGGGCTATATCTAAATCTGAACAGATCTTAACCACTTTTAGCATATGTGTTTCTAGTTCGATTTTAAAATGTTGTGCCAATTTTAAAGAAAATCGGGTACAATATGTAGTATCTAGAGCGGAAAAAGTCAAATCGGGAGCGACATTTGTATGGGGGCTATATCTAAATCTGAACCGATCTTACCCACTTTTAGCATAGGTGTTTCTAGTTCGATTATAAATTTTTGTGCCAATTTTAAAGAAAATCTGGTACAATATGTGGTTTCTAAAGCGGAAAAAGTGAAATCGGGAGCGACATTTGTATGGGCACTATATCTAAATCTGAACCGATCTTACCCAATTTCTGCACAGGTGTTTCTAGTTGGATTATAAGATGTTGTACCAAATTTAAAGCAAATCGGGTACAATATGTGGTTTCTAGAGCGGAAAATGTCAAATCGGGAGCGACATTTGTATGGGGGCTATATCTAAATCTGAACCGATTTCCTCCAAATTCAATACCAATCGTCCTTGGCCAAAAAAAGTAACTTCTGCCAAATTTCATGGTAATCGACAGCAATTGCGACCTGTAGAGTGCGAACAAGCTTAGATGGACAGCAGACGGACGGACGGACAGACATCGGTAAATCGATTCAGTTGGTGATTCTAAGCCGATCCGTATACTTAAAGGTGGGTCTAGCTCGATTATTTCGTGGTGTTACAAACATTTGGCGGAAAACTAACTTATAATACCCTATTCCACGAAGTGGTGTAGTTTATAAAAATATCATAAATTCGCTGTTCTACTCCCGGTAGCGCGGATGTTTTGAATTGAAATAGAAAGTATTAAAAAGTGAATTCTATCCACAAAACAAAATTAACGTTTAAATAAAGGGGGTTATAACAACACCATGTTAAAATCAGAGATGAAGAGAACAATAATCACAAAATTAGTATCTTGGACATGGTTAGATCGTCTTGGAATTTTATGACGATCAAGAATATATTTTATATAGAGTCTCAGGTTGATACTTCCAGGTGTTACAATCGAAATGACAAAACCGTCCTATGATAGATGATATAATAAACAATTTCAAACCAATTTGTGTGCGAGCGGCCACATATCCTCAAGAAATACCATGAAAAAATAGAAAATTCAAATCTTCGTTATACAAATTAGAAGCGATTAACTTCACATGACAAGACAAAAATGACATATTCTTACGTAAAAACCCACAAATTACGCAATTTGAGCTTACTCATATTATTTTATTTACTTACTAACTAATTTTCTTTTTATGAACACAAACAATTACACCATGAAAACCAGTTGCTGAATGAAACAAGGAAGTCTCTGTGCAGCGCTGTGCCGTGTGTGAAACGTCCCCAGACACTCGTATCAATTAAATAAATGTTAATAATAACATATAATTATAAATTAATTAGAGAAAATCGTTGCACTTTTTACACAAAAACACACTCCACTGCACCGTATTCAGGCGAACAAAGATGCGTTGTAAAGCACGCGACAAATAGAACAGGTTGCCCTCTTACAACACGTGACGTAGCTTTAATGGGTAGATTTTTCATATGGTGTCACTGAGGTAAGTATATATATAAAGTATATATTCTTGATCGTCATAAAATTTTGAGACGACCTAGTCATGCCTGTCCGTCCGTCTGTCTGTTGAAAGCACGGGGGCATCTAAACGAAAGATCTCAGGACGTCCAAAATTTCCAAGTATACGTCTAATAGTTGTAGATCGATTGGGATTGAAAATGGGCGAAAGGATAACATTGGTACCGACCAAATGGCTGCAGCTAGAATAACGAAATTCGTTATGTACATTTCTAGGACTGTATAGACGTGTTTCTGTTAATGGTCAGTCAGACTACAGTGCGTATGAGTGATATTATCCTTAATCAACAGCACGTATACGCTACCTACACACACTACAGCCTATAAGATTTGTTCGACGACATTTGCGACTTTGACCTTGAAGATGGAGTTTTTTATACCCTCCACCTCCAGGATGGGGGTATACTAACTTTGTTATTCCGTTTGTAACACCTTGAAATATCGACCTGAGACCCTATAAAGTATATATATTCTTGATCGTCATAAAATTCTAAGACGATCTAGCCATGTCCGTCCGTCCGCCCGTCCGTCCGTCTGTCCGTCTGTTGAAAGCACGCTAGCATCTAAACCAAAGGAGCTAGAACGTTAAAATTTTCCATAAATGCGTCTTATAGTCGTAGATCGGTTGGGATTGAAATAGGGCGAAATCGGCCCAAAGGGAAAAATTTTTCCCTCACAAGGACTAAAAATACCCATAATAATCCCTAATATTTTAGCGTATTTAAGCATGTTTTTTGAATATGTCTGTTTATATTTGCTTTATATTTGGTATGCGCATTCCCCTTATTGAAAAAACGTGCACCATAAAGTGATTCTTATTTGTAGGGGGTGAAATGGGGCAAAAAAGGGATAAAAATGGTACATATTAAACGACAACAGCTAGAAACACGAAATTCGGTGTGTACATTCCTCTAATTGAGTAGATACATAATATAAAAGTATTTTTTCCAAATTCGTACTTTTAGGGGGTAAAATAGGAATAGAGGGATAAAAATGGTACCAACCAAACGGCTGTACCTAGAATAATGAAATTCGGCGTATACATTCCTCTGATTGCATAGATAAGTAAAATACACGGATTTTTCAAAATTCTTATTTTTTGGGATAAAAATAGTACCAACTAAACGACCACAGCTAGAATGATAAAATTCTAATTGCGTAGAAACGTCAAGGGGGTAAAAATGGTACCAACCAAATGGACGCAGCTGGAATCATGGAATTCGGTGTATACATTCCTCTGACTGTATAGACACGCAAAATAAACAGATTTCTCCAAATTCGTAATTTTTCTTTTACGGCAAAAAATGGTTGAAACATGAAGTTAGGTTATTTTGCACTATGTACGTCTGATAATGGATTTTCAAAATTTGTACTTTTGGAATTCAAATAGAATGGAAATACAATCAACTGTAGCACCCACTATCTACCAATATTTATGGCCTTGAAAATATAAATATAAGAATATTTATTTTTTGAATTGACGTATTGGTAGCATTACCTTATAAGCGTGGTTTGAAATAATTAAAATATTATATTTATTTATAAAATTAATTTTTCAATATTTGTATTTGTTTTGGTTTGGCTATATTAAAAAAATTATATTTTCCTTTAGTTTTTTCGTTTGTATTTTTTTGGTCTGTAATCAATATTTGATTTGAACTGGGATATTGTCCTGGCTCAAGACCATTTTGCATCTATATTTAATAGAATGCAAATTTTTTTACAAATGGCATGGTGACATTTATTACTTGGCTGCAGACTACCACGATCATGATTTCGACCATGTCAAAAGTCTTTTCAAGTGGCTTCGCAGCGACTTTTCAACATCAAACCCGGCCTCTATAAGGAGATAATTCACACAAACGAACGAGAATCACAACTCACTTGCCGAATTTGCGTTTAAAAAATCGCACCAAGTAATAAAGTACACATGCCATCTTACAAGCATCTCATTGAGTTGCATATGTAAGTATGTGTATATGCAGGTATAGTTACCCAGCAATACTTCTGCCGTGCCAACGCTCATTTGTTTTAGTTTTTTCGTTTGTATTTTTTTTGGTCTGTAATCAATATTTGATTTGAACTGGGATATTGTCCTGGCTCAAGACCATTTTGCATCTATATTTAATAGAATGCAAATTTATTTACAAATGGCATGGTGGCATTATTTACAAATGGTTGTGATTCTCGTTCGTTTGTGTGAATTATCTCCTTATAGAGGCCGGGTTTGATGTTGAAAAGTCGCTGCGAAGCCACTTGAAAAGACTTTTGACATGGTCGAAATCATGATCGTGGTAGTCTGCAGCCAAATAATAAATGTCACCATGCCATTTGTAAATAAATTTGCATTCTATTAAATATAGATGCAAAATGGTATTGAGCCAGGACAATATCCCAGTTCAAATTATATTTTCCTGTAATATTACTGCACTTCTACGAAAACCGACAACCTCTGTGGAATGCAATCCATGGTGGAGGGTATGTAAAGTTCGGCCCGGCCGAACTTAACGCCGTTTTTACTTGTTTATTCACAATTTTAGTTCTTTATGACAAGAGCAAAACTGGGAGACACGGGTGTTTTTTGGTGTTTTATCACGTAGTGGTGTCCATATACGGATATGGATATTGATATTCAGAATCAGCTATATTTTGTTATTTAATAAAGTTTTTATAATCACTTTAAGTGCACTAAATATGGCGGGTCTTGTCACGCCCCTTACAGTACCTCCCATACAAATCACCCTAACACGTAAAATTAATGCTGTTAAAACTTATGTACAGATGATCGGAATGATTTAGCCTTTGGCAATGCTTTTATAAAAGTTGTATTCAAGTGTAATATGAGCGATATTGCCACACCCTTTCTGGTAACTCTCACACAATTCATCAACAACTACGTACAATTAAAGCAGTTCTAACTTTTATAAGGATAATCGGAATACTATGAAATTTGATATTTGGCAATGCTTTTATAGAAGTTGCATACATGTGGAATATGGGCGATATTGCCACACCCCTTTTGGTACCTCCCGCACAAAGTGGCATAAGCTTTGTTTAACATTCATACGGGTAGTCAAAATCATTTGCAATTTGATATTTGAAAATATGTACGCTTTAGCCACACCCCTTATTGTACCTACCACATAATTCTCTATATCCTAGGTAAAATTAAATCATTCATAAATTCTATACTGGTGCATGGAATTCACTATGACTCGATATTTGATCATGTTGTTACAATTGTTTTATAAATGTGGAAGCTAGGGCCGTACCTTCCACACAATTCATCCGGCCCTACGTAAAGTTCTACGTTAAGTTCTTATAATTTTCATACACTCAGAAAAATATCAGTCATAAATCTGCTGCAATTTAGTTCAACAATTTTACTCCAGTTCAGTAAAAATTTCCTAAAAAACATTTTTTTTAATCTAATAAAAAATTCTTACAATTGAGTAAATCATACTGATGTGGAAGAATATTTCCAAAGTTTAAAGTAAGAAAAAAACTCAGAAATTGTTTGTATGGAAAAAATTTCATTTAGGAAAATTTAACTTAAAAATGCATTTTTTTAAGTTAGTTGATATGTCTACTGAAATTTATACCGAGTTCTTCATACATTTCAGTATTAAATAACTTATAAAAATCACTTGAAGCAATTCGATATTTGAAAATGTTTTTATAATCACTTTAAACCAAATAAATAATTATGCTTTAGCCACTCCCCTTCTTGTACCTCCCACACAATTGTCTCTATCCTAGGTAAAATTAAATGCTTTATAACTCCTTTACCGGTGCCTGAAATCCATTATGACTTCATATTTGACCATGTTTTTACAATTATTTTATAAATGTTGAAGCTGGGACCATGTGATGCGAACCTTTTAGTACCTTCCACACAATTTACCCTGTCCTACGTTAAATTTAATTTCTTCTAACTTCCGTATATATGTTGTCTGAGAGTGAGCACATATATAAGTCGGTTTAGACGACAAATGCTTATGTTTTTGTCCATAATTTTCTTTTGGGCGATTTTTCATGTCGCCTGTTTATTCAATAAAAAGTGATAATTTAGTAATGAAGACTAATAGAACTGGGTCGTCTGTATTGTTTGGCAAAACTATTTTTCGATCCACACTAATGTACACAGTTTGTTTATATTTTTAACACGAATAAAAGTTTAATTTTGTTGTAAAGAAATCAACACGTAAATACGGTTCCATTGGTCACTTTTTAACAAATTCGGTGGATAAATGGAGGAGTTACAAGTAACACGAATTGACGAATAATTCAAATCTACGCCAATTTTGCCAATTAAATAATGTAGGTCTAAAGGTATTAGATTCTTCTATACGAATATAACCTTTTGGGCCAAAATTTGGAATAACGACTTTAATATTGATTAAGAAGTAAGGAAAGGATAAAGTCGGGCGGGGCCGACTATATGATACACTCCACTTTCTATCCGAATACAATTCTATTCGGTGAACAAGTGAAAACGGGAAGGCTTTTTGTATCCTATAAATGGATGTGTTTGACAAAAAATGTAAAATCGGAAAAGAAATTTGTACGGGGGTGCATTGAAACCTGGAACGAAATAGGTGAAATATAATATGTATAGCTTGGCCAAAAAAGGTTAAAATGTTGCTCCCAAAATCATTTGAATGGGGGCTATATTTAAATCTAAACCGATCTTACCCACTTTCACCATAGGTGTTTCTAGTTGGATTATAAGATGCTGTATCCAATTTGAACAAAATCGGGTACTATATGTGGTGTCTAAAGCGGAAAAAGTTAAATCGGGAGCGACATTTGTATGGGGGCTATATCTAAATCTGAACCGATCTAGCCCGCTTTAGCCACAGCGGTTTCTAGTTCGATTATAAGATGTTGTGCCAAATGTAAAGTAAATAGGGTACAATATCTATCTATATCTAATTCTGAACCGATTTGCCTCAAATTAAATACCGTTCGTCCTTAACCCACAAAACTTACTAGTGCCAATTTTTGTTAAGATCGGAATATAATTGCGACCTGCAATTTGATTACAACAATAGATGGACAGACGGACATTGCTAAATCGACTCAGAAAGTGATTCTAAGCCGACTGTATAATAATCGATGGGTCTAACTCCTTTACTTTTGGGTGTTACAAACAAATGCACAAAGACATAATACTCCCGTGGAGTGTATAAAAACGTTTTAGCTCGCCAGCGGATGTTGATAGAACCGAAATATTCTAGGAATGATCAAAAAAAATATCAATCTTCATTTTGAAAATAAGTAACTTTTCAATTTTTCCGTGAGTCGTTATAATGTGCAATAAAAGTTTCTTCCTAAGAAGAAACATATTGTGAAATGGGTGACTTCATTCCATGTTTGAATATAGCCCCGATACAAATATTCTTATCGATTTGACAAATCGAACCAGGTGATACTGGCCTATGATTAGGAAACATACAAAAATTCTTCCCGTTTTCACTTTTTTCCGTAAAATATGCAACTTTAATTTTTTCTAATATATATTTTGTTTATGAAGTTATGTTTTTGTTTTCTTTTTAATAAAATTAATTCAATCTCTAGCATAGAATTTTGAGAAATCAATCAACATAGAAACCATGTTGATGTTAATGTAAACAAAAATATTGATGTATGCCCTCCACTAGGGTATTATGTCATTGGTCATTTGTTTGTAACATCAAAAAGGAATCGAGATAGATAGATAGATTGTAAAGTATACCTGTCCGCCCGTCCGTCCGTTCATCTATTCTTGTAATCAAAGACAGGTTGCAAGTATTGTCAGATCCTAACAAAAATGTACACAAAAATTTTTTGCGGGCCAAAAACGAACGCTATTTATTTTGAAGCAAATCGGTTCAGATTAACATATATAAAGGATTTTTTTGAAATTTGTACTTTTAGCCGGATCTTTTAGGATCACAATGGAAAAAGGAGTGAAACTGGTACCAACAAAACTCCTGTATCTAAAATCATGAATTCAGGTGTGTACATTCCACTCAGAAACATATTGGATCTTCAATATTATAACTTTTCCTATCAAAATGCTAGGCTGTATATGAAATCAAGGAATTGTACATGGGGAAAATCGGGCTTGAGGTAAATTGTTTCTACCTAATAATATTTAGGGCACATTTTTTGAAGATTTCTGACTAATAATTATATTAATATTTATATAGTAGAGGGCTATTTATATTATAACAATGAAGAATCACAATTTTCATAATATGGTAGTACACTTCTGTGTAATGTCAACGGAGTCTAAAATACCGATAATACTGTGGAATTCACTCCGTGGTGGGGGGTATATAAGATTCGGCCCGGCCGAACTTAACGTATTTTTAATTGTTTTTATTTTCAACTAGCAATAACCACTGCTTCGCATGTGAAAGAGCCAGTTATTTGTTATTAGTTTTATCTGTCTCTGTTTTTTGTGGATAGTATTTATTAGATTTTCTTATGATGGATATAGATAAATCTAAAATAGTAATTTGGAAACCTGATATTAGTTAGCACTCATATACAGTCAAAGGAATGTGCTTGTCGAAGTGCACTATTTTAGCTGAACTCCCTTCGTATGTGTAATTTTTTATCATTCTCTAGCCAGTATTGAAAAAAAAATACAACCACAGAGCCTTGTATATCCTCGACCTCATGTTTCTAGATGCAGCCGACCACTTTATAACTTTTGGCACCTCTTTCCCACAAAATTCACATTTGAAAAATCGCTATAGGTAACATGTGTTTTTGCTTCCACTAAAAACATGTATTTTATTCCTTGTCGCCCAGCATCCTCCTTATAAGTACAAATTTTGTAATATTCATTTATATTCCGCGTTTATGTAATTAAAGGGTTGCTCACCATTTTTACTCCTTTTTGACTGCGCTCCTAAATGGTCAGAGGAATTTACATATCAAATTTCACGAATCTAGTTGCAATACTTTAGTTGGCACCATTTTTTATCCCTTTTTGTGCCGTTAAGTCCAAAAAAGTACACAATGCATTTATATTGGTCTTCTATATGGTGGGATGAATTTACATATCAAATTTCACGATTCTAGCTGCAATACTTTAGTTGCATGGTCATTGCAAGGAACACGACGAATTGCATATTTCTAGCTACTGCGTTTAGTCAGGACGAAGATCGATGTTTATCCCTTTTTGCTCCATTTTACCCCCTAAAAGTACGAATTTCGTAAAACCCTTTCTTAGTCGACGTCTACGTCATATTTAGGAACTACCCTGAAAGTTTCATGACCCTGGCTTCAGCCGTTTGGTCTGGGGGCTGGTCAATAATAAGTCAGTCAGTCAGTAACGCAACTCTTTTATATACAGTTGAACTTCGATTAACCGTGATGCTCGGGACCGGGCTAATCACGGATAACCGAAAATCACGGTTAAAAGAGGTAAAATTTTACATGTATAAATTTTATTATTTTTATTTATTTTTGACAAAAACATGTAAATCTGCGTCTATAAATAACTTATCATATCCCTAGGAATACATACATTTATTTAAAAAAAAATCTTTTATGGAAGTCTGTCTTATGCTTTTAGCTTTTGATTGTTCTTCCAACAAATGAGTTTGTATGCGATATATTTGCATTTAATCTGGTTCTGAAATACTTGGACAATTAAAGTTTTCTAAAAAACCTAACAAAATACTACTAGCCTCTATTGCTTGAGCCAATGTAGGCGTTTCGTCCTCATTTCCTCCATCTGATTCTTCCGAATTTGAATCAAGCTCATCTTCTTGGCTTTGGGTAACCATGTCTACGATTTCGTCTTCAGATATACCATCCACTTTTCGACAGCATCACTCGTACATCCAGACGGTATGGTTATATCTGTTTGTATCTCAACAAGGCTATTTGGATCATCTTCATTATGAGATAGTAAGTTATTCCAAACTCTTTTTACAACTTGTGGAGTTACAGAGTCCCACGAAGCTGCGGCTGCCCACAAAGCTGTCTTAATATTCAAAGATTTAACGAACTCACGTCTGTCATTAGCACCAACAAGTTTTTGAACGATCAGTTTACGGTAGTGACATTTGAAGCTCCGAATTACTCCTTGATCCATAGGCTGAATCAAGGACGTGCAATTTGGTGGGAGATATTTTACTGTAACGTTTTCAGATATCATAGCATTTACATCTGGGTGTGCTGGACAGTTGTCTAACAGTAAAAGTACTTTACAGTTATTTTTGAGACCGATGCGCCGTTGATGTTCCTTTGCTTCTGGTACAAAATTTTGATTAAACCACTCCAGAAATAGCTGTTGTGTTACCCAAGCTTTCTTATTAGATTTATAAATCACAGGAAGGTGTTCAACGTTTTTTAAAGCTCTTGGATGGGCACTTTTTCCTATTATCATCAATTTACACTTGTGAGTTCCTGCAGCATTTGAACAAACTAGCACTGTGATTCTCTCCTTGGATTCCTTGTACCCTTCAATAGAATATTCATTACCACTAGCCATAGAACTCTGAGGCAAACACCTCCAAAATAGACTGGTTTCGTCTGCATTGTAGATCTGTTCAGTTGTAAGTTGTTCGTTTTTAATGATTTCATCCAAGTCGTCCACAAACATCGTAGCAGACTCATAATCAGCACACTCCTTTTCTCCCGTAGATTTCAGTCGACGGATTCCATGACGTTTTTTGAATTTATCCAACCAACCAAATGAATAAGTGCACTCTGAATTCATGTTCAACTTCAAATGGAACATTTTTGCCTTTTCGACAATCATTTCGCCTGAAGTTCAGAAGCAAATTTCAGTTTAAGTTCATACAATATCTCGATTTCAGTTAACTTACCTGAAATTGGAGTTCCCTTAAATCTTTCTTGCCGAAACCATTCATATGTTGCGAAATCAACTTTTGGATTTTGGGATGTTTTTAGTGTATATCTGTGTTTAAGGCCAAGCATTGAATCAGTATCGGAACAAAATTTTAAAATCCGATCTTTGTTTTTTATTAAATCGGATACAGTTTGAATGCCAACTCCATATTTTTCAGACAACATTTTAAAAGGTACTTTACGTTTTGAGTATTCATTAATCAGCTCCATTTTTTCTTTAATTGAAAGAACCTTTCTTGCTCTTTTCGCGGATTTAGTTTTTGACGGTGGCATGATGTAAGGAAAACACATCTTGACAGATCAAATTTCACACTGATGAATGAATATGAAATTTGATATGAAAATTACACTTTCATGAAAAAGGGGAATCACCGAATTTTAATATGAGAGATGTGTGTGTATTATACGAAAAACAACAAACAAGCAGTCACATGGACATGTGCATCACGGATAATAGAGGTAAATCACGGTTAATAGAGGTAAAAAATCAACCACTCAGCTTCACGGTTAATAGAGTCACGGTTAATCGAAGATCAACTGTATATAGATTAAAATAATTTAAGTAAAGAGTAAGTTAAGTAAGAGTAAGTAGCATTCAGAAGGAAGCAAAAAGTATGATTAAATACCATAAATATTAGAGATTATAGGCGGTATTTTCATTCGTTGTTACGGAGGAACATTTTCCATCTGATCCAATTTCACCCTTCTACACAGTTTGAGGAGATTGGTATCATTTCTATCCCATGAAATCATCATTTGTCATTTGCTTGGTACCAGTTTTAACCCATTGACCCCTTTTTGTCTCTTTCACTCCGTTTTTCCTAAAAGTGCAAATATGAGAAAAATCCATTATGTCCCGCGTCTACACATCCACAAGAATGTACGCTGCGAATTTTATGATTCTAGGTGCAGCCATTTCGTTAGTACCAATGTTATCCCTTTTTACCCATTTTGACCTAAAAGTACGAATATCGAAATATTTCTTTATTTTTTGGAGTTTACACTGCCATAGCGAAGTATATACCGATTTTCATAAGTTTAGCTGCAGCAGTTTAATTGGTACCATTTGTATCCCTTTTTACCCCATTTTGTCCCTAAAAGTACGAATTTCGAAAAAACCTTTCATGTTTCGCGATTTCTTCCGATTTTAATTTGTCCACCCGATTTTTAACCGATTATGCCTAGAATCATCATGAATGAAGATCGGTCAATTCGGTCCATATTTTGATATAGACCCCTAACAAATGTCCCTCCCTATCTATCGCTCTAGAAGACAAATAATCGGCTGTTTTAGTTTTCATCGACAACATGCCATTTAAATGAGATCTCTGGAGAGGGGGGAGGTGCTTGGTGCAGATATAATTCGTTAATTGACGACAATCGTATGTGTTGATTGCATCACAACTCAAAGTAATTAAAATATTATAATTTATTTTTTTTTAATCTCAGACATTTAGCCTACATGCACACACCTAACAGTCAGCGCTGATTTGAAAAATAATGGGAATTAAATAAAATTGAACGGTTATTTCTGTAGCGGAACTAAAAACTGAAGCAGTAACTGATTGAATGCATAAATAAACACCGTTCGGAATTCACTGGAATTGTGTTTTCGTGAAATCATAACAAGAACATTTAATTCAGCGCAGTTTTTTCCATCGTAGACATACATACATATATACACAGTCATATAATATATATATATATAATATAAGTATATATATATATATATATAATATAAGTATATATATATTATATAAGTATGTATCGTACGAGTGTGTAGTATGGGCAACAACAACGTTAGCATCAACGTCGAATGCAAGAAATATGTTTCAATTGCTCCAAGTGGTTCTGAGTCGAGTTCAGAGCCAAGGTTAACATTTGTCGTTTCTGGCTGCTGCTGCGTTCTGCTGGCTGCTGCTGTTGTAGCGTATGTCGCCGTTAGCTGGTGGACGTTGCACAGTGTTCAATTTCGGGAGAAATTGGTCAGAAAGATTTAATTTTTCAAACTAAAACAAGTAAGGAAAGGCTAAAGTTGGGCGGGGCCGACTATATAATACCCTACACCACTCCCTGCGTATGTACCTCGCTTTGATTACTAAACCCATTTATTTCATGGGAGCAATTTTATGTAGTTCATACAAATTATACAGTTACTATAAATTAATCTTTAGTCATATTTAACGAATATGGTTAATAATTTGGTAATTGATCCAATTATCCGACAGACAAATACAAATTAGTAATAGGATGAACCGACATTTCAAAAGGGGGCCTATAACTACATTTTGGGCCTGGTCCAAAACATGGGCCTATATATTTCTCATTCACGGTAGGTATTCCTGCTGTGTTTGACAAAAAATGTTAAATCGGAAATGACATTTGTATGGGGGTATATTGAAACCTGGAACGATGTGACCCGCTTACACCATGTCTGTTTATTGGTAAAATATAATATATAAAGTTTGGCCAAAATCGATTAAACATTCGGGAGCAACATTTGTGTTTCTAGTTAGATTATAAGATGTTGTGCCAAATTTAAAGAAAATCGGGTGCAAGATGTGGTTTCTAGAGCGGAGGGAGTGACATTTGTTTGGGTCTATATCTAAATCTGAACCGATCTTACCCAATTTTTGCATACGTGTTTCTAGTTGGATTATAAGATCTTCTGCAAAATTTAAAGAAAATCGGGTACAATATGTCGTTTCTAGAGCGGAAAATGTCAAATCGGGAGCGACATTTGTATGGGGGCTATACCTAAATCTGAACCGATCTTACCCAATTTTTGCATACGTATTTCTAGTTGGATTATAAGATGTTCTGCCAAATTTAAAGAAAATCGGGTACAATATGTTGTTTCTAGAGCGGAAAATGTCAAATCGGGAGCGACATTTGTATGGGGGCTATATCTAAATCTGAACCGATCTTACCCAATTTTTGCATAGGTATTTCTAGTTGGATTATAAGATGTTGTGCCGATTTTAAAGAAAATCGGGTACAATATGTGGTTTCTAAAGCGGAAAAAGTGAAATAGGGAGCGACATTTGTATGGGGGCTATATCTAAATCTGAACCGATCGTACCCAATTTCAGCATAGGTGTTTCTAGTTGGATTATAAGATGTTGTACCAAATGTAAAGTAAAATGTATGTGGTTTCTAAAGTGTAAAATGTCAAATCGGGAGCGACATTTGTATGGGAGCTATATCTAAATCTGAACCGATTTCCTCCAAATTCAATACCGATGGTCCTTGGCCAGAAAAAATAACTTCTGCCAAGTTTCATGACAATCGGACGACAATTGCGACCTGTAGAGTGCGAACAAGCTTAGATGGACAGCAGACGGACGGACGGACGGACAGACAGACATCGTTAAATCGACTCAGCTGGTGATTCTAAGCCGATCGGTATACTTAAAGGTGGGTCTAGCTCAATTATTTCTTGGTGTTACAAACATTTGGCGGAAAACTAACTTATAATACCCTAGACCACGAAGTGGTGTAGGGTATAAAAATCTGAACCGATCTGACTCACTTCCAACATAGATGTTTCTAGTTGAAATATAAGGTGTTGCTCAACATTTTAAGAAGTAAAATCGAGAGCGAAATTTAGCTATATGTAAATCTGAACCGACCTAACCCATTATCATCATCGATGTTTCTAGTTCAAAACTCGGTTAAAATATGAGGTCTCTAGAGCGAAAAATTCAAATCGAGAACGAAATTTGTATGGGAGCTATATTTAAATTTGAACCATTTTCACTACAGACTTAAAATATTAGGTCTCTAAAGCGGAAAAAGTCGAATTTAGTGCGACATTTGTATGGGTGCTATATCTAAATCTGAACAGATTTGTTTCATTAAATAGCGTTCGTCCTTGACCACCAAAACTTAATTGTGCCAATTTTTGTAAGGTTCAGACAATAGATGCTACCTGTACTTTGATTACAAGAATAGATGGACAGACTGACGGACATGGCTAAATCGATTCAAAAAGTGATTCTAACTCGATCGGTATACTTAATAATGGACCTATCTCGCTTTCTTTTGGGTGCTACAAACAAGTACACAGAGATATAATGCCCTAGTGGAGGGTATACAAACGGTTTAAGTAAGTCAAAGTGTCCTCTTTGGTTTAGGGTCGAATCTTAATAATCGGTTTAGATTTTAATATATTGATATAAATCTTATTGCAATTATGAAGCAGGAAAAAAGTTATTCAAAAGATACAGAATTAATTTAAAACAATTAAAAGGGCGTTAAGTTCTGTCAAACAGAATATTATATTATCCCCTTTCGGTATAAAAACACCCTTTTATTTTACGAGAAACAGGGGGAATATTCTAAACTGTAAAAACAATAGAAACATAAAAAAATAATATTAATTTAATAAATTCATAAAAAATAAAAATATTGAAATAGTCCAGTCATTAATTCTTACAAAGGGCCATTTAAGTACATCGTAGCATATATTTAAATTCCTATTAGATTTCTCTTGAAAGTTTCCAGGCGAACAATTTTTATTGTATTCCTATTTTTAGACCATTTCTTTCTGGCTACAAATGTAAAGTAAATTGTTCTTGAAGAAGATATTCACTTCGATTCTTCTAGGAAAACAAGAAAATTTACATTATGTAAACCATAGTATTGTCGGCATGATATTTTTATTTCACGATAAAGATCCTGCAAATATCCTCACAGAAAGTTTTTATTACCCTAGCTGGGTTTCGCATAAAATGGCTATTTAGCGAATTTAAAAAGTTTTGTTTGTAGTAATATAATATAAACAAATACTCAACAAATACTTATTATTGTCAGTAATGTAAATACATATATGAATTTGAAATACATCTAAAAATTCCAACTTATATAGTAACATTAAATTATTGATCAACATAATAAATAAATTATTTTTTTTAATATTTCCCGTATTCCCGGGAAATTGAATTTTTTTCGGGAATTCCCGCGAAAAACGATTCGGGAACTCCCGGACCCCAAACCCTACTTTACAGCCACTATTTATCCTATTTTAGCCTGATAACTGGGAAACCAAAATGCTATTAACCGTGTAATGATGGAATTTTATAGTGCGATATGTCCTAAATCTAGCAAAATCTTTTAAACAAAATCGTTGTTATACACTCCACGAGAGTATTATGTCTTTGTGCATTTGTTTGTAACACCCAAAAGGAATAGACCCATTGTTAATTATACCGATCGGCTTAGAATCACTTTTTGAGTCGATTTAGCAATGTCCGTCTGTCCATCTATTGTTGTAATCACGATACAGGTCGCAATTGTAGCCAGAACCAAACGAAACTTTGCACAACGACGTTTTTCGGGACAAGGACGAACGCTATTTAATTTGAAGAAAATCGGTTCAGATTTTGATGTAGCACCCATACGAATTTCACTCCCTATTTGACCCTTTTCACTCTAGATATCACTTATTTCAACAGATTTTCTTCAAAATTGCCGAAACATCTTATAGTTCCACTAGAAACACCTGTGGTAAAAATGTGTTAGATCGGTTCAGATTTATACAAATACAAATTTCGCTCCCAATTTGAATTTTTCCGCTCTAGAAACCACATATTTTCTTCAAAATTGGCAAAACAATTTATATTTCAACTGGAAACACCTGTGGTAAAAATGTGTTAGATCGGCTCAGATTTATATATAGTTCACATACAAATTTCGCTCCCAATTTGAATTCTTCGGCTCTAGAATCCACATATTTCAACAGATATTCTTCAAAATTGGCAAAACACCTTATATTTCAACTGGAAACACCTGTGGTAAAGATGTGTTAGATCGGTTCAGATTTATATATAGCTCCCATACAAATTTCGCTCCCAATTTGAATTTATTCGCTCCAGAATCCACATATTTTAACAGATTTTCATCAAAATTGGCAAAACATCATATATTTAAACTAGGTACACCTAAGGTGAAAGTGGGTCACACCGGTTCAGATTTACATATAGCTCTCATACAAATTTCGTTCCCCCAGAAACCGCGTATTTTCAGAGAATTTCTTTAAATTGAGCATAACACGTTATACTTCAGCTAGAAGAACTTATTGTGAAAGTTAGTCACTTCATTTCATGTTTGGATATAGCCCCGATACAAATATTATTCTCGATTTGACAAATTGGACCAGTTCGTATTAGCCTGTGATTAGGAAACATACAAAAAATTGTCCCATTTTCACTTTTTTTACTGAATTGAATTGTATTCCGATAGAAAGTGGAGTGTATCATATAGTCGGCCCGCCCGACTTTAGCCTTTCCTTACTTGTTTTGAACTGGGATATTGTCCTGACTCAAGACCATTTTACATCTATATTTAATTGAATGAAAATTTATTTACAAATGGCATGGTGACATTTATTACTTGGCTGCAGACTACCACGATTATGATGTCGACCATGTCAAAAGTCTTTTCAAGTGGCCAATTACAACCTTCTGCTGCTCCATTTTTAAACTATATTATTTTTATGTTCATAGTCACTTTTGTCGTCACAAATTAACGTGTGAGTAGATAGCCAAATCAGAAGTTTTGAAAAAAAAAAATGGTTTAGAAAAAAATTCTTCTCCAAATTTGTATGACAGATGACAGCCAAATCTGAGTATAGTTTGGCATCAGAATATCATTTTCGAGAAAATGGTTCATAGCAACTTATGAATATAAGCCCTCGATATACTTTTTATCCTTTATTAAGCAGTTTACAATATTGAGTTGATCTCTTTCTCCCGTTTTGGACGTGGACCAATGTAACGAAAAAGAAACATATAGATGCATTTTGAAAAATCTGCTTTTGTAGAACAGTTAATTCGTTCAAAAATAGCATTTTCGGTCGTCTACATTTATAACAGTTTTCGTAATTATTATTACACTGAAACGAAAGAACATTGTTGCAGCAACGAACATATTCGTTGCAGAAATATAATTTCCATTAAATCAAGATTCGTTGTATCAACGAAACTTTGTTCGTTGCAGCAACGAACGCCGACGTTGGTTGACTTTCAATGGACAAATTCGTTGCAGCAACGTACAATTTCGTTCCGGTTACGTGCGTTTTTCTTTCAGTGTACAGTGCGAGGTTGGTGATCGCCACCACCTATTATCGTAACTGCTCGTTGTCTGCAACCAACTAAATATTAGCATTTGAGTCTTTATAAGCGCAACTTATGGTCTCGATTATCGCAACTTCTATACAAAAGATGTAATGTTCCTTTTCTGTTTTCTGGATAGATGAAGATACTTTGAATTTAGCCAAAGACGAAAAAAAATTAGAAGGACCGCGCATTAGCAAGAATACATATAATCGTCCGAGCAGATTCGGATGTGTGGAAATTTACAGCGATATTTGCTAGAATTGATGTCATCGAAATTAATATCAATTCAATTGAAACCATCGAGATATAGAACTTAAAAACATGTATTTATACACTCCACGAGAGTATTATATCGTTGTGCATTTGTTTGTAACACCCAAAATCAAACGAGATAGACCCATTGTTAATTATACCGATCGACTTAGAATCACTTTTTGAGTCGATTTAGCGCTGTCCGTCCGTCCGTCTGTCCATCTATTCTTGTAATCAAAGTCCAGGTCGCAATTGTTGCTAGAACTAAATGAAACTTTGCACAACGAAGTTACATGGGATAAGGATGAACGCTTTTTAATTTGAAGCAAATCGCTTCAGATTTAGATATAGCTCCCATACAAATGTTGCTTCCAATTTTACTTTTTCCGCTCTATAAACCACATATTTCAACAGATTTTCCTCCAATTTGGCAAGACGCCATATATTTCAACTAGAAACAGCTCTGGTAAAAATAGGATAGATCGGTTCACATTTATATATAGCCCCCATACAAATGACGTCACATCGGTTCAGATTATATATAGCTCCCGATTTGATTCTTTCCGCTCTAGAAACCACATAATTAACACTCCATAAAATTTGGGAAAGCGTCTAATATTTCAACTAGAAAACCTTTGCTAAACATCGGTCAGATCGGTTCAGATTTGTATATAGCTCCCATTCATAGTTTGTGTTCAAATTTTCTTACAAATACAGATAGAAGTATGGAATTTGTAGTATATTCTCCTCTTATAGCTGCATCGTATATCACCATGTTGAAATGTAATGACTAAGTGTAGGGTATCATTAGTAGAGATTAGTGCAGGGTGCAAACTTAGACCAAATGTAGTCATTCCTTACAGTTTTTTGTTTAGCATATATCCTGTTTCATTATTGTAGATTTTTTTGTGTTGAGAATACAGAATACACTAACTTTCTTGTTGGAGATCCGTTAAATAACTTATTTGGAAAATTGTGGTCCGCAGATTGCAAATATCATTACAGTATACTTGGATAATAAAAGTTTTCGTGAAATCAAAATTCCAAAAGGGTTAGTATCCGGACTTTTCGATAGCTTATATTTTCCAGAGTTGATATCGTAGCCGAGAACTATAACACATGTATAGGTGTCAGGCATCCAGTTTTTCAAATTTCAATCTCCTCTATTTAACGAAATGTTGAAACAAATATTTTTAGAATTTCTGAGAGTTCAATCGAACCCTAATTATCCAGAAACAATTCGCCGACTCCCAAATCCGTCATACGTTTGCAATACGGTGTTAATAAATTACAAAAAATCCAAACGAATGGCTGTAAACAGTTAAATATGTTATAAAATATTATTATTAATATATAATATTAGGTATATACTCAGGTCGATGTTTCAAGGTGTTACAAATGGAATAGATAGATAGATAAAGGGTGATTTTTTAAGAGCTTGATAACTTTTTTTTAAAAAAAAACGCATAAAATTTGCAAATCTCATCGGTTCTTTATTTGAAACGTTAGATTGGTCCATGACATTTACTTTTTGAAGATAATTTCATTTAAATGTTGACCGCGGCTGCGTCTTAGGTGGTCCATTCGGAAAGTCCAATTTTGGGCAACTTTTTCGAGCATTTCGGCCGGAATAGCCCGAATTTCTTCGGAAATGTTGTCTTCCAAAGCTGGAATAGTTGCTGGCTTATTTCTGTAGACTTTAGACTTGACGTAGCCCCACAAAAAATAGTCTAAAGTCGTCAAATCACATGATCTTGGTGGCCAACTTACCGGTCCATTTCTTGAGATGAATTGTTCTCCGAAGTTTTCCCTCAAAATGGCCATAGAATCGCGAGCTGTGTGGCATGTAGCGCCATCTTGTTGAAACCACATGTCAACCAAGTTCAGTTCTTCCATTTTGGGCAAAAAAAAGTTGGATATCATCTCACGGTAGCGCTCACCATTCACAGTTACGTTACGATTCGCATCATCTTTGAAGAAGTACGGTCCAATGATGCCACCAGCCCATAAACCGCACCAAACTGTGACTTTTTCTGGATGCATTGGTAGCTCTTGCAATGCTTCTGGCTGATATTCACTCCAAAATCGACAATTCTGCCTATTTACGTACCCATTGAGCCAAAAATGAGCTTCGTCGCTGAACACAATTTCTTTCTTTCTGAACTTTCTTAACAGAGCACGCATTTTGATAATAAAATTCAATGATTTGCAAGCGTTGCTCGTTAGTAAGTCTATTCATGATGAAATGTCAAAGCATACTGAGCATCTTTCTCTTTGACACCATGTCTGAAATCCCACGTGATCTGTCAAATACTAATGCATGAAAATCCTAACCTCAAAAAAATCACTTTATATAGATATTTTACGTTAAAAGAAAATGCTGCTAACTTTACATTTTCGAGAAAATCAATTTTAAATATTCGCTAGAGTTCGACCGATTAATCGGCTTCAGCCAAAAAGGTCGATTAGCCAAAGCCGAATATTTAGGATTACGAATAAAAAAAATGAAAAGTAATATTTTTTCATAGCTGCGTGAAATCCATATTTACTCATTTTTATTTTTGGAAAAATATAATTTGTTCGTTTCTTATCCTTGTACTATTATTTTCATTCTGTTGCCCATGGATCCATCTCTTTGAGGTCGACTTCTTTATACACTCCACGAGAGTATTATGTCTTTGTGCATTTGTTTGTAACACCCAAAAGGAAACGAGATAGACCCATTGTTAATTATACCGATCGTCTTAGAACACTTTCTGAGTCGATTTAGCAATGTCCGTCTGTCTGTCTGTCTGTCCGTCCGTCCGTCCATTTATTCTTGTAATCACGATACAGGTCGCAATTGTAGACAGAACAAAATGAAACTTTGCACAACGATGTTTTTCGGGATAAGGACGAACGCTATTTAATTTGAAGAAAATCGGTTCAGATTTAGACATAGCCCCCATACGAATTTCACTACCGATTTGACTCTTTTCACTCTGGATACCACATATTACAACAGATTTTCTTTAAAATTGGCAAAACATCTTATATTGTAACTAGAAACACCTGTGGTAAAAATGTGTTAGGTCGGTTCAGATTTATATATAGCTCCCATACAAATTTCTCTCCCGATTTGACTTTTTCCGCTCTAGAGACCACATAATGTATCAGATTGTCTTCAGATTTGGTAAAACATCTTATATTTCCACTAGAAACACCCATGGTGAATATCGGTCAGATCGGTTCAGATTTATATATAGCTCCCATACAAATTTCGCTCTCGATTTGACTTTTTCCGCTCTAGAAACCACATATTGTATCAGATTGTCTTCAGATTTGGTAAAACATCTTATATTCCCACTAGAAACTCCCATGGTGAATATCGGTCAGATCGGTTCAGATTTATATATAGCTCCCATACAAATTTCGCCCCCGATTTGACTTTTTCCGCTCTAGAAACCACATATTGTATCAGATTGTCTTCAGATTTGGCAAAACATCTTATATTTAAACTAAGAACATCTATGGTGAAAATAGGTCAAATCGGTTCAGATTTAGATATAGCCCCCATACAAATGTCGTTCCCGATTTGAAATTTTCCTCTGTAGAAACCACATATTGTACTCGATTTTCTTTAAATTTGGCACAATATCTTATAATCTTACTAGAAACACCTATGCAGAAATTGGGTAAGATCGGTTCAGATTTAGATATAGCCCCCATATAAATGTCGCTCCCGATTTGACTTTTTCCGCTTTAAATGCCACATATTCTAATCGACTTTCTCTAAATTTGGCACAACATCTTATAATCTAACTAGAAACACCTGTGGCCAAAGCGGGCTAGATCGGTTCAGATTTAGATATAGCCCCCATACGAATTTCACTCCCGATTTGACTTTTTCTGCTGTAGAAACCACATATTTCAAGAGATGTTCTTCAAAATTGGCAATACATATTATATTTCAACTAGAGATACCCACGGTGAAAATGAACCAGATCGGTTCAGATTTAGATATAGCCCCCATACGAAATTCACTCCCGATTTGACTTTTTCTGCTGTAGAAACCACATATTTTGACAGATGTTCTTCAAAATTGGCAAAACATCTTATATTTAAACTAGAAACACCCACGGTGAAAATGAGTTAGATCGGTTCAGATTTATATATAGCTCCTATACAAACTTCGGCTTGATTTTGCCGCCCCAGAAACAACGTATTTTCAGCGAATTACTTGAAATTAAGAACTAGAAAAACCTATTGAGAAATGGGTCACTTCATTCCATGTTTGGATATAGCCCTGATACAAATATTCTTCTCGATTTGACAAATTGAACCAGGACATATGATTAGGAAACATACAAAAATTCTTCCCGTTTTCACTTTTTTCCGAATTGAATTGTATTCTGATAGAAAGTGGAGTGTATCATATAGTCGGCCCCGCCCGACTTTAGCCTTTCCTTACTGGTTTTGAACTGTCCTAGTATTCGAAAGATTAAATCGACTCGAGTTATATATTTTCAAGAGCTTATCGATTTTAGTATATAATAAATGTTTTGAAAAACATTCGGCTTCAGTCGAAGTTTAGGATTTTGGCCGAAATTTGGCTTCTGTTCAGAATACCACCTTCGGTGGAACTCTAATATTAACCTGGCTTTTATGTAAGAAAGTAACAGCATTGGCACGCACTGGCGCTAAGTTAATAATATCTTAAAAAAATATAAACTTTAACTATAAAATGTACCACTGTGCATCGTCTACGTAATACAATTTTCAAAGCCATTTTTTTGCTTTTCAAATGCTATTGTTGTCTCTCGCCAGTTTCGCTAAATAGTCTGTAACATTTTCATTTGTAAACATTGACTTTGAACTTTGATTTTTAATGCCACCAACTTTGTTTCGTAGAGAATTTTCCGGTATGGATGCTGGATGTCTTTAGGCAAAGCTCAGTTCTATCAGCTGTTTTCAAAACTGGTTCTATTACAAATTCCATACAGACATGGTCGGGTTTAGTCGTAAACGAAAGTGTTTTTTTAATAGAAGTATATATGTATATATGTAGTATATCGGTGTAAATGCCGCATATGACGCATTACGACAATAAAATGTATGCATTCTATGCATGCATGTATGTCGTAGACGACATTTACGCCTAGATCCGTCAATCCATGAATACCCTAAATGGCAATTATTATGTATTTTTAAAACTACTGAAACGACTGAATGAATGCAATGAATTAAGGGCTTGTGGAGGAGGAAGTGGACAAACAAGTGAGTTAGGTTATGAAGAATAATATAGACCATCAAAATGAAATTTTAATTAGAGGTAGGTTTCAGTTACGTCCTCCTGCGGAAGTACTTAAGAACAAAAATAATAATTAATTAATATGATTTTTGATCAACGTATTATAATCACATTAAAAGTACAAACTATGGATATGGATATGCATATAACACTAGTTTAAATAAGTAACAAGTAAGAAGGCGTTAACTATTGTTTACTATTTCAAACTATAAGGCATACTTATGCGCACTGTTTAAAATCGACTACTATATATAAATAAAATGCTGAAATTGTGAAAGTGAACATGCCTAAATATTAGGCGATTGTCAGTCGCCATTAGAAAGAAGCATTTTCAGATACAGACAAAGTGATAAGAAAAGTATACATTTTAAAGATATCCCCATTCGCCCCATTCTCCGCCCAAATGTACAAATTTCGAAAAAACCATTTTTCGAGTCTTCATAGTCAGAATGTATACACCGAATTTCATGATTTCAACTTCAGCGGTTTGGTAGGTTCCATTTTTATCCCTCGTTTCAATTATATCCCTTAAAAGTACGAATTTCGAAAAATCCCTCTATTTTACGTGTCTATGCAATTCGAGGGACGTACACACCGAATTTCATGATTCTAGCTGTTGTCGTATCATTGGTACCATATTTTATCCTTTTTTGTCCCATTTCGCCCGCTAAATCTTTTATTTTCTTTGTGGTGCTTCCAAGCTACAAGAGGAATGTCCGCAACAAATTTTAACTATATGAAAATAAGAATTTTAATTAATAAGCCAAGGCTACCAATATTTGTATACTATATATATAATGGATATATTCAACTCATAAAGTAAATATAAGGGAGCAATCATAAATATCCTAAATATTGGGGGATAGAGAGTGTACTTTCAGTTACAGTCGTTTGGTTGGTTGTATTTCCATCCTAAGTATAAATTTTGAAAATACCTTATTTCTCATGTACGCAGTATAAGACAACTTCATTTATATTTATACATAGTAGAGGACTATTAATATTATAATAATGAAGCATCACAATTTTCCTAATATGGTAGTGCACTTCTATGTAAAGTTGACCGCCTCTAATCTGCCGGTAATAGTGTGGAATGTACTTGTTTTTCTTACAAAAGGTATAATTCAGACGCGTTTAGAGCTGTATTTGAATTGAAATTGAAATTTGAAATCTTTTATTTTCAAAAATTCTCAAATCGCAAAGCAACTATTAGATTGTTTAGTATATACATACAAATATATATTTTTTGCATCACTCCAAATTCCCAAAATTTCGTTAGGATATCTAAAATGTTGTAGATTTAAAGCAATGTTTATTTTTTGAACGAATTTATACACTATTGGCCTTATACTATTTTTTTCTTTCCCATTTGAAAATAACAGAAACGAAATTTAGTGCAAATTGGACAATGAAACTGGAAGGCACAGACCAACTTCCGAATTTCACCTGCCAAAGTCCATATAAACAAGTAAGTTAGCTTCAGTCGGCTAAACCGACTTATATATACCCTCACTCTCAGAGAACATATATACAGAAGTTATAAGGAATAACATTTTATGTAGGGCAGGATAATTTGTGTGGAAGGTGCTAGGAGGTTAGTGTCACATGATCCCAGCTTCCACATTTATAAAACAATTGTAACAAGTAAGGAAAGGCTAAAGTCGGGCGGGGCCGACTATATAATACCCTACACCACTCCCTGCGTATGTACCTCGCTTTGATTACTAAACCCAGGTATTTCATGGGAGCAATTTTATGTAGTTCATACAAATTATATAAATTATATGAATATAATTTATATGCTATAAATTCATCTTTAGTCAAATTTAACGAATATGGTAAATAATATGGTAATTGATCCAATTGTCCGACAGACAAATACAAATTATACAGTAGTATGCCAAAGTCATACCAAAGTATGGACATATGGGCATCACCCAAACAATTCTCATTGCAATTCAATTCGGTAAAAAATTGAAATCGGAAGGATTTTTGCATCCTGTAAATGTATGTGTTTGACAAACAATGTTAAATCGGAAAGGACATTTGTATGGGGTATATTGAAACCAGGATCGATGTGACGCGCTTTCACCACGTCTGTTTATTGGTGAAATATAATATGTAAAATTTGGCCAAAATCGGTTAAACATTCGGGAGCAACATTGGGGCTATATCTAAATCTGAACCGATCTTACCCACTTTCACCATTTGTTTTTTAGTTGGATTATAAGATGTTGTGCTAATTTTAAAGAAAAACGGGTACAATATGTGCAATTTAGAGCGGAAAAAGTCAAATCGGGAGCGACATTTGTATGGAGGCTATATCTAAATCTGAACCGATCATACCCACTTTCAGCATAGGTGCTTCTAGTTCGATCATAAAATGTTGTGCCAATTTTAAAGAAAATCGGGTACAATATGTGGTTTCTAGAGCGGAAAATGTCAAATCGGGAGCGACATTTGTATGGGGGCTATATCTGAATCTGAACCGATCTAACCCAAGTTTTGCATATGTGTTTCTAGTTGGATTATGAGATGTTCTGCAAAATTTAAAGAAAACCGAGTACAATATGTCGTTTCTAGAGCGGAAAATGTCAAATCGGGAGCGACATTTGTATGGGGGCTATATCTAAATCTGAACCGATCATACCCAATTTTTGCATATGTGTTTCTAGTTCGATTATAAGATGTTCTGCAAAATTTAAAGAAAACCGGGTACAATATGTCGTTTCTAGAACGGAAAATGTCAAATCGGGAGCCACATTTGTATGGGGGCTATATCTAAATCTGAACCGATCTTACCCAATTTTTGCATACGTGTTTCTAGTTAGATTATAAAATGTTGTGCCAATTTTAAAGAAAATCGGATACAATATGTGGTTTCTACAGCGGAAAAAGTGAAATAGGGAGCGACATTTGTATGGGGGCTATATCTAAATCTGAACCGATCATACCCACTTTCAGCATAGGTGCTTCTAGTTCGATCATAAAATGTTGTGCCAATTTTAAAGAAAATCGGGTACAATATGTGGTTTCTAGAGCGGAAAATGTCAAATCGGGAGCGACATTTGTATGGGGGCTATATCTGAATCTGAACCGATCATACCCACTTTCAGCATAGGTGCTTCTAGTTCGATCATAAAATGTTGTGCCAATTTTAAAGAAAATCGGGTACAATATGTGGTTTCTAGAGCGGAAAATGTCAAATCGGGAGCGACATTTGTATGGGGGCTATATCTGAATCTGAACCGATCTAACGCAATTTTTGCATATGTGTTTCTAGTTGGATTATAAGATGTTCTGCAAAATTTAAAGAACGCCGAGTACAATATGTCGTTTCTAGAGCGGAAAATGTCAAATCGGGAGCGACATTTGTATGGGGGCTATATCTAAATCTGAACCGTTCTTACCCAATTTTTGCATAGGTGTTTCTAGTTGGATTATAAGATGTTCTGCAAAATTTAAAGAAAACCGGGTACAATATGTCGTTTCTAGAACGGAAAATGTCAAATCGGGAGCCACATTTGTATGGGGGCTATATCTAAATCTGAACCGATCTTACCCAATTTTTGCATACGTGTTTCTAGTTAGATTATAAAATGTTGTGCCAATTTTAAAGAAAATCGGATACAATATGTGGTTTCTAAAGCGGAAAATGTGAAATAGGGAGCGACATTTGTATGGGGGCTATATCTAAATCTGAACCGATCTTACCCAATTTTTGCATAGGTGTTTCTAGTTGGATTATAAGATGTTGTGCCAATTTTAAAGAAAATCGGGTACAATATGTGGTTTCTACAGCGGAAAATGTCAAATCGGGACCGACATTTGTATGGGGGCTATATCTAAATCTGAACCGATTTCCTCCAAATTCAATACCGATGGTCCTTGGCCAGAAAAAATAACTTCTGCCAAGTTTCATGACAATCGGACAACAATTGCGACCTGTAGAGTGCGAACAAGCTTAGATGGACAGCAGACGGACAGACGGACGGACAGACAGACATCGTTAAATCGACTCAGCTGGCGATTCTAAGCCGATCCGTATACTTAAAGGTGGGTCTAGCTCAATTATTTCTTGGTGTTACAAACATTTGGCGGAAAACTAACTTATAATACCCTAGACCACGAAGTGGTGTAGGGTATAAAAACATGATCAAATATCAAGTCAGTAATATTACCTAGGATATAGACAATTGTGTGGGATGTACTAGAAGGGACGGGGATAAAGCGTAAATATTTTTTATGTTTATAGTGATTATAAAAACATTTTCAAATATCAAATTGCAAATGATTTTAACTACTCGTATGGATGTTATGTCGGTTTTATTGTAACTAAAGTTAATGCCACTTTGTGTGGGAGGTACCAAAAGGGGTTTGACAATATCGCCCATATTCCACGCGAATGTAACCTTTATAAAAGCATTGCCAAATATCTAATTTCACATTATTCCGACCATACGTGTAGAAGTTATAACAGCTTCAATTTTACAAAGATTAGGGTGATTTGTGTGGAAGGGGCGTGTCAAAACCCGCCATATTTAGTACACTTAAAGTGATTATAAAACAAGTAAGGAAACGCTAAAGTCGGGCGGAGCCGACTATATGATAAACTCCACTTTCAATCCGAATACAATTCAATTCGGTGAAAAAGTGAAAACGGGAAGGTTTTTGTATCCTGTAAATACATGTGTTTGACAAAAAATGTTAAATCGGAAAGGACATTTGTATGAGGATATATTGAAACCTGGAACGAAATAGGTGAAATATAAAATGTTAATCTTTTGGGAGCATCATTTGTATTTGGGCGATATTTAAATCTGAACCGATCTTACCCACTTTCGGCATAGGTGTTTCTAGTTGGATTATAAGATGTTGTGCCAAATTTAAAGAAAATCGGGTACAATATGTGGTTTCTAGAGCGCAAAAGTCAAATCGGGAGCGACATTTGTATGGGGGCTATATCTAAATCTGAACCGATCTTACCCAATTTCGGCATAGGCGTTTCTAGTTGGATTATAAGATGTTGTGCCAAATTTAAAGAAAAACGGGTATAATATGTGGTTTCTAGAGCGCAAAAGTCAAATCGGGATCCTATATCTAAATCTGAACCGATCTTACCCAATTTCAGCATAGGTGTTTCTAGTTGGATTATATGATGTTGTGCCAAATTTAAAGAAAATAGGGTACAATATGTGGTTTCTAGAGCGCAAAAGTCAAATCGGGAGCGAGATTTGTATGGGGGCTATATCTAAATCTGAACCGATCTTACCCTATTTCTGCGTAGGTGTTTCTAGTTGGATTATAAGATGTTGTGCCAAATTTAAAGAAAAACGGGTACAATATGTGGTTTCTAGAGCGCAAAAGTCAAATCGGGATCCTATATCTAAATCTGAACCGATCTTACCCAATTTCAGCATAGGTGTTTCTAGTTGGATTATAAGATGTTGTGCCAAATTTAAAGAAAATCGGGTACAATATGTGGTTTCTAGAGCGCAAAAGTCAAATCGGGAGCTACATTTGTATGGGGGCTATATCTAAATCTGAACCGATCTTACCCAATTTCAGCATAGGTGTTTCTAGTTGGATTAAAAGATGTTGTGCTAATTTTAAAGAAAATCGGGTACAATATGTGGTTTCTAGAGCGGAAAATGTCAAATCGGGAGCGTCATTTGTATGGGGGCTATATCTAAATCTGAACCAATTTGCCTCAAATTAAATAGCGTTCGTCCTTGATCCACAAAACTTAGTTGTGCCAATTTTTGTTAAGATCGGACTATAATTGCGACCTGTAATTTGATTACAACAATAGATGGAAAGACAGACGGACATTGCTAAATCGACTCAGAAAGTGATTCTAAGCCGATCTGTATAATAAACGATGGGTCTAACTCGTTTCCTTTCGGGTGTTACAAACAAATGCACAAATACATAATACTCTCGTGGAGTGTATAAACATTATCAAATACCAAAATATAGATGATTCCGAATATCGGTGTGGAAGTTACATTAGTATTAATTTAACATATTTAATATGGGTCATTTGTGTAGGAGGTACCAGAGGGGCGTGGCAATTTCGTCCATCTGCGAACTTAAACTAAGTTTGGGAAAAATATTACCATGTGCAAAGTTTGAAGTGATTCCTTAACTCCTTTTGAGAGTTATCGTGTACACCAGCCAGCCAGACGGACGGACGGACATGGCTCAAACATCTTAAAAAGTCGTAAAACGGATTTGGTACAAAACATACTTAGGGTCTTAAGTCACTCCTTCAATGTGTTACACTTTTTTCTGTCCCAAAGCTGTAGACTGAGGGTATAAAAATCTAAAGTCCGGAAAAAGTTGATTTTAGGTGTAAATACGAACGTAATATTAGAAAGATTTTTGCAATAATTCAAAATTTCACGCACCAGACTAATGCGAACTTTGCACAAAAACCTCGCATTATTCCCTTACATCCGCTTTGTTATCGCTTCTCAGTTTAAGCCTTAGATCAGCCTGAAATGGACAATGATTTTGCTCGGAAAATCTTTTCTGAGGAAGCCCATTTTCACCTCGGCGGCTATGTTGACAAACAAAACTGTCGCTTCTGGATATCGAAAAACCCGCACGTCATCGTCAAGAAGCCAATGAATTCATCCTCGTTGAGTGCCAGTTTGATGCAGAATTTGGAGCGGTGGCATGATTAACCCACTTTTTTTTGTAAATACTGCTTTTATGAAAATATTTATGGAAACGCCTTATCGGTTAACTGTGAGTGCTGCAGATGCATGATAAACCATTTTTCTCTGGGCGTTAATGGGTTAAAGAAATATTTTCTGAGATTTTCAGAACAATCGGAGTCATTTTAAAATATTTTACCGGTTTGAGATGGAATGACTCACATATTAGTTTCTTATGTTAGCAATCAAAATATCATTATTTAGTTTAGGGATAATATGTTTTGATCAGTAATATTTGCCTGTAGAACTTGCCTGTTACTTGTTCAATTCAACTTCTACAGGCAGTGAAACAAAACCCAGTGAGTTAAAATAGGTATCATAGGAACAAACGAATATACATCGTAGACTACGAAAATCCAAAGAAAGATTTTGGAATCCACGTATGCACAGAGGAATAAATAATGCACCCAAATTCAAATTAAAATTAAAACAGACTGCGGAGAAATCCTGTTTTAATCCAGTAGAGTTTATACAAAGCTGTGCTCACATTTTAACCTCTACTGTATGCGATAAAGTAAAATCAACATGCAAAAGTGAAATCATAACCCAGAAAAAATCCTCTTTCATCTTTTGGGCCGAACATTTAAAAACTTAACCCACAATTACAAGATAACATTAAAATCAAACCATAAAGATAAAAAACCAATCTTTATGGAACAAAAATTGCAGCAAAATAAGCAAAGTGCAATGAAATGAGTTTATTGAACTTCGTTCGAGGGGGAAAGAGTTAAAAGAGGAAAGAGTTAAAAGATGTTTTACCACGATACTAAGGCCACTCACGAAAAAAATACAACCTAGGTGGAATTTGGCTTTCTCTCTAAAGTGAAACAATTCAAAGAGGAGGAGGAGGAGGCGGACCAAATTCTGTAGATGAAGTTTGCACAGGGTGCCAGAAAATTCCAAAATTCGCCGATTTTTGAGACAATGAAAAATATATGCACACAAACACAACTGCATTGTTTCTTTCGGAGATATTCGTGTTTCATGGAGTGTGTTCAATAGCATTAATAACACACAGTGGGATATTATGAAAGAATATGATACACTCCACGAAAGTATTATGTCTTTGTGCATTTGTTTGTCACACCCAAAAGGAAGAGTGATAGACCCATTGTTACCGATCGGCTTAGAATCACTTTAGCAATGTCCGTTTGTCTGTCCATCTATTGTTGTAATCACGATACAGGTCGCACTTGTAGCCAGAACTAAACGAAACTTTGCATAACGAAGTTTTTCGGGACAAGGACGAACGCTATTTAATTTGAAGAAAATCGGTTCAGATTTAGATATAGCCCCCATACGAATTTCACTCCCGATTTGACTCTTTTCACTCTAGATACCACATATTTCAAATGATTTTCTTCGAAATTGGCAAAACATCTTATAGTTCAACTAGAAACTCCTGTGGTAAAAATTGGTCAGATCGGTTCAGATTTATATATAGCTCCCACACAAATTCCGTTCCCAATTTGAATTTTTCCGCTCAAGAATCCACATATTTTAAGAGATTTTCTTCAAAATTCGCAAAAACCCTTATATTTAAACTAAAAACATCTGTGGTAAAAATGTGTTAGATCGGTTCAGATTTATATATAGGTCCCATACAATTTTCGCTCCCAATTTGACTTTTTCTGCTCTAGAAACCACATATTTTAACAATGGGTCGCATCGGTTCAGATTTACATATAGCTCTCATACAAATTTCGTTCACCCAGAAACCGCGTATTTTCAAAGAATTTCTTAAAATTGAGCATAACACGTTATACTTTAACTAGAAGATCTTATTGTGAAAGTTAGTCACTTCATTCCATGTTTGGATATAGCCCGATACAAATATTCTTCTCGAGTTGACAAATTGGACCACGTCATATTAACCAGTGATTAGGAAACATACAAAAATTTTTCCCGTTTTCACTTTTTTACTGAATTGAATTGTATTCCGATAGAAAGTGGAGTGTATCATATAGTCGGCCCGCCCGACTTTCGCCCTTCTTTACTTGTTTTATATTAGCATAGAGATAGGAGAGATAGGTTTGGTATTGCAAATGGCCAAAATCGACTCAGAGGGAAGCAATAGACGCTAATATTAAGAGTATTTATGCATTTTTGAGATATCTGTCTTTTATTTATTTAATATTTTCTAAGCAAAAAATTAAAATATTTCTGCAGGAAGCATATTTTATTTGCATCCCAAAATCACAATTTGCATATTTCATGCAGGTGAAGAAAATGTTTTGAAAAACTGCAAAAAAATTAAAATGTCTTAATAACCCGTAACATTTTAAGAATAGCATTTTCACAAGTGAGTTGGAAAGAATTTTTCGTATAGGGTCACAGAGCTAAGGTGACCGCTTTGCACTCAGAAGATCTCGGGTTCCAACCGTGACTCGGGATTTTTTTTTTTGGTTTTTATTCCTTTTTACAAATAAATAATGATTAATTTTATATAATTTTATTAATTTAAAAAATTTTGCTGATTTTTTTTTCACAGATTTATTGTTTTAATTACTTCAAATATGTCATTTTTATACCCTCCTCCTAAGGATGGGCGTATATTCACTTTGTCATTCCGTTTGTAACACCTTGGTATAATAATGGTACCAATAATACGACAACAGCTAGAAACTTGAAAATAGGGGGATTTTTCGAAATTCTTTCCTTTAAGAGATACAATTAGAAAAGAGGGATAAAAATGGTACCAACCAAACCACTGAAGTTGAAATTTGACTTTTTCCGCTCTAGAAACCACATATTATATCAGATTGTCTTCAGATTTGGCAAAATATCTTATATTTAAACCAGGAACACCTATGGTGAAAATATGTCAGACCAGTTCAGATTTGTATATAGCTTCCATACAAATTTCACTCTCGATTTAACATGTTCTGGTCTAGAAACCACATATTTTTACAGATCTTCTTCAAATTTGGCAAACTATCTTATATTTCCACTAGAAACACCTATGGTGAATATAGGTCAGATCGGTTCAGATTTATATATAGCTCCCTCACAAATTTCACTCCCGATTTCACTTTTCGGACTCTATAAAACAGATATTTTAAAAGATCTTCTTCAAATCTTGCAAAATATCTTATATTTCAACTAGAAACACCCATGGTGAAAATAAGTCAGATCGGTTCAGATTTACATATAGATCCAATACAAATTTCGCTCCCGGATAGACTTTTTCCGCCCCAGAAACCACAAATTTTCTCCGAATTTCTTTGAAGTGACCACTTATTTTGAAAGTTAGTCACTTTATTCCATGTTTGGATATAACCCCGAAACAAATAATCTTCTCGATTTGACAAATTGGGTCCGGTCATATTAGCCTATGATTAGGAAACATACAAAAAGCCTTCCCGTTTTCACTGTTTTACCTAATTGAATTGTGTTCGGATAGAAAGTGGAGTGTATCATATAGTCGGCCCCGCCCGACTTAGACTTTCCTTACTTGTTTTAAAAATATGTTATGGCGTTATTTCAATAGTTATCTTTCATTTGACATCAAAATTTATTTAAAAAAATATTTTTTGGCCGTTTGTTACCTCTGTGCACTCGTGTGTCTTCGTAGACACGCAAAGTATGAGTATTTCTCCAAATTCGTACTTTTAGGTTCAAAATGAAAAAAAAAACAAGTAAAAACGGCGTTAAGTTCGGCCGTTTATATACCCTCCACCATAGATTGCATTCCACAGAGGCTGTCGATTTTCGTAAAAGTGCAATAGTATTGCAGGAATATATAAGTGTTTTAATATAGCCAAACCCAAACAAATACAAATATTGAAAAAATAATTTTATTAATAAATACAAATTTTTATTATTTCAAACCACGCTTATAAGGCAAGGCTACAAATACGCTTAAATATCGAAATAATATTTCAAGTCAATCCAAAAATAAATATTGTTATATTTATATTTTCAAAAATGCTTAAATACCATAAATATTTGTAGATAGTGTTGCTACAGTTGGTTGTATTTCCATTCTATTTTAATTCCAAATGTAGACATTTTGAAAATCTATTATCTCACGTACATAGCGCAAAATAACCTATCTACCAACCAACCTATCAACCAATTTTTTGGCGTAAAAATAACCAGTAAGGAAAGCCTAAAGTCAGGCGGGGCCGACTATACGATACACTCCACTTTCTATCCGAATACAATTCAACTCGGTAAAAAGTGAAAACGGGAAGAATTTTTCTATGTTTCCTTATCATAGGCTAATATGACCTGGTCCAATTTGTCAAATCGAAAAGAATATTTGTATCGTGGCTATATCCAAACGAAATAAAGTGACTAACTTTCAAAATAAGTGGTCTCTTCAAAGAAATTCGGAGAAATTTTGTGGTTTCTGGGGCGGAAAAAGTCTATCCGGGAGCGAAATTTGTATTGGATCTATATGTAAATCTGAACCGATCTGACTTATTTTCACCATGGGTGTTTCTAGTTGAAATATAAGATATTTTGAAAGATTTGAAAGAAATCTGTTAAAATATGTGGTTTATAGAGTGGAAAAAGTGAAATCGGGAGAGAAATTTGTGTGGCAGCTATATATAAATCTGAACCGATCTGGCCCATTTTTACCACAGGTGTTTCTAGTTGAACTATAAGATGTTTTGCCAATTTTGAAGAAAATCTCTTAAAATATGTGGTATCTAGAGTGAAAAGAGTCAAATCGGGAGTGAAATTCGTATGGGGGCTATATCTAAATCTGAACCGATTTTCTTCAAATTAAATAGCGTTCGTTCTTATGCCGAAAAAATTTGTTGTGCAAAGTTTCATTTGGTTCTGTGTACAATTGCGATTACAAGAATAGTGTATCGTGATTACAAGAATAGATGGACGGACAGACAGACAGACGGACGGACATCGCTAAATCGATTCAAAAAGTGATTCTAAGTCGAACGGTATAATTAACAATGGGTCTATCTCTCTTCCTTTTGGGTGTTACAAACAAATGCACAAAGACATAATACTCTCGTGGAGTGTATAAAAAGTACGAAATTGGAAAAACAATTATTTTGATTGTCAGAAGAATGTATACACCGAATTCCATGATTCTAGCTGCGGCCATTTGGTGGGTACCATTTTTATCCTCTTTTTCCTAATTTATCCCCTTACGAGTACGACTTTCTAAAATCTCTTTATTTTACGTGTCTACATAATTAGACCGATGTACACACCGAATTTCATTATTCTAGCTGTAGTCGTTTAGTTGGTACTATTTTTATCCCTCTGTACCCATTGTATCCCTTAAGAGTTCGAATTTGGAAAAACCTTTTATTTTTTGTGTCTACGCAGTCAGACGAATGTATACTCCGAATTTCATGACTCTAGCTGGGGTCATTTGATTGGTACTATTTTTGTCCCCCTTTTTCCATTTTAACCCCAAAAAGTACGAATTTTAAAAAATCCGTTTATTTTACGTGTCTGTGCAATCAGAGGAATGTATACACTGAATTTCATTATTCTAGGTTCAACCGTTTGAATGGTACCATTTTTATCCCTCTATTAACATTTTCCCCCTTAAAAGTACGAATTTGGAAAAAATACTTTTATATTGTGTATCTACTCAATTAGAGGAATGTACACAACTAATATCGTGTTTCTAGCTGTTTATGGTCCACGTTTTTGCTATAGGGGGAATTCGCATACCCAATATCAAGTACGTACAAACAGACATATTGAAAAAACATGCCTAAATACTGTAAAATATAGGGGATTGTTATGGGTATTTTTAGTCCTTGTGAGGGAAAAATTTTTCCCTTTGGGCCAATTTCGCCCATTTTCAATCCCAACCGATCTACGACTATAAGACGCATTTATGGAATTTGGACATCATGGCTCCTTTCGTTTAGATGCTAGCGTGCTTTCAACAGACGGACGGACATGTCTAGATCGTCTTAGAATTTTATGACGATCAAGAATATATACTTTATAGGGTCTCAGGTCGATATTTCAAGGTGTTACAAACGGAATGACAAAGTTAGTATACCCCCATCATGGAGGTGGAGGGTATAATAAAACTGGTACCAATTAGATGTGTGCATTCCAAATACTTTATTCGATTTTGGTCAAAATTGTCATAATGCGTTAAATTTCATAAAGAATCATGGAAAAAGTGGATCACATCGGTCCTTACTTTGATATATCTTCCTTCAAATTTCACTTCCGGCTTGACCTGAAGTCTCACCTCCGATTCCTGTCAGTTAACCTAAATTACTTTATATTTCAACTAGAATCATTTGTAGTAACGGTGAACCATACTTTTCTAGAGCCCCCACATAAATATCCCTCCCGATTAAACTTCTTAGCGCTTCTTATTGCATCCGGATATTGTATGAATTGACACATCGTGGAATATTTATATAAACATATTATGTCGTTTTTTTAAATAAAACAGACCATTAACTGAATACACAGCTTTGTTTTACTGTATCTTTAGTTAAATTGTTGGAAATTTTGATATTTAAGTAAGTTTCTAGGATTTTATGTCACTTTGTTCGCTAGTCGGATTTCCGTTTTGTAATCTCTGGTATTCCAATTCAATTGAATTCCGTTTCAATAAATTCCCTTTCGCTCCGTTTTTTTAAATGGTTTAACTAAAAATACATGCAAAAATTGTTATTGTTTTTTCCTACATTTACATTCAATTGTGATTTGTTCATGTCTTTATGAATTAATAATGTAATAATTCATTATACGATATGTGGTTGTTGTTGTTGGTGGTGTTTTTTATTGAATCACGAGATTACTGTTTAATCCAAAAACATGGTATAATTAAAATCGATAGACGACTGACTGATGGGTTGGTACTACTACAGGTGAATATTATACTCTTTTTGTCTTTGAGACATTAGATATCGTAAAACCAGTGTTGCCAGTTATTTTTACAGAGAATCGGTTTAGGCGATGATTAGATCGCGTTTAAATTGAAACAAGTAAAAACGGCTTTAAGTTCGGGCCGATCTAATATATCCTCCACACGGAGTGTATTCCACACAGTATTACCGGCAGATTAGAGGCTGTAAACATTATAATATTAATAGTCCTCTACTATATAAATATAAAACTTCAAGAGTAATCAAAAAGTGAACATGAGTCAGCAATCTTAAAAAGTATGCCCTAATAATCAGGTGCTTTCAGACGTTATTAGGTAGAAACAATTTCCCTCAGGGTCGATTTTCCAATTTGCAATTTCTTGATTCCAGCTACAGCGCAAATGTCCGTACCTCTTCGATAGAAAAAGTACCAATGTACAAACCTATTTTCTCGATTTTAGCTACAGCCGTTTGCTTTTTCACGTTGACCCTAATTCGATAGAAAAAGTACCAATTGGTTCCAAATGTAATACTACCATGTCATTTACATACCCATTCGCCCAATTTTACGCCTGAAAGTACAGATTTCGAAAAATTCCTTTATGTTTGGCGTTTATATAGTAAGATGAATGTATATACCGAATTTCATGATTTCAACTTCAGCGTTTTGGTAGGTACCGTTTTTATCACTCTTCATACCCTACACCACTTCGTGGACTAGGGTATTATAAGTTAGTTTCGCCCCAAATGTTTGTAACACCAAGAAATAATTGAGCTAGACCCACCTTTAAGTATACCGATCGGCTTAGAATCACCAGCTGAGTCGATTTAACGATGTCTGTCTGTCCGTCCGTCCGTCCGTCCGTCTGCTGGCCATCTAAGCTTGTTCGGACTCTACAGATCGCAATTGTTGTCCGATTGTCATGAAACTTGGCAGAAGTTACTTTTTTTGGCCAAGGACGATCGGTATTGAATTTGGAGGAAATCGGTTCAGATTTAGATATAGCCCCCATACAAATGTCGCTCCCAATTTGACATTTTCCGCTCTAAAAACCACATCTTGTACCCGATTTTCTTTAAATTTGGCATAACATCTTAGAATCCAACTAAAAACACCTATGCCGAAATTGGGTAAGATCGGTTCAGATTTAGATATAGCCCCATACAAATGTCGCTCCGATTTGATATTTTCCGCTCTAGAATCCACATATTGTACCCGATTTTCTTTAAATTTGGTACAACATCTTACAATCCAACTATAAACACCTATAGTTAAGTAAATTAAAACACACGAGAGTTAAAGTTCTTATTTTATTTTTTTCATAACTTCACTCTTCAAGCGACAACTTACAATTCAATTCGACTTCAGTCTGATCTGAACTTATATTCTAAAAAATATGCTTTGAAAAATAACGGTTTAAAAAGAGTACTAAAATTAGGTATTAAAAACAAAGAGGAATTCTTGATAATTCTTAATACTAAAACGAAATATTTGATAATCTATAAATGAAAGGATAAAGGTAAAATAAAACATAAAGAAGAAGAAGATAAATTGGGTGATTAGAGAATGATGAATTAGTGTAAAGAATAGGTAAGATATATATTAAGGGTATTCACTAAATATATATAACTCCCCCACCGTTTGAATACACATTACACCTGAAATGTGACATTACATAGATTTGATTTTTTCTTACAAATAAATTTAATTAGTTACATTTGAAAATATTTACATTTTGAACAATGGCGTTTAAATATTACGCCAAATTTATTAGCATTTTGTTTTGTTAATTTTAGAATAATTTCTTCCTGTGAGTTTTCGTTCAAATTTTATATCTGGTAATTCATTTTGATACTTGAAACTTCTTTTTATTATATGTCTATCACGTTTACAACCCTTTTCGTCTACAAAATTAGTCTTATTTTTCTCATTTACTTGTTTTATAATGTATTTTGGTTTTTGTTTTAAGTTTTGAAAACCAAGATTCTTTACTAATTCTCTTTCTTTATATTCATGGCAATCCTCTCTATTTTCGTTTAGTTTCTCAATTCTTTCAACTTTTTTCTCATGTACATCATTATGTAATGCCTGCCAAATTGATTTGTCTACCTTGTTATGAAGTAAATCATTCGGTTTGTATCCCGTTGTGCTATGAATTGTGTCGTTATATAATTGAACCGACTTATATACAATGGCTCTGTCATTTAAATCTTTGTCCTTCTGTCCCAGTCTGAAAAGTCGTATGTGCTCATTCAATGTAAGATGAAAGCGTTCTATATCAGCGTTCCCAGTATGTGTATTAGGTGAGGTAAAGTGAAAATCTATTTTTTCTGAATTAAGAAAATCTCTTATAAGTGCTGTATTGAATTCATTGTCAGCAACAATTTTAATAGGTTTTCCCAAAATTGCAAATCTCTCACGAAGCATTTCCGCAATAGTTAATGAATTCTTATCAGTTAAGTAATGAATTGATACGTGCTTAGTAAGTTTGTCGATACAAGTCAAAAATGTTGTATTTTTATTCAAAAACCACACATCAATATGAACTATTTCATTGGCCGTTATGGGCGTTTCAGTAACACATAATTTCGTTTTAATCGGCCTTCTATCAAACTTGCACATGTTACAAATTAGGCAATTATTAATAAATTTATATATTTCCTTTTTCAAATTCGGGTAATAAATCATATCCTTCATCTCCAAAAATGTCTCCTCTATTCCTCTATGGTTTTTCTCATTATGAAATGTCTCCATTATTTCCAAAAGTCTTTCTCTATCAAAAATATCCTTTATAAATTTTGAGCATTTTACAAATTTCATATCCGGTGAGTTCGAAAAATAATAAATCAAGGTCTGTTGTAAGTTCTTAAATATCTCAAAATTGTCGCAAAAAATTGCTACCGTCCCCTTAATCGGGAAGATTCGTTTTAAAATCTCCAGAACCTTTTCCTCAAAATATTCCTTAAGAGTAATTATATGTCTCACTTTCCTCTCATAAATTACTTTTCTTTCATAGTTATACTTCGTGCCTAACGTGATTATAATTTGATTTTTGTAAATATTTACCGCTGATTCGGAAATACCTATGTGATCATTAAGATTCTCCTTTCCACTATGTATCGTGACTAAATCAGATTGTATTTCCGGTTCCTCTACTACCTCCTGTAAGATGTTGACATCTAAACGACTAAGAAAGTCCGCTACTTTGTTCATTTTACCTTTAATATATTCTATATCGAAATCATATTCATTCAGTTGTATCTTCCAACGTTGCAATTTCATATTCGGCTCTTTTAACGAGTTTAACCACACAAGTGGTCGATGGTCAGTTTGAATTTTAAATCTTCTTCCAAATAAATACGGTCTGAAATATTTCACTGACCAAACAATCGCAAGAAGCTCCTTCTCTATCGCGCTGTAATGAATTTCATGTTTATTCAAAGTACGAGACGAATACGCGATAGGATGGCCGTTTTGTGAAAGAACAGCTCCTAATGCCCCATTGCTGGCATCTGTTGTCAAAACAAATAATTTATCAAAATTGGGATATGCTAAAACAGGATTAGTACATAAAATTGTCTTTAACTTGGTAAAGGAATCAATGTATTTCTGGTCTTCTACATTTATAACAGATTCCTTTTTTAAGTACGTTATCAATGGTAACGCTATTCGGCTATAATCCTTTATAAATTTCCTATAGAAACCAGTTATGCCTAAAAACGATCGGATTTGCTTAATAGTCCTTGGTAGGGGAATTTTCTGTATTACACTAATCTTCTCAGTACTCGGCCTAATTCCATCCGGGGTAATTATATGTCCTAAATATTCCGATTCTCGTTTAAAAAAATTGCACTTATCAACTTGCACTTTAAGATTATATTCAGATAATCTCTTAAAAATTCTTCTCAATGACAAAATGTGTTCCTGAAGCGATGTTGAAAAAACCAAAATATCGTCTAAATAAACAACGCAGATATTATTAATAAAATCGTGAAGGACCTCATTCATCATTCTTTGGAAAGATGCTGGAGCGTTTTTCAGCCCAAATGGCATGCGCGTAAATTCGTAATGGCCTCTTGGTGTTGAAAAGGCCGTTTTGTGCCTTTCATGAACTGAAATAGGGATTTGGTGGAATCCCTTTGCTAAATCTAATGTACTGAAGTACTGTGAGTTTCCTAACTTCGTAAATAAGTCCTCCATATTGGGTATAGGAAATTTGTCCTCAATTGTCACATCGTTTAATTTTCTATAATCTATTACGACCCTCCACTTCTGTTCTCTGGAATTGTCGATTCTCTTGGGGACAACCCAAATTGGAGCGTTATACGGACTAGAAGATTTCGTAATAATACCCGATTCTAACATCTCACCTACTTGTTTCTCCACCTCATTTTTATGAACTTGTGGGAACCGATACGTTCTCGAATATACTGGAATGTCGTTTATAGTAGGTATTTTATGTTGATATTTACAAACTGAAGATAAATTTTCCCCCTCAACATAAAAAACTTTCTCAAAATCCTTTATTAATAGAGTAAGTTCCCTGATTTCCTCATTATTTAAATTGTCCGTTTTCAATTTGTCAATCAAATAGTCCATCTTTGGCTGATTAAAATTTATGTCTACTATTAGAGATTCCAGATATGATTCTTCTCCCTCAGAATATTCTTTTGACGCATTTTCAAATATTAGTGGAATCTTTGCATTAGAAGTTATTAGTATATTTTCCTTCAAATCAACTATCGCACCCAATGGTTTTAGTAAATTACATCCTAAAATTCCATCGAAATCACTAAATATTTCCGTTTCCAACATTTCAATATTTGATCCCGGTGAATTGAATTCCTTGAAAAGTGGTAAAGTTATTTTGGTGTCAGCAATAGTCTTTGAACAAATAGTATTCAAAATTATCGGACGCTCAAGATCAGTTCTAAATGAACTGTGAAATAAACCTCTTCTTATAAGGGTAGTGCCTGACCCTGTATCTATTAATAACTTTATTGGAGAAGTTTTTGTCCTTACAACTATGCAGGGTAAAGTTCGCCGGCCTGTAATTGAAAATTTGAAACGCGAATGTTGTCAACTTCCATCGGGACTGGTTTATTAATACTTGTTTGTCGGGATCCTGAAGTATCACCACTATTATTCTTATGTCGAAAATTAGTTTTATCCTGTTCAAAATTATTATTCTGTCTAAAATTATTATTATTCTGTCCAAAATTATTATTATTCTGTCCAAAATTATCATTATTCTGTCCAAAATTATCATTATTCTGTCCAAAATTGTCAGAATAATTCCGTCTATACAGTGCTGAATTCGGGTAACTATTTTGTTCGACATTTCGCGAATTAATGTAATTTCTTCCAGTTGATTTAAAATTAGAATTACGCAATTGTGGAAAAGACTGAGAATTATTAAAGTATTTATTTTGATTTTCAGAGAAATTTTTATTTTGGTAATCATAATTTTGTTTCGGAAAAGATTGTGAATTGCGTTTCTGATAATAAAAATACTCAGTTTCAACCAATATTTCTTTCGCTTTTAATAACGAGTAAGGGTTTCTGGAATGAAGTATTAATTTTGGTTCATTAGGTAATTTACCAATAAAAATTTTAAGAACCATTTTTTCATTATTGTTACAACTAAACCACTGTTCATTTTGACTATCTAGACTAGTTTTCAAATTTAACCTAGTCAGTAATGTTATCATATATTCGTAAAAATCGCTTATACTAGTTCTTAATTCTGCTGTCTTAATTTTATTTATAATACTTTCAATACTATCAGATATATTAAAATTAATTCTCAATATCACCTTAATTTCTTCCCACTTAATAGGGTTATTATTGTTGATTAATGTGATGTTGGCTCTGGAGACAATTTTATTCCTTACTCTCAAATCGAATAGGGTTATTTGCTCCGTATGAACATGTTTACGAATCTCATCAACATGTGCCGTAAACATTTGCAGTTCCTCTGCCCTTCCGTCGAATTCCGGAACGCCTTCCAAAAGGTTGAATGCATTCATCTCCATCGGCGCAATATTATTTGGTGTTGTCATTGTGATGTTGATTGCAATATACCTTTTGTTTTCTATGTTCGTGTCTGCTTATTCTGATTGAACGCGTAATTGTTGTTGGATTAACACACAATTTTTGTTGTTGTAATTGTTGAAACTATTGTTGTTTGTCTGTTCTTATACTTGCTGTTGTTCTCTTATACTCGATACTCTTTCTCCGCTCTGCTTTATAGTGATATTTTCGCTCTCTTTATCACATAACATTTTGCTTTCCTGAAGAAATGTATTTATGTTTGTTGCAATATGTATGTACATATTTCTTTTAAAACTGCATTTTTTTTAATCTGTCGCCGATTCACAATTAATTTTTAAACTAGCACGGCGTTTATAATTTTACAACAAATTTGTCTTCAAACGTTTTACAAAACGATGTAAAGTTTTGTGATATTTTTTTTGTGTTTTCAAGAAACAAAATATTAACAAATTGTTCTTTCTCGAATAAAACTTATTAATTTAACACTTTTGACAATTTACAAAACGATTTAAAGTCTTGTGAAATTTTCTTGTCATTCTTTGTAGAAACAAATTATTTACAACTTGTTCTTACTCTATAACACTTATTAATTTAACATATTTCACTTGTGGAAACTATTATAAATTATCCGTTATTTTTTCTTTTCTTTAATAATTTTCTTATTAAAGTTGGTTCGTAACACACGAATGCGCCAGTTAAGTAAATTAAAACACACGAGAGTTAAAGTTCTTATTTTATTTTTTTCATAACTTCACTCTTCAAGCGACAACTTACAATTCAATTCGACTTCAGTCTGATCTGAACTTATATTCTAAAAAATATGCTTTGAAAAATAACGGTTTAAAAAGAGTACTAAAATTAGGTATTAAAAACAAAGAGGAATTCTTGATAATTCTTAATACTAAAACGAAATATTTGATAATCTATAAATGAAAGGATAAAGGTAAAATAAAACATAAAGAAGAAGAAGATAAATTGGGTGATTAGAGAATGATGAATTAGTGTAAACAATAGGTAAGATATATATTAAGGGTATTCACTAAATATATATAACTCTATGCAGAAAGTGGGTAAGATCGGTTCAGATTTAGATATAGCCCCCATACAAATGTCGCTCCCGATTTGACATTTTCCGCTCTAGAAACCACATCTTGTACCCGATTTTCTTTAAATTTGGTACAACATCTTATAATCCAAGTAGAAACACCTATGCAGAAATTGGGTAAGATCGGTTCAGATTTAGATATATCCCCCATACAAATGTCGTTCCCGATTTGACATTTTCCGCTCTAGAAACCACATCTTGTACCTCATTTTCTTTAAATTTGGCACAACATCTTATAATCCAACTAGAAACACCTATACAGAAATTGGGTAAGATCGGCTCAGATTTAGATATAGCCCTTATACAAATGTCGCTCCCGATTTGACATTTTCCGCTCTAGAAACCACATCTTGTACCTGATTTTCTTTAAATTTGGCACAACATCTTATAATCCAACTAGAAACACCTATACAGAAATTGGGTAAGATCGGCTCAGATTTAGATATAGCCCTTATACAAATGTCGCTCCCGATTTGACATTTTCCGCTGTAGAAACCACATCTTGTACCCGATTTTCTTTAAATTTGGCACAACATCTTATTATCCAACTAGAAACACCTATACAGAAATTGGGTAAGATCGGTTAGATTTAGATATAGCCCTCATACAAATGTTGCTCCCGAATGTTTAACCGATTTTGGCCAATCTTTACATATTATATTTCACCAATAAACATACAAATGTCCTTTCCGATTTAACATTTTTTGTCAAACACATACATTTACAGGATGCAAAAATCCTTCCCGATTTCACTTTTTTACCGAATTGAACTGTAATGAGATAGAAAGTCCGTCCATCTTTAGCCTGTCCTTACTAGTTTGGGAGATGTCCATATGTCCATACTTTGGTATAACCCAAATGGTGCCCACTCTGATCTATTACAGCTCTAGAAACTACATCTTTCATCGGATCTTAATCAAATTTTGCAGATCATGATATTTTTCAACTAGGAATACCTACCGTGATTGAGAAATATATAGGCCCATGTTTTAGACCAGGTCCAGAATGTTGTTATAGGTTCCTTTGTGAAATGTCGGTCCTATTACTACTGTATAATTTGTATTTGTCTGTCGGATAATTGGATCAATTACCATATTATTTACCATATTCGTTAAATTTGATTAAAGATGAATTTATAGTAACTTTATAATTTATATGAACTACATTAAATTGCTCTCATTAAATTCCTGGGTTTAGTAATCAAAGCGAGGTATATTCGCAGGGAGTCGTGTAGGGTGTTATATAGTCGGCCCCGCCCGACTTTAGCCTTCCCTTACTTGATTTCAATTGTAATCCTTGAAAAAATCTTATATTTTACGTGTCTACGCAATTAGAGGGATGTACATGATTCTAGCTGTTGTCGTATCATTGGTACCATTTGTATTCCTTTTTTTGCCAAAAGTACGAATTTTGAAAAATCCTTATATTTTACATATATACGCAATTAGATTTGCACTCCATATTTTATGTTTGTAGCTGTTGTCGTATCATTGGTACCATTTTTATCGCTTTTCGTCCCAAAAGTACGAATTTCAAAAAAATCCCTCTATTTTACGAAGCATCGCAATTAGAGGGACGTACTTTCCGAATTTTATGTTTCTAGCTGTTGTCGTATAATTGGTACCATTTTTATCCTTTTTTGTCCCATTTCGTTCGCTAAAACATTTATTTACTTTTTGGTGCTTTTCGACTACGCAATAAATTACAAGTGCAAATAAAGCAAAAATTTAAAAAAAATGTTTAAAAAGTCTACATATTAGGGCGTATTTTCAGTCCTTGTTAGGGAAAAAAATTTCCCTCTGGGTCGATTTCTCCCACTTTCAATCCGAACCGATCTTTTAAGGAAATTGTGAACCTCCTAGCTCATTTAGTTCGGCAGCTAACAAGGCTTTTCAACGGACAAACGGACATGGCTAGATCGCCTTAGAACTTTACCACGACCACAGAATATATTTACTTTATGGGGTATCTGACGAATATTTCGAGGTGTTACAAAGGGAATGACAAAGTGTATATACCACCATCCTAAGGTGGAGGGTATAAAAACAGTGTGTTATCATTTCAGTTATTATTATTTCAAATCAAACTGTCATTGTAGTCGGGAACATCATCTACCGCCACTCTAATCCATATAAGGACACAATAAATTCTCTATCATTTGGCATTTGATAATTTCTCTTTAATCACTTTAAACGAACAACATTAGCATAATAAATATTTTTCCAACCATTTCCTATCCATCAAAGACTGTAGCACTTTCCATTACTAAATTAATAGTAATGTAACTGTTATACTAATCTAAACTTTACCCAAAAAAATCCCGGACGGCTGAGATGAAATTCCCTTTAACTGGCAACACTGCATATACAACAGACTAGAACAACACCAAAGAAATATTGTTTGCAAATTGATCCATAAATTAAACAACAACTGTAGAGACGTTAACAAGTGCTTGGTATCTTTTTTCCAATAATAATAATAATAATTATTATTTGTAAATGCTATAAATGGTAATACATATATTAATTAATTGCAATTATGATTGCATATAATACTAATATATCTACATGATTAACCCATTTACTAGTTTAGTCCACGACAAGTGTTTTGGAGCGACGAAAACAACGGGAGTGTCATTATATGGCCGTATTATACGATATGCAAAGCATTTGCCTAGGTTCATAACGTCCAAAAGTCATATATAAGTAGTAGACCAATTAAAAACAATAAATCGAAATCCCATTCAAATCGGGAAATTCTATAATATCTCAGAATTGTCTCCGATGCGGTCCCGACCAACAAAGGAAGATATGCAACTTGAACACTCTCATTTTTTATATCCTAAAAACTTCGTGGAATAGGTTATTATAAGATAGTTTCACTCCAAATGTTTGTAACGCCAAGAAATAATCGAGCTAGGCAGGTCTAAGTCTTAAATATACTAATCTGCTCAAAATCACCATATGCGACGATTTAACGATGTCGGTCTGTCCGTTCGTCTGTTACCCATCAAATTGCAGGTCGAAATTGTAGTCCGATTACCATGAAATTTGGCAGAGGTATTTTTTGAGCAAAAAAAAACGCTCGTTATTGAATTTGGAGGATATCGATTCAGATTTAGATAACAAATATCCTTCCAATTCATCCCATTACTTCTATGGAATAAACATTTTACATTGGATCTTTATCAAATTTTCATATTATATTTGACCTGTAATAGCTACCGTGTTTTGATATAGCCTCCATACAAATGTACCTCCGATTTACAGTATTATTGATCTAAAAGGCACAAATTACATCGGATTGTTTACTCGTTTAAAAATTAAATTAAAATTCAACTAGAAACATCTTTTACCGTGTACACTTTTTTGACTGCGGTGACGCGAATAATAAAGAGGTCTTCCGATATTCGTAGCATCTGGAATTAAATGGAGTTAAATTTTGCTACAATCAACCATGATATTCAGTATGTGCACTCGTCTGTCTACGTAGACGCGGAAAATAAGAGGTACGCATTTTTCAAAATTCGTACTTTTAGGGTCAAAATGTTAAAAGGAGTGAAACTGGTACCAATAAAACGGCTGTAGTGTACATTCCACTGTGAAACATATTACATCTTCAATATTACAACTTTTCATATCAAAATGGTACAGATATTTAGGCTGTAGATGGAATCAAGAAATTGGAAATGGTGAAAATCGGGCTTGAGGGAAATTGTTTATACGTAATAATTTTAGGGCACATTTTTGAAGATTGCTGACTAATATATAGTACAGGACTTTTAATATTATAATAATGACAAATCACAATTTTCCTAATGTGGTAGTGCACTTCTATGTAATGTCGACAGCCTCTAATCTACCGATAATACTGTGGAACACACTCCGTGGTGGAGGGTATATTAAATTCGGCCAAACCGAACTTAACGCCTTTTTACTGGTTTTTTATTAATATTATTATTAATATATCCAAACCAAAACAAATTAAAATATTGAATAAATATTTTTTATTTATAAATAAAATTTTAATTATTTTAAAACATTTTTTGGTACAACCAACCAAACGGCTGTAGCAGAAAACTCACCCACAGTTCCGCAATATTTAGGGTATTTAAGCTTTTTTGAAGATTGCTGCCTTATATTTACTTTTTGAATTAATATGAATGTTAATAGTCTGTTGAAAGCACGATAACATCTAAACGAAAGGAGCTAGGACGTCCAAATTTTCTATAAATGAGTCTTATAGTCGTAGATCGGTGGAGATTGAAATTGGGCGAAATCGGACCAAAGGAAAAAAATTGTCCCTCGGAAGGACTAACAAGTAAGAAGGCGTTAAGTTCGGCCGGGCCGAATCTTATATACCCTCCACCCCGGAGTGTATTCCACAGTATTACCAGCAGACTAAAGGATGTCGACTTCACATAGAAGCACAGTACCATATTACGAAAATTGTGATATTTTTATGCACATTACTATATTTGATTACTATTTCAAACTATAATCTATACTTATGCGCACTGTTTAAAATCGACTACTATATATAAATAAAATGCTGAAATTGTGAAAGAGAACAAGACTAAATATTAGGCGATTGTCAGTCGCCATTACAAAGAAGCATTTTCAGATACAGACAAAGTGAAAAGAAAAGTATAAATTTTAAAGATATCCCCATTCGCCCCATTCTCCGCCCAAATGTACAAATTTCGAAAAAACCCTTTTTCGAGTCTTCATAGTCAGAATGTATACACCGAATTTCATGATTTCAACTTCAGCGGTTTGGTAGGTCCCATTTTTATCCCTCTTTTTAATTATATCCCTTAAAAGTACAAATTTCGAAAAATCCCTCTATTTTACGTGTCTATGCAATTAGAGGGATGTACACACCGAATTTGATGATTCTAGCTGTTGTCGTATCATTGGTACCATATTTTATTTCTTTTTGTCCCATTTCGCCCGCTAAAACTTTTATTTTCTTTGTGGTGCTTCCAAGGTACAAGAGGAATGCCCGCAACAAATTTTAACTGTATGAAAATAAGAAATTTAATTAATAAGCCAAGCTACCAATATTTGTATACTATATATAATGGATATAATACTTCAATTCATAAAGTAAATATAAGGGAGCAATCATAAATACCCTAAATATTGGGTGACAGAGAGAGTTTTTTCAGCTACAGTCGTTTGGTTGGTTGTATTTCCATCCTATTTTAATTTCAAAAGTATAAATTTTGAAAATACTTTATCTCTCACGTACGCAGACAACTTCATGATTCTACCATTTTTTGTCGTAAAAGCAACAAACGAATTTGGGAAAAATATTTTACGTGGCTATGCAGTCAGAGGAATGTACACACCGAATTCCATGATTCTATCAGCGGTCATTTTGTTGGTACCATTTTTATCCCCTTTTTCCAATTTTGCCCCCTCAAGAGTACGACTATATAAAATCTCTTTATTTTACGTATCTACACAATTGGAGGGATGTACACACTGAATTTCATCATTTTCATCATAGCTGTATTCGTTTAGTTGGTACTATTTTTATCCCCTGTAGCCATTGTATCCCTTGAAAGTACGAATTTGGAAAAAACGTTTTATTTTTCGTATCTACGCAGTCAGAGGAATGTATACTCCGAATTTCATGATTCTAGCTGCTGTCATTTGGTAGGTACTATTTTTATCCCCTTTTTCCATTTGAACCCCAAAAAGTACGAATTTTGGAAAGTTCTTTTATTTTACGTGTCTACGCAATCAAAGGAATGTATATATGGAATTTCACTATTCTAGGTGCAGCCGTTAGGTTGGTACTATTTTTATCCCTTTTGCCCCATTTAACCACTTTAAAGTACGAATTTAGAAAAAATACTTTTATATTATGTATATACTCTATTAGAGGAATGTACACGCCAAATTTCGTGTTTCTATCTGTTGTCGTTTGAAAGGTACCATTTTTATCCCTTTTTGTCCCATTTCGCCCCCTACAAATAAAAATCACTATATGGTGGCCTTTTATACTATAAAGGGAATGCGCATTGTGAATATCAATTAAATACAAGCTAATATGTTCAAAAAACATGCTGAAATACTCAAAATATTAGGGGTATTTTCAGTCCTTGTGAGGGAAAAATTTTTCCCTCTGGGCCGATTTCGTCCACTTTCAATCCCAACCGATCTACAACCATAAGACACATTTAGGAAAAATTTGAACCTCCTAGCTCATTTCGTTCGGCCGCTATCGTGCTTTCAACAGACAGACAGACAGACAGACAGACGGACAGACGGACAGACGGACATGGCTATATCGTCTTAGAATTTTACCACGACCCAGAATATATATACTTTATGGGGTCTCCGATGAATATTTCAAGGTGTTACAAACGGAATGACAAAGTGAATATACCCCCATCCTGGAGGTGGAGGGTATAAATATATATTATATATATTCTAAATTTTATTATTATTATACGGTCAAGTAAGCTTGAAATGAGTTGTATTCCAACAATAGTCAATGCAATATTCATACCATAAGCTCATAAAATTCAATCCCAAGCGATCGCTCGCCGAGGTTCCCATTAGAGAAACCCTAACCAAGACTACACGGGTACACAAGTAATCTAATCATACGACTGAAGGGTGGAAGTCTGTCTGGCGGCCTTTGAATGGAGACGTCTGCTTATTTGCATACTTACGGTTTATATTGTATAGTTTGAGATACAAATACATATGTTACTTAAAAAGGGCATAGTCTCGTGTCTTGGTGTTGTTATATTCGCATTCAAATTTTTGTTAACCCTTTCTGGTTGATGTTCAATTAAATAAAAAATACTTTCGTTCTGAATCGAGTCTGCTGCTACTACAATGGACATAATTAAAGTTTTTTCTGTCGTTTGTATATCTACTTGTGGTCATGGTAACCGAATAGATCAGGTTGGGCCATTTAAAATTTTAAATTTGAGCTACCGATTAATTTGACTTTGATTTATTTTCAGGTTTATGTTTGACATTTGCAAATGGGAGCCGAGATTTGGGTCCTTTGGATTTTTTCTGTGAGGAGGCATTAAGCAAACCATCCATAGACAATTGAAGCGTTGAAAAATGCAATGCCGTTGAAGAGATTCGACCCGAAACAATCGAAAATGTACTGATAAATTGGGTTGATCGGATGAGGTACTGCCGAGTCAGTCGTGGTAGTCATATGTATGTTGTGATCCATTATTAAAACAAGTAAGGAAAGACTAAAGTCGGGCGGGCCCGACTATACGCGGCACTCCACTTTCTACCCGAATACAATACAAATCGAAAAAAAGTGAAAAGTGGAAGGATTTTGTATGTGACCTAATCACAGACTGATATGACCTGACCCAATTTGTCAAATCTAGAAGAATATCTGTATCGGGGTTATATGTGACCCACATTCACAATAGTGGGATGTACACACCGGATTTCATCATTCTAGCTGTACCCGTTTATTTTGTACAATTTGTATTCTTCTGTTCCCAATGTATCACTTGAAAGTACGAATTTGGAGAAATGCTTTTATTTTTCGTGTCTACGCAATCAGAGGAATGTATACTCCGAATTTCATTACTCTAGCTGCGGTCATTTGGTTTTTACTATTTTTATCCCATTTTTCCATTTTAACCCCAAAAAGTACGAATTTCGAAAAATCCGTTTATTTTACGTGTCTACGCAATCAGAGGAATGTATACACCGAATTTCAATATTCTAGATGCAGTCATTTGGTTGGTACCATTTTTATCCCTATATTTCCATTTGAACCCTTAATAATTCGAGTTTGGAAAAAAATACTTTTATATTATGTATCTACTCAATTAGAGGAATGTACATACCGAATTTCGTGTTTCTGGTTGTTGTCGTTTGTTTATGTACCATTTTTATCCCTTTTTGCCCCATTTCACACCCTTTTCACTTTTTGGTGCACGTTTTTGCTATATGGGGAATGAGCATACCCAATATCAAGTAAGTACAAGCAGACATATTGAAAATAAATACTCTAAAATATTAGGGGTTATTATGGGTATTTTTATACCCTCCACCTCCAGGATGGGGGTATATTCACTTTGTCATTCCGTTTGTAACACCTTGAAATATTCATCGGAGACCCCATAAAGTATATATATTCTGGGTCGTGGTAAAATTCTAAGACGATATAGCCATGTCCGTCTGTCCGTCTGTCCGTCTGTCTGTCTGTCTGTCTGTCTGTTGAAAGCACGATAGCGGCCGAACGAAATGAGCTAGGAGGTTCAAATTTTTCCTAAATGTGTCTTATGGTTGTAGATCGGTTGGGATTGAAAGTGGACGAAATCGGCCCAGAGGGAAAAATTTTTCCCTCACAAGGACTGAAAATACCCCTAATATTTTGAGTATTTCAGCATGTTTTTTGAACATATTAGCTTGTATTTAATTGATATTCACAATGCGCATTCCCTTTATAGTATAAAAGGCCACCATATAGTGATTTTTATTTGTAGGGGGCGAAATGGGACAAAAAGGGATAAAAATGGTACCTTTCAAACGACAACAGATAGAAACACGAAATTTGGCGTGTACATTCCTCTAATAGAGTATATACATAATATAAAAGTATTTTTTCTAAATTCGTACTTTAAAGTGGTTAAATGGGGCAAAAGGGATAAAAATAGTACCAACCTAACGGCTGCACCTAGAATAGTGAAATTCCATATATACATTCCTTTGATTGCGTAGACACGTAAAATAAAAGAACTTTCCAAAATTCGTACTTTTTGGGGTTCAAATGGAAAAAGGGGATAAAAATAGTACCTACCAAATGACAGCAGCTAGAATCATGAAATTCGGAGTATACATTCCTCTGACTGCGTAGATACGAAAAATAAAACGTTTTTTCCAAATTCGTACTTTCAAGGGATACAATGGCTACAGGGGATAAAAATAGTACCAACTAAACGAATACAGCTATGATGAAAATGATGAAATTCAGTGTGTACATCCCTCCAATTGTGTAGATACGTAAAATAAAGAGATTTTATATAGTCGTACTCTTGAGGGGGCAAAATTGGAAAAAGGGGATAAAAATGGTACCAACAAAATGACCGCTGATAGAATCATGGAATTCGGTGTGTACATTCCTCTGACTGCATAGCCACGTAAAATATTTTTCCCAAATTCGTTTGTTGCTTTTACGACAAAAAATGGTAGAATCATGAAGTTGTCTGCGTACGTGAGAGATAAAGTATTTTCAAAATTTATACTTTTGAAATTAAAATAGGATGGAAATACAACCAACCAAACGACTGTAGCTGAAAAAACTCTCTCTGTCACCCAATATTTAGGGTATTTATGATTGCTCCCTTATATTTACTTTATGAATTGAAGTATTATATCCATTATATATAGTATACAAATATTGGTAGCTTGGCTTATTAATTAAATTTCTTATTTTCATACAGTTAAAATTTGTTGCGGGCATTCCTCTTGTACCTTGGAAGCACCACAAAGAAAATAAAAGTTTTAGCGGGCGAAATGGGACAAAAAGAAATAAAATATGGTACCAATGATACGACAACAGCTAGAATCATCAAATTCGGTGTGTACATCCCTCTAATTGCATAGACACGTAAAATAGAGGGATTTTTCGAAATTTGTACTTTTAAGGGATATAATTAAAAAGAGGGATAAAAATGGGACCTACCAAACCGCTGAAGTTGAAATCATGAAATTCGGTGTATACATTCTGACTATGAAGACTCGAAAAAGGGTTTTTTCGAAATTTGTACATTTGGGCGGAGAATGGGGCGAATGGGGATATCTTTAAAATTTATACTTTTCTTTTCACTTTGTCTGTATCTGAAAATGCTTCTTTGTAATGGCGACTGACAATCGCCTAATATTTAGTCTTGTTCTCTTTCACAATTTCAGCATTTTATTTATATATAGTAGTCGATTTTAAACAGTGCGCATAAGTATAGATTATAGTTTGAAATAGTAATCAAATATAGTAATGTGCATAAAAATATCACAATTTTCGTAATATGGTACTGTGCTTCTATGTGAAGTCGACATCCTTTAGTCTGCTGGTAATACTGTGGAATACACTCCGGGGTGGAGGGTATATAAGATTCGGCCCGGCCGAACTTAACGCCTTCTTACTTGTTTTATTTATTTTTTTTTTGTCAGGAAAAAAAATTATTGAATTTAATTAATTTTCATGAATCCATAAGAAAATACATTTCAAATGCATCAAAACATCTTAACTATGTCGGAAATTATAGTATTTAGAAAACAGTAGCCTCTATCGCTCACCCTAAACCCCCTTCAACATATTTCACTGGGGAAGTTATTCAAAAAATGGGCGGTATTAGAAAGGTGGGCTTGACTCCTCCCATATGAAGTTACCAAATATCATCAGTTCTAGGACACCAAGAGTCCTAAAATTTTGTTTGAGTTCAACCAATAATCCCCGCTTTCTCGGGAACTGCAAAAGTCCGACAAAAAGAAACCCTGGTTACGATATCGTGAACACAGACATACGAATGAGTATTTGTTGTTGTATTATTACGCTGTTTTTCAAATGAAATTGAAAGTTCAAATTAATTTCAAACAGTTTCAATCTCGTCTTATTCATATTACAATGTTATTAAGTAACATTGTCGGTCACTAGTTGTTATTATTATTTTTTATTCTCATTTTCCTATAGAACACATTCTCAACCATTGACAGTTTGATAATTATGCAAACGAGGCTTGGCATCTGATATTGTCGTCAATCGAGTCAATCGAGTAATTCTATATGCATAGAACACTACCAAACGGCTAAGTGTCTTCTGGAGAAGTCAACACCAGTGTAAACCATCCACAAAACCACAGATGGGGTAAAAACTCGAGACTTTGTTGGGGAGACCTCCATGAGATTGGTAGAACTCTGACAGACATCTCAATTCCAATAAATTCAATTCAATTGTTAGGGTGGATTTAATTTAATTTTTTTGTTCTTATTTATTTTTACAACATTGTTGCCGAGAGACATTCAATATTCTATATTTTTTTCCTTAAATGTATTGTTCACATTTTGACGCAATATTGATTGCATTGGAGTGGAGTGGACCTTTCAGCGGGTTGGTCAGATTAGATTTCGTTTTGTAAGCAGACATTCATTAACAGCAGACGGCAGACATTTGAATAGATTAACATAAGAAACAAATTCAATAAATAATAAAAATCGTAATAAATCAATTTTTGAGCTTTTGTCCGAGTTTGTTCTCCACGGAAGCCGAGAAACAAATTTTACTTAGTGATGAATTATTCATAAGCATACTTACTTACTATGTATGGATAATCAGGTCTGGCTGTCTGCCTGGCTGCCTGCTCCACAAAGTGAATGCATATGATAATGTATTTGAAACCAAGTTTCCATAAAACCCACAAGGGAGGTCGAAAGGCCGAAATATATTTCTGGATTTCCGTTTGGAAAACTGATATTTTCTATTAAAAAACGAAACACAGAAAATATTTTATTGTATACATACATATGTATGTCATTATACAAAAATAATTGAAGACAATGTGTGATGAAAGAATTGATTTAGGCGTCAATTTTGAATTTTGGTATTTTTTGTTCCCAAAAGACTCAATACGAACCAAGGCGTATTTATACAGGTGATAGCACTAGAACAACAACAAATTCGGCAACAACAAAATACAAGTAATTTTTTGAATGGTGAGCCATACTGTCAAAGCAAAATATATGGGATTTGACAGTTTCGGATACTTTTGAATGAAAAAAATTTCAGTCAGCTGGGCTCCTGCTATCACCTTTATAAATACGTCTTGATACGAACAAAATGTTTTTTTATACCTTCCACCTCCAAGAGGGGTATACCCGCTTTGTCATTCCGTTTGTAACACCTTGAAATATCGACTTGAGACCCTATAAAGTATATATATTCTTCATCGTCATAAATAAACATACAGACACTGTGACTGCATTATTTTGATAAGAAAAGTACAAATTTTAAAGATATCCCCATTCGCCCCATTCTCCCCCCAAATGTACAAATTTGGAAAAAAAAAACCTTTTTGTTTCGAGTCTTCATAGTCAGATCACCGAATTTCATGATATCAACTTCAGCGGTTTGGAAGGTCCCATTTTTATCCCTCTTTTTCAATTATATCCGTTAAAAGTACGAATTTCGAAAAATCCCTCTATTTTACGTGTTTATGCAATTAGAGGGATGTACACGCCGAATTTCATAATTCTAGCTGTTGTCGTATCATTGGTACCATATTTGATCCCTTTTTGTCCCATTTCTTTGTGGTGCTTCCAAGCTACAAGAGGAATGTCCGCAACAAATTTCAAATGTATGAAAATCAGAAATTTAATTAATAAGCAAAGGCTACCAATATACACCGAATTTCATTATTCTAGGTGCATCCGTTTGGTTGGTACTATTTTTATCCCTCTATCCCCATTTAACCCCTTAAAAGTACAAATTTATAAAAACTACTTGTATATTATGTATCTACTCTATTAGAGGTATGTACACGCCAAATTTCGTGTTTCTATCTGTTGTCGTTTGATAGGTACCATTTTTATCCCTTTTTGTCCCATTTCGCCCCCTACAAATAAAAATCACTATATGGTGCCCTTTTATGCTATAGAGGGAATGCGCATTGCAAATATCAACTAAATACAAGGTAATATGTTCAAAAAACATGCTGAAATGCTCTAAATATTAGGGGTATTTTCAGTCCTTGTGAGGGAAACATTTTTCCCTCTGGGCCGATTTCGCCCACTTTCAATCCCAACCGATCTGCAACCATAACACACATTTAGGAAAAATTTGAACCTCCTAGCTCATTTCGTTCGGCCGCTATCGTGCTTTCAACAGACAGACAGACGGACATGGCTATATCGTCTTAGAATTTTACCACGACCCAGAATATATATACTTTATGGGGTCTCCGATGAATATTTTAAGGTGTTACAAACGGAATGACAAAGTGAATATACCCCCATCCTGGAGATGGAGGGTATAAAAATGGTAACAACCAAACGGCTGCACCTAGAATAATGAAATTCGGCGTATACATTCCTCTGATTGAGTAGACACGTAAAATAAACGGATTATTCGAAATGCGTACTTATAGGGGTTAAAATGGAAAAAGGGGATAAAAAGAGTACCAAACAAATGACCGCAGCTAGAGTCATGAAATTCGGAGTATGCATACATATTATACATTCCTCTGACTATGTAGACACGAAAAATAAAAGGTTCATTCCAAATTCGTACTTTCAAGGGATACAATGGGTACAGAGGGATAAAAATGGTACCAACCAAACGGCTACAGCTAGAATGATAAAATTCGGTTTATACATTCATCTAATTTCGTAGAGAAGTAAAATAAAGAGGTTGTCGTACCCTTAAGAGATAAAATGGGAAAAAGGGATTAAAATGGTACCAACCAAATGACCGCAGATAGAATCATGGATACGAAAAATAAAAAGATTTTTCCAAATTTGTACTTTTTTACTTTTACGGGAAAAATTGGTTGATTCATGAAGTTAGGTTATCTTGCCTGTGTATGTCAGATAATAGATTTTCAAAATGTTTACTTTTTGAATTAAAATAGGATGGAAACACAACCAACTGTAGCACCCACTATCTACCAATATTTATGGTATTATATTTGTATACCCTCCACCTCCAGGATGGGGGTATACTAACTTTGTCATTCCGTTTGTAACACCTTGAAATATCGACCAGAGACCCTATGAAGTAGTATATATTCTTGATCGTCATAAAATTCTAAGACGATCTAGCCATGTCCGTCCGTCCGTCTGTTGAAAGCACGCTAGCATCTAAACGAAAGGAGCTAGAACGTTCAAATCTTCCATAAATGCGTCTTATAGTCGTAGATCGGTTTGGATTGAAATGGGGCGAAATCGGCCCAAAGGGAAAAAAATTTCCCCCACAAGGACTGAAAAAAAAACCATAATAACCCCCAATATTTTAGAGATTTTAAGCATATTTTTCAATATGCCTGCTTGTACTTACTTGATATTGGGTATGCGCATTCCCCCGACAACAATAAAACGATTTAGGGGCTGAAATGGGAAAAAAGGATTAAAAAGGTGCATATCAAACGAAACTGCTAGAAACACGAAATTCGCTGTGTACATTCCTCTAATTGAGTAGATGCATAAAATAAACGGATTTTACTTACTTTTTGGGGTTAAAATGAAAAAAAGGATAAAAATAGTACCAACCAAATGAACACAGCTAGAGTCATGAAATATACATTCCTTTGACTACATAGACACGGAAAATAAAAGATTTTTTCCAAATTCCTACTTTCAAAGGGTACAGGGGATAAAAATAGTACCAACTAAACGAATACAGCTAATTACGTAGACACGTAAAATAAAGAGATTTTAGATAGTCGTACTCTTGAGGGGGTGAAATTGGAAAAAGGGGATACAAATGGTGCCAACCAAATGGCCGCAGCTAGAATCATGGAATTCGGTGTATACATTCCTCTGACTGCATAGACACGCAAAATAAAAAGATTTTTTCAAATTCGTACTTTTAATGCAAAAATTGGTTGAATCATAAAGTTAAGTATTTTGCACTATGTACGAGAGATAATGGATTTTCAAAATTTTTACTTTTGGAATTTTCCACCAATATTTAATATGGTATTTAAGCTTTTTTCAAAATATAAATATTAGAATATTTTTTGTTTGAATCGACTTGAAGTATTATTCTGATATATATATATTGTAAACGTATTGGTAGCCTTGTCTTATAAGCGTGGCTTGAAATAATAAAAATATTATATTTATTTATAAAATTATTTTTTCAATATTTGTATTTGTTTTGGTTTGCTATATTAAAAAAATATATATTTTCCTGTAATATTACTGCACTTCTACGAAAATCGACAGCCTCTGTTCGGCCCGACCGAACTTTACGCCGTTTTTACTTATTTTATATAGTTATTTAATTTTTTTATTTATAATGTTTAGACAGAACTTCACGATTCTAGTGCAATATTTTGGTCGGTTCAATTTTTATTCCTTTTTTACTCAAATTTCGAAAAATCCATTTATATTAGTAAGTGGGTACCAATTTTACCCCTTTTTGTATCGCTTGTGCCTTCAAACGTACAAATTTTAAATAATCAGTGTATGATGCGCGTCTACGTAATAGGTAAATGTACACACTGAATTTCAGATAAATATTTTCTTGGTCGCATTCGTTCTATAAGAGTAATAATCGTCTCAAATTACAAGCTTCTAGGCCCTGCCGTTTGGTCTGGGCGCTGGTACAATGTTTATCCCTTTTAAGTACAAATTACCAAAATCTCCTTCTTATCTCTCATCTACGCTATAAGATGAATATACACACCGAATTTCATGAATGTTGCACCAGCCGTGTTGTTTGTACCTTTTATCCCTTTTTCCGTTTACCCTTTAAAAATACGAATTTCGAAAAAAATCTTTTATTTTTTCGTTTTTAAGCATTTTGATGATTCATGATTTTATGCGAGCTTTAATTTTCTGATATTAGAGTGGTACATTAGGGTAGTAGCAACTGAGATATGATGGGTAAGTACCAGAAGGGGGTGCTTGAGCTCAATGACTTCAAAGACAAAAAAATCGGCCTCGTCGAGACAAAAACATCGATCACACTTTAAAATCCGTTCATAAATGCAGAAGTTATATAGAAAAATGTAAAAGCGCGACCCCTACGTTCGGCATAAAAAAATAAAAAAAAAATTTTTGAAACTACCTTTCAATAATACTTCATATTCGAAGGTGTACGGCGAACTTTTTTTTGAGGTACGCCCTAATGTACATACCGAATTTCATGTTTCCAACTGTGTCTGTTTGATTGTTACCATTTGTATCCCTTTATACTCGACTCCGTCCCCAGAAAATACAAATATTTTGTTGGCTATAAGAGAAATTTGCGTACCAAATTTCAATATTCTGGTCCATCAGTTTGGTGAGGGCAGTGGTACCATCTGTAGCTTCAGCCGTGTTGTTGGTATCATTTTGTAAGAATTTTACAAATGTCTCTTCTATGGACGCCTTCACGCTATAAGTGAGTGTCCGTACGAAATTTCCAGATTCTACGCCTAGGCGTTTGGTCAATGCAGTGGTAGCATTTTTATCCCTTTAATGTTCGAATTTCGAAAAATTCTTTCTTATCTCACCACTACACTACACAGAGCAGGTCTGGGCAGTGATCACGCAACTCTTATATATAGAGTTTGTTCCAAATCTAACATGAGAAGATCAAATTTTCTACTCTATATTATGTAACGCGAGATTAGATTTATGATCTGAGAAGAATTATTTCCTACCAAAATGTTCGGAAACAACTACCAAAATCGTGTAGAACCTACCAAAAATTTTTAACCATTTTAGTATATGGGTGATTCCACGTAATTTTCGACAAAATTTAAAAATCAATTTATGATTTAAAAAAACACCAATAATCATTCGTAATTTTTATACTTCTCATAATACATATTTTAGATTATATTTCAACAATATGTCTGATCATTTCCTTTTCCAGATATAGACAGGTGTCGTAAGATATTTCCGTCGAAATTTCACGCCCGTTACAATTTAAATATCCTATATTTCCTATATTCATAAAGAGAAGTCGGTAACGGTATGAACTACTCTTTTGATTAGCAAAAATGAATAAAGGCATGTAATAGAACATTGCCGAATTCAAGATAATAAGTAAAACCTCAAGATTTTCTTCAAAGTTAAGGTCACACCCGTGACACTCTAGTTTTTTGTATATCTCCAATATTTGAAATGCCAAGAGATATTTATATTTGCAATGATATTGCGATTAACCTGCCATTCTCAATTGACATTATAGTAACAATTTCAGTCAATGAATATTGGAGATATTTAAACATAGTGTCACACCTTTCCAATGGATTCACTCATATTATAGGCCTGTTCAATTGGGCTTACTAACTAACAATTAAGAGACTTGGTTTTATTTAAATAAATCAGAGATACAAATCTGGCACCACCTTACTCGGTAACTAAGAGAGTGGCAAGCTAATTTCTTGTTAGGCGAGTAAATTACATACAAATATTAAGCTAGTCGAACAGGCATTAGGAAACAACCTAAATGCAAAACTTGAACATATATTCGTCAAATATACTGTAAGGAGTTTTAAGTTCCTCTTCCGTCGAGTATTTCTTTCAAACTAAATTCATTCATAAATTCAAGTATGAGCTACGATATTTGTGAGAACCTACAATTTCATCTAAATATAGATTACAATTACAAATCTCTTGTCTCAGTTGGTTTAAATTAAAATATGTAGGGAAACTATATTTCTATGGTTTTTGAAACATCAAAACTCTTTAAAATATTTTAAAATGCTGATTCCATTCCTTAGAAATCATCGCTTTAAAACAACATCCGCTGGTTAGAAATTCAATATAAAAATTCGGAAATCTGAACACTTTAATGGAGTATATTCCTAAAACTATGTCAATCATATATTAAGAGAAATTTTAAGGAAAACAGTCATTTTAAGACGAATTGAATAATTTACTTGTTCAAGCCTTGTTGCCGTCACTTGCAAAATTAGTTATATTTAGTATTCAATGTTAAATTTTATCCACGTCTAATAGTGTTCTGCTCCATTTTTTGGCATTCATATACGTTTTAGAATATTGGCCTGACCAAGAGATTATTATACCCTACACCACTTCGTGGACTAGGGTATTATAAGTTAGTTTTCCGCCAAATGTTTGTAACACCAAGAAATAATTGACCTAGACCCACCTTTAAGTATACGGATCGGCTTAGAATCACCAGCTGAATCGATTTATCGATGTCTGTCTGTCCGTCCGTCCGTCCGTCATCTAAGTTTGTTCGCAATCTATAGGTCGCAACTGTTGTCCGATTGTCATGAAACTTAGCAGAAGTTATTTATTCTGGCCAAGGACCATCGGTATTGAATTTGGAGGAAATCGGTTCAGATTTAGATATAGCCCCCATACAAATGTCACTCCCGATTTGACTTTTTCCGCTTTAAAAACCACATATTGTACCCGATTTTCTTTAAAATTGGCACAACATTTTATAATAGAACTAGAAACACCTATGCTGAAAGTGGGTAAGATCGGTTCAGATTTAGATATAGCCCCCATACAAATGCCGCTCCCGTTTTCACTTTTTCCGCTGTAGAAACCACATGTAGTACCCGATTTTCTTTAAAATTGGCACAACATCTAAAAATCCAACTAAAAAACCAATGGTGAAAGTGGGTAAGATCGGTTCAGATTTGGATATAGCCCTCATACAAATGTTGCTCCCGAATGTGTAACCGGTTTTGGCCAAACTTTACATATTATATTTCACCAATAAACATATATGGTGAAAGGGGGTCACATCGTTCTAGGTTTCAATATACCCCATACAAATGTCCTTTCCGATTTAAAATTTATTGTCAAACACATACATTTATGGGATGCAAAAATCCTTCCCGATTTCACTTTTTTACCGAATCGAATTACTTGTTTGGGAGATGCCCATTAGAGCGTACCAGGTTACAAGTAAAAAAAAAAAAGTTCGCCGTACACCTTCGAATATGAAGTATTATTGAAAGGTAGTTTCAAAAAATTTTTTTTATTTTTTTATGCCGAACGTAGGGGTCGCGCTTTTACATTTTTCTATATAACTTCTGCATTTATAAACGGATTTTAAAGTGTGATACATCGATGTTTTTGTCCGATTTTTTTGTCTTTGAAGTCATTGAGCTCAAACATGATTCATGATTTTATGCGAGCTTTAATTTTCGATTATTAGAGTGGTACATTAGGGTAGTAGCAACTGAGAAATGATGGGTAAGTACCAGAAGGGGGTGCTTGAGCTCAATGACTTCAAAGACAAAAAAATCGGCCTCGTCGAGACAAAAACATCGATGTATCACACTTTAAAATCCGTTTATAAATACAAGTTATATAGAAAAATGTAAAAGCGCGACCCCTACGTTCGGCATAAAAAAATAAAAGAACCGATGAGATTTTGCAAATTTTATGCGTTTTTTTTAAAAAAAAAGTTATCAAGCTCTTAAAAAATCACCCTTTATTACAGCTCTAGAAACTACATCTTACATCGGATCTTCATCAATTTTTGCAGATCGTGATATTTTTCAACTAGGAATACCTACTGTGAATGAGAAATATATAACAACATTTTGGGCCTGGTCCCCTTTTGAAATGTCGGTCCGATTCATCCTATTACTACTGTATAATTTGTATTTGTCTGTCGGATAATTGGATCAATTCCCATATTATTAACCATATTCGTTAAATATGACTAAAGATGAATTTATAGTAACTGCATAATTTATATGAACTACATAAAATAACATGAAATACCTGGGTTTAGTAATCAAAGCGAGGTACATACGCAGGGAGTGGTGTAGGGTATTATATAGTCGGCCCCGCCCGACTTTAGCCTTTCATTACTTGTTTTAATTCGTGTAATTCAAACAGAGCTGTTAAATTTCGATTACGATTAGTAATCAATTACATTACTTTTTAAAAAGAATCGTAATGATTATATAATCCACTATTCAACAATTTCTGATTACTAATTGATTACGATTACAAATAATCAAAAAATAATCAGGATTACTTGCGATTGCCGTTACCTTTCGGTTTTAGCTGGCAAAACAACGAGAACAGAAAAAATCAAAACTGACATATATTGACTCTCATACCGATTTCGCGAGAATCAAAAGTAATCACAAAAAATCAAAAGTAATCAAAAGTATTCTAAAATAGTCAAAAGTAATCAAAAGTAATCTTTTAAAGTAGTCGAACTCATTTTTGATTACTTTTGATTATTTTTGATTATTTTTCAGTAATCGCAAGTAATCCTGATTATTTTTTGATTACTTGTAATCGTAATCAATTACTAATCGTATAAAACTGAATGTAATCGTATTGTAATCATTACTTCTACTTAAAAAAAAGTAATCTAATTACTGATGATTACGATTACTAATCATTACTTAACAGCTCTGAATTCAAATTCAACAATACCTACCAAACTTCGGCTTTGCCTACCAAACGAAAAATAACCAATTTTGGTAGGAAAAGCCAAAAACGGCAACACTGTTTATGATTGTAATTTTTTAATGTTCTGATTCGATTTATGATATCAAAATTCTCATAATTTATATAATGAAAAATATTTGATTTCTATCAAAATTAATTATTTCAATTAACTTACAATATCGTTCAAACGATTATTTGGGACAATTTAATCGAATTATTCGATGTTCGAAATTATAATGAATATAATTTTTAGCATAAAATGATACAAATGATTTCAAAATTTTCGAAGTAATAATTATAAATATTTCAAATGACCTTGCGCGCATTAGAACAGCTTCTTCCGGATACGCTGGAAAGCCGATTGACAATATATTCTGTCGGTAAGTATTGCATATGTTGAGGATAGAGTATTTAGCAAAGACCTAAACCTAAAACTGAAAAAACCCAACTCTGATGTTCACGGTACCTATTGTCAAAATATGATCGTTGCTAAAACGCGAAATGAATTGAAAATATCAAAAATCCTCAATTAGATTTATTTTACTGGATTATAAATCACACGGTCTGCCGTACTAAACACAAGATGTGAGAAAAAGATCGATAATTATAATATTATCATTTGGATTTACGCCCAAACAAATTAGTCAGTCAGAATGACAATGTCTTCTTTATATAACTAAATTAAATAAGCACCCGCTTTACTCATGTTTGATACATTCACGACAACCCCAATTAACCAGGTAAGTCGTGCATTTTGAGTAACAGTCCAATGATCGTGATTTTCCTTGAACTTTTCTTATTTATCTTTCAACGATGTAGGTCTTTGTTCAATCATTCGGGGTTTAAAGTTAGAGAAACCAAAAAAGTCAATTTCGACAAACCGGGGACACCGTTTATAAAAAATAGAAAACATTTCAATTTCGGGCATATAACTTCCTTGTAGAAAGACCCGACGGCGAATGCAGAAAACCAACATAAATGTGTATTCAAAACCCAGAATAATCGAGAAAGTTGCGACGTTATTGGAAAAATGGCTTAAATTATATAAAATATAACGAGATTAGTTCCAATATACATACGTTACCCCAACATCCTATTTGGTTTTGATGGAAATTTGTAGTTCTTTCACAGAAAATAATAATTGATATCGATCGTAACTTCTATATGTCTAATTCCTCCAAGAACTAGATATTGATCATCCATGATTAGGGATTCTTTTCGTCGAATTTCCGAGAATGATTTCGCGGGATCCCCGGACATTTCATTATGACCTATGCATATCACAATATGACTTTTTTATAATTTAGTTAAATTTCCTGTGATTCTGTATAAAAGTGGTCAGACCATATTCAAATTAAGGGGAAATCAGACCAGTATTAATAATATGGCTGCTTTTCTTTAAGCCAGGATAACAAGCTAAGACAACAAAAAACATTAACAACGAGTTGTTTTACTCAAAATAAAAAATATTTTTTTTAACATTGCACAGTGGTAACTTACGGCCAAAAGCCTATATCTTTTTTATTTATCATCATAAAATTCTGAAAAAAAAAATCAGAAAATGCTTAATTTTGCTTCAAAAAGTTGATACAGAAACTTTCGGAAGTTGTAAATAAAGGCTTTTTGTTAGAATATATGCAAACTATAATTTTGAAGTTGGAACCATTGTAAAACCTATATTAGAAAATATATTTTTAAAAAATATGAAATGGTGTTATTTCAATCGTTATCTTTCAGTTATTTAAAAACAAAAAAAAAAGACTTTTGGCTATTTGTTACCTCTGTCCATTGTCGCCAACTACAATACAAATGGTTACATCAAATCAGATTATTTTATGTTGATAACTCGATAACCATAAATTTGACTTACACTGGATCCAGGCTAAGTCCAAAAATTTTAACATAAAATTATTTTTTCAAATGTCATACACACATATTGTTGTCGGCGACAATTTTAATAATATTTTTTTATTTTTAGTGTCCTAAAGAAACACAGGCAAAATGTTTATTTATGTACATGTTTTATGGACATGTTTTCAGATTTAGGCTAAAAAATCGAAGGCATTATCAATTTTATCAAATTTAAAAAAAAAATGGAAAAATCAGTTTGACCAAAAAAGTAAGAATATCGAAAGATCGCTTTATTTTTCGAGTCTACGCAGCCAGTGCAAAGTATATGGTTTGATTGGCACCTTTTTATCTCCATTCTTCTCGTTTCCCCACTAAAAATATTTTTTATGATTTTTTCATTTTGTACGTCTATGCAGTCATGGGAATACATTTTTTTACATATTCATTTTTTTCCCTTTTTGCCCCCAATTCGTCCCCTGAAAGTATGGATCACTTTATGGTGTGCGTTCTTGGATCTCCAAAATTGTTCTAAAATAATCAAAATATTAGGGTTTATTTATTTATTGTTAGATATTATTGGAGATTAGATTCTAGTTTATATAACATCGTGTTTCAACTAGACGGACGGACAGGCATGGCTAGATCCTCTTAGAATTTTATGACGATCAAGAATTACATACTTTACATGGTCTCAGGTCTGTATTCCATGGTGATACAAACGGAATGATAAACTTATGGTGGAGGGTATAAAAATAAGGTAAAATACCAAATATTTATTAAAACCTTGACTATCGTAGAGAATTTGATCAATGAACGCATTGCTCTTGTTGGTACTTATCGCTCAAGCAAAAGGTTTGTGCCCTCTCAATTTAAACAAGTAAGGAAAGGCTAAAGTAGGGCGGGGCCGACTATATGATACACTCCACTTTCTATCCGGATACAATTCAATTCGGTCAAAAATTGAAAACGGGAAGGATTTTTGTATGCTTCCTAATCATAGGCTAATATGACTTGACCCAATTTGTCAAATCGAGAAGAATATTTGTATCGGGGCTACATCCAAACATGAAATGAAGTGGCCGACATTCACAATAGGTTCTTCCAGTTCCAGTTTAGTACAACGTGTTATGCTCAATTTGAAGAAATTCGGTGAAAATACGTGGTTTCTGGGCGGAGAAAGTCATTCCGGGAGAGAAATTTGAATGGGAGCTATATATAAATCTGAACCGATCTGACCTATTTTCACCACAAGTGTTCCTAGTTTAAATATAAGATGTTTTGCCAAATTTTAATACAATCTGATAAAAAATATATGGTTTCTAGAGCGGAAAAAGTCAAATTGGAAATGGAATTTGTATGGGAGCTATATATAAATCTGAACCGATCTAACACATTTTCATCACACGTGCTTCTAGTTAAAATATAAGATGTTTTGCAAATTTTGAAGAAAATCTGTTAAAATATGTGGTAGCTGGAGTGAAAAAAAAGTCAAATCAGGGGCGAAATTTGAATGGGAGATATATATAAATCTGAACCGATCTGACATATTTTCACCATAGGTATTTGTAGTTTAAATATAAGATGTTTTACCAAATTTGAAGACAATCTGATCAAATATGTGGTTTCTAGATCGGAGATACTCAAATTAGGAGCGAAATATGTACGGGAGCTATATATAAATCTGAACCGATATAACACATTTTCACCTGATGTGGTTCCAGTTGAAATATAAGATGTTTTTCTTATTTTGAAGAAAATCTGTTAAAATATGTGGTAGCTGGAGTGAAAAAGTCAAATCTGGAGTGAACTTCATATGGGGGCTATATCTAAATCTGAACCGATTTTCTTAAACAGCGTTCGTCCCTATCCCAAAAAAGGTTTTCATCGTATTCGAACTAAGTTGCTAAAATCTATTAGACAAAACATAATTTACCCATTTTTCCACTAACGCGCTGTCCTTGAAAAAAATCCTAGCTATTTCGGTGGTAAGTGTAATTAAAAACAAGTAAAAACGGAGTTAAGTTCGGCCGGGCCGAACTTTATATACCCTCCGTCATGGATTGCATTTCATAGAGGCAGTCGATTTGCGTAGAAGTGCAGTAATATTACAGGAAAATATATTATTTTTAATATAACCAAACCAAAACAAATACAAATATTGAAAAAATAATTTTATAAATAAATATAATATTTTTATTATTTGAAGGCACGATTATAAGAGGCTACCAATATACCAAATCTTTTTATTTTGCGTGTCTATACAGTCAGAGGAATGTATACACCGAATTCCATGATTCTAGCTGCGACCATTTGGTTGGTACCATTTTTATCCCCTTTTTCCTCAGGAGTACGGCTATCTAAAATCACTTTATTTTACGTGTCTACGCAATTAGAGGGATGTACACACCGAATTCCATCATTCTAGCTGTATTCGTTTAGTTGGTACTATTTTTATCCCCTGTACCAATTGTATGCCTTGAAAGTACGAATTTGAAAAAAACTTTAATTTTTCACGTCTACGCAGTCGGAGGAATGTATACTCCGAATTGCATGACTCTAACTGCGCTCATTTGGTTGGTACTATTTTTATCCCCTTTTTCCATTTGAACCCCAAAAAGTACGAATTTAGAAAAAATCCTTCTATTTTACGTGTCTACGGAATCAGATGAAGGTATACACCGAATTTCATTATTCTAGGTGCAGCCGTTTGGATGGTACCTTTTTTATCCCTCTATTCTCATTTTATCCCCTTTTTCTATTTGAACCCCAAAAATTACGAATTTCGAAAAATCCGTTTATTCTACGCAATCAGAGGAATGTATACACCAAATTTCATTATTTTAGGTTCAGCGTTTGGATGGTACCATTTTTATCCCTCTATGCCAATTTTATCCCTTAAAAGTACGAATTATCCCTTTTTTGCCCCATTTCACACCCTTTGAAGAAAAATCGTTTTATGGCGGACGTTTTTGTTATCGGGGGAATGCGCATACCCAATATCACGTAAGTACTAGCAGACATATTGTAGTCCTTGTGCGGGAAAATTTTTTCCCTTTGGCCGATTTCGCCCAGTTTCAACCTATCTACAATCCCAACCTATCTACGACTATAAGACGTATTTATGCAGAATTTGGACTTCATAGCTCCTTTCGTTTAGATGCTAGCGTGCTTTCAACAGACGGACGGACATGGCTAGATCGTCTTAGAATTTTATGACGATCAAGAATATATATACTTTATAGGGTCTCAGGTCGATATTTCAAGGTGTTACAAACGGAATGACAAAGTTAGTATACCCCCATTCCGGAGGTGGAGGGTATAAAAGTACTTATTTACACCCTATGATACCGGCATAAGTGTCAAATAAAATAGGAGAACATCTATTACAAATACTTCAAATGCTTCTACCTGTATAAGTTTAGCATTAACAACCATTTAAAATTGTCTATCTTAAAAATCAACACATGAATAAACTAAATAAACTGAGGGGGAAACTTGAAATGATTGTTAATGCTAAACCAAAACAGTTAAATGCATGAAATTTAATATATTTTTAAGAGACATTCTCCTCTTTTATTCGACATATATAACGGTAACGTAGGGTGACAAGAAATACTTAAATAATGTTTGAAAATTGTATCTTTTGTAATTTTGAAGTCCTGTGAAGGGGCAACAGGATGAGGAAATGAAACACTAAAAACACAATAAACTCCATTTTGCATATAGTTTCAGGCGTATATCATCCGATTCCAGTGTAGCGACCTTTTAACAATTGTCGTATTGTCAATTAGATAACTTTTCGTTTATTTTTATTTTACTATCATCACTCTCACAGACATTTTCTTCTGGGTGACTAGAAAATGCTGTTTAAGTGGCTGCAGTGGCGAGTTGCAATAATAGTATTAGTTGCAATAATATTTCATATAATTAAATTTCCACAGTGAAATGTCAGAAACTATGACAGGTAATACTTCAAATAATTGACATAAACAACTAAATAAATATTAACTGTGTGCATGCATACATACATATAATAAGTACATATTCTAACTACATAGTAAGAAAAGACAGAAGTCGGATAGACTATTGAATTGACTATACCATTCTTCACGACAAAATGTGTACACTATTTCTTCATAGTATTGATGTTGCTGAGAACTCCATCTCGGTTACTTTTTATACCCTCCACCCCCAGGATGGGGGTATACTAACTTTGTCATTCCGTTTGTAACACCTTGAAATATCGACCTGAGACCCTATAAAGTTATATATTCTTGATCGTCATAAAATTCTAAGACGATCTAGCCATGTCCGTCCGTCCGTCTGTCCGTCTGTTGAAAGCACGCTAGCATCTAAACGAAAGGAGCTAGAACGTTCAAATTTTCCATAAATGCGTCTTATAGTCGTAGATCGGTTGGGATTGAAATGGGGCGAAATCGGCCCAAAGGGAAAAATGTTTCCCTCACAAGGACTAAAAATACCCATAATAATCCCTAATATTTAAGCATGTTTTTTGGATATGACTGTTCATATTTGCTTGATATTTGGTATGCGCATTCCCTTAAAGCAAAAACGTGCACCATAAAGTGATTCTTATTTGTAGGGGGTGAAATGGGGCAAAAAAGGGATAAAAATGGTACTTATTAAACGACAATAGCTAGAAACAAGAAATTCGGTGTGTGCATTCCTCTAATTGAGTAGATAAATAATATAAAAGTATTTTTTCCAAATTCGTACTTTTAAGGGGTAAAATGGGAATAGAGGGATAAAAATTTTTCAAAATTCGTACTTTTTGGGGATAAAATGAAAAAAGGGGATAAAAATAGTACCGCAGCTAGAGTCATGAAATTCGGAGTATACATTCCTCTGAGTGTGTAGACACGGAAAATAAACTGATTTTTCGAAATTCGTACTTTTTGGGGTTAAAATGAAAAAGGGGATAAAAATAGTACCAATCAAATGACCGCAGCTAGAGTCATGAAATTCGGAGTCTACATTCCTCTGAGTGTGTAGACACGGAAAATAAACTGATTTTTCGAAATTCGTACTTTTTGGGGTTAAAATGAAAAAGGGGATAAAAATAGTACCAATCAAATGACCGCAGCTAGAGTCATGAAATTCGGAGGATACATTCCTCCGACTGCGTAGACACGGAAAATAGACGAATTTTTCGAAATTAATACTTTCAATGGTACAGAGGGATAAAAATAGTACCAACTAAACGACTACAGCTAGAATGATGCAATTCTAATTTTGGTTGAATCATGAAGTTTGGTTATTTTGCACTATGTACGTCTGATAATGGATTTTTAAAATTTGTACTTTTGGAATTAAAATAGAATGGAAATACAACCAACTTGAGCACCCACTATCTACCAATATTTATGGCTTTGAAAATATTTTTGAAAATATAAATATAAAAATATTTATTTTTTGAATTCACGTATAAGGTAATGCTACCAATCATTGCCTTATAAGCGAGGTATGAAATAATTAAAATATTATATTTATTTATAAAATTAATTTTTCAATATTTGTATTCGTTTTGGTTTGGCTATATTAAAAAAAATATATTTTCCTGTAATATTACTGCACCCATGGTGGAGGGTATATAAAGTTCGGCCCGGCCGAACTTAACGCCGTTTTTACTTGTTCCCAGTACAGACCGCTACATTTGTCCTGTATACACTCTGGATATCAGCATAAATGTAGATGAACTTGATTACGCTTTTGTTATGAAATTGCTGATAAAAAGTAGCATTACCAATGGCTACTTATATAAGTCGCTACATGTAAGTCATTATTTAGTTGCAAGCAATAGGTAATGAGAAATATTCCGATTATAAAATGTTTATATGTTCTCTGACAAATAGTTCAAAACGATGTAAACTATGAATATGCACTCCCCCTTGTGGTGTAGGGTATAATTTGGATAAACCGCTGGCTTTAACTGATTTCCATGTTGTTTTGGTATTAATAATTGTTATTAATTGCCACTAATAAGCCACTTGCATTCGATAGTATATATTTATCTAATATATGTACACATTGATGTATATTAAAGTGGTTCATTAATTTTACGGTAGTTATGCATAAGGCGACATAATAATGTCCATTTTTAATTAAGAATTAAGAACATTTTTGTTACTTTAAACTTCGACTTTCCACTGATGTTTTAAGTAAAATATAATATTTCATTAATCGAAATAATAATGACACAAAAGATGTACCTATATAGTGGTCTAGTCTTCGATTATAGAAGAACTTTATTAAAACATTGTAAAGGGTGATTTTTTAGCTATTATCTTTTTGGCAACACTGGTTTAAACAGCTGACGCACGTTTCGTGTTTTGTTTCACTGTCAAACATCTTCAGTTTGGTCTATAATTTAAACATGAATCGTCTTACAAACGAAAAACGCTTGCAAATTATTGAATTTTATTATCAAAATGCGTGCTCTGTTAAGAAAGTTCATCGCGCGCTTCCATTTTATGGTCAGTGTCGAAAAAATCGCCCTTTATATAAAACAGAAAACATCCTATAATGTTATGAAATTCTACAAAGAATATCAATATCTTGCAGGTACTTTCAGTTCTTGTGAGGGAACTTTTTTCCTTCTGGGCCGATCCCAACGGCAATTTAAATTTGAAACCCCAGCTCATTTCGAGCAGAATATATTTACTTAATGATGTCTTCAATAAATATTTTAAGGTGTTTGAAACGTAATGAAAAAGTGGAGGGTACACACATTTTCATCGATGAACCTGAAAGAATTTTTCTACACTCCACGAGAGTATTATGTCTTTGTGCATTTGTTTGCAACACCCAAAAGGAAGGGGAGATAGACACATTGTTAATTATACCGATCGACTTAGAATCACTTTTTGAATCAGGTCGCAATTGTAGCCAGAACCAAATAAAACTATGCACAAGGAAGTTTTTCGGGACAAGGACGAACGCTATTTAATTTGAAAATCGAATTTCACCCCGATACGAATTTCACTCCCGATTTGACTCTTTTCACTCTATATACCACATATTACAACAGATTTTCTTCAAAATTGGCAAAACATATTATATCGGTTCAGATTTATATATAGCTCTCATACAAATTTCGCTCCCGATTTGACTTTTTCCGCTCTAGAACCACATATTTAAACAGATCTTCTTCAAATCTTGCACCGTGGTGAAAAAAGGGCAGATCGGTTCAGATTTACATATAGCTTCCATACATATTTCGCTCCCAGATTGATCCCATAACACGTTATATTTGAACTGGAAGAACATATTGTGAAAGTTAGTCACTTCATTCTATGTTTGGATATAGCAACGATACAAATATTCTTCTCGATTTGACAAATTGGACCAGGTCATATTAGCCTATGATTAGGAATCATACAAAAATTCCTCCCGTTTTCACTTTTTTGCCGAATTGAATTGTATTCGTTTAGATATATATATTTATATATATAGTTGGCCCCAACCGACTTCAGCTTTTCCTAACTTGTATGTTTTAGCACTTATATCGCGATTCGAAATATTGAAAAGCTCGATATTTAATATTTGATTGAATATGTGATAGTTGAATTATCATTTATTTTTATCATATTTACTGTGACCATGTTAAATGTAGGCACGTAATTAATATTGATTTGAAATGACAGCATAGACGCTGAAAAATATACCGATTATGAGTGTAGGAGTCTGTATTGATCAACTTCACACCTACACTGCTGCTCACGTCGATCTACTACGGACAGATCGCATTTATTTTAATTGAATTTGTAGACAGGCTCCGATAAGTAACGTCCAGTGGAGTGTAATTAATGAATTTAATGATGATGTTGATGATGAAATATAAGGTTCTGTGGCAACTTTGAAGCAAATATGTTAAAATATGTGGTTTCTAGAGCGGAAAAAGTGAAATCGGTATCGAAATTTGTATGGGAGCTACATATATAAATCTGAACCGATCAGACTCACTTTTACCATAGATGTTTCTAGTCGAAATATAAGGCGCTGCTCTGACTCACTTGCATCATAGATGTTTATAATTGAATTATAAGTAGGGTATCCAACCGATTAAATTTTATTCGACTAATCGAATAATTCTTTTCAAATATTTGTTCGAATAATGAAAAAATCGTCATTTTCGAATATCGAATAATTCGAATAAATTGCAACAAATAATCGATTAATCGATATTATTAAATTTACACTAAAAATAAATATACATTGCATTATAAATTGATTTAAAATAATATGTTGGCTTTCATCTCATTTGACATTGTTATATAGTTAACGAAGGAAATTTGGGCAGGTTTGGAAAGGTCCATCAATATTCTAAGCAGTTAGCTTTATTACATTATAAATTCGAATTTGGAAATTATAATCTGTTATTTTCAACGGCTAAAAATAGTTCCTTAAGGCATTACTTGACTCGTCCACATAAACCAACCAATCCTTAGCCGATTATTAATACAATACAATTTTATTTATGTACACATATATCGAGGGCATATATTCAAAGGGCTACACTTAACGAAAAAAAAAACTTTGTTATTAACAGCAGCGATTGTCTGCTGTCTATCAGCAGGCATTTTTCTGCTATTAACAGCAGTATCAGCATTCACACTGCTAAAGTGTTTCCAGTCTGCTAAAAATGGCTGCTGATAATTAAATTATAAAAATAAATAAAAAATAAGCGTTTATAATTTAAAGGCCTTTCAGATTGACGGCGAAAACGAATTTAGCTCGAATTTCGTTTTATATTAGCTTCGGGCAATATGCGTATCATTAAAAAGACAATCACAATATCTTTCAGTGTTAATAAATTCCCTTGTTCTAAAAAGTGTTGTTAATATGTAAACTCAACTGCCCTTGCTGTTCTGCACATATGCTTAAAGTTTCATGAAAACGTTTTTTTTCTTTATTGCTAAAAACAGCAAACAGCTGTTTGCTATTTCAGCAGATACAAATCTACTATCTCTTTTTCAGCAGAAAATCTGCTCTTACAGCAGGCTTTTCGCTTTATTTTAGTAATTATTAAACATTCTTCCACAGTTTAATCTAAAAAGGATTACAAATTGCAACGATTAAGAAGTTTTCGAAATTTATTATTATTCGCGGTTTTATGGTTCATAGCCACTTTTGCATGTTTGAAATTGAGCACTGTGAATGTTGAAATAAGCTCATATCCATTTATGCCCAAATATATAAATAACATTTATTGTAAATTCGATAACGTTTTTCAGGAAATGTTGGCAGTGTTGTGTACGAAACCCATTTTCTGGGATGTACTCAGCGAATTTAAAGATTCCAGCTTCATCCGTCTGATTGATACCTTTATTGTTGGAACCGAGTAACGACCCTTTAATTCTGAAAGGGCTTGTTGAGTAGATCATATTTGTAGAATAAACTTATAGTCCAGCTGGTCTGATTTTCTTTTAATTGCGGGTCAAAGTTTTCATTTTTTGGTCGAAAGGAGCATTATGTTAACTGAAAAAAGTTTTATAAGTTAATGTCTGAGAGAATTATTATTATCAGAACTATATAGTGGAATTTCACGAGGATCATTTTTGTGGAAGATCTTAACCCTCTAGCTCCTCTCTTTATGGGTCAATTTGACCCTTTTTTCGAGGAAATCAAAAGAAGTCCTTTCAAAAAGGACATTTAGGGATTAAAATGTTCAACCGGAAAATTTCAGTGGCGGTCACCATTGACGCCAAAGTTGTAAATAATGATCTTCCCGCTTAAATGGATTACACTGTCCTATTTATTACACGCTATCCTGTTCCATTCAAAAAGTCTTAATTTGTTAGACAGTGTAATGAATAACATTGAATGTCGTTTATAGACTTTTGTGGCATAGTGTATATATTTCAAATTCATATATTTACATTACTGACAATAATAATGACCATTTGCTTATATTATATTACTACAAATGATACTTTTTAAAATCGCTAAGTCTCCATTTTTGCGAAAACCAGATAGGGAAATACACACTTTTTGTGAAGATGTTTGAAGGATCGTTATTGTGATACAAAAATACCATACTGACAATACTATGGCTGACATAGTGTCAATACTTAACCACTCTGGTTGATGATGGGTATGGTGAATACAAGAATAAACGAATGGTTGAATAGAAATCGAGTGCTGAATGAATACCAGGCAGGTTTCAGAAGTGGCTATTCCACAGTAGATAATATATACAACCTAGTGGCAACAATAAATATAAAGTTTACTCAGAACAGAAAGGTATATGCCTCATTCGTTGATTTTAAAGCAGCTTTTGATCGTGTTCCCAGAGACAAATTAATTTACAAACTGTATATGAATGGATTTTCGGTGAAAATGGTGCGATTCATAGAAAACATACATATATACCAAGACCAAATCTGCAGTTTGGAATGGAAATGAGATCTCCGACTACTTTGAAAACAGTGTGGGCGTAAAACAAGGATGCTTACTATCGCCTGTATTATTTGCCATTTACCTAAATGACATGCATGACGCTCTAGGAGAAGGACTATACATCGATGACATAGTAATCCTAGCAGATGAGCCGGGAAAGTTGCAAGATATGATAAACAATTTGGCATTATATTGTGACAACTGGGGTATGGAGGTAAATCGGGACAAATCGGAGATAATGATTTTCAAAAAAGGAGGTAGAATATCGGCAAATGAGAAGTGGATGTATAAGGGAGAACACATAAAAATTGTTAGTGAATACAAATACCTTGGAATAACTTTGACACCCAACTTGGCATTCGTGAAACATATAGCGAGAAAAAATGATGCAGCCAAAAATTGTTTGAATGCAACAAATGGAAGGAGTTATGGATGTCAGATTTGGGGGTACGGTTACTTTGAGGAAGTTGATAAACTTTATCGCTATTTTATTAAACGGATATTGAAAATTCCTGAAAACACACCAAATTATGTTATTGCCTTGGAAACTGGTTATGAACCAGGGTATATATATACTTATGCAATGGATCTAAAATGTGTAACCAAAACATTATTTGATTTGGAGCCACACAGACTGCCACATAAACTTTCGCTAAAAATAGTAGGAAAAAATATTTCATGGTTCAAGGAACTATCAGATCGTTTGGAATCGCATAATATATGGACTGAAAATATATGCACCAGCAAAAATAACTGGAACATTGCTTGTCACCACTTTTTGGATCAAATAAATGAAATTGCTTACAATAATCACGTCTTGCGACTTTCGTGCAAGAAAGCGAAACACGATTCTATAAGTATTTAAATCCCGCTGTTGGTGTAACGTATTGTAACGATAATTTCAATCAAAGACAAATTTCATTTATTCTTAGAGCCAGAGGAGATGTATCTAAACGGCGACCCGTATCGTGATGATGCTAACAAGTTATGTTCCATATGCAATATGAGAGAACACGAATAATTGACACATTTTGTCGGCCGCTGTCCAATATTTAATCATATTAGGTACAAAAACTTTAGAAAAGTTAATATTGAATACAATGAATTAATTTATATTTTAAATGGATGTGAAGGATTTTGTTGGGTGGGCCTTTATCATTTTCTGAAGGAAGCCAGGGAATTTAATTACTAAATTAATTATTTAAGCATACGATTTTTCAAGCTCACGGTTCGATGGAACCAAGCTACATTTCTTTATTTATTTTGGTTTTAAATCATTACCTATAGTAACTAAAAGTATAATTTTTATAACGATGTGGAGAAAAGAAATAAAGAAGAATTATTATTATTATCTGGTTTAACATTAAATTTCTCGTTTTCCCAGAAATATGAAAATCTTCTCAAAAAATAACTTAATTTACTTATGAAACAAAACAGTAAGAAATGTTCTAAAAATAGGAATAAAATTAAATTTGTTCACCTAGAAACTTTCAAGAAAAATCTAATATGAGTACAAATATACGGTATATTTAAATGACCCTTTGTAAGAACTAGTGAATGAACTTCTTCAATGATTTTTTTGTTTTTATGAATAATTTAATTAATATTAATGTTTTTAATGTCTATTGCTTTTACAGTTAAGAATATTTCCCCGTTTCTGTAAAATATTTTCCTCTCTAGACGAATGAATCTTCTAAATTAAAGACGTGATATCATTCTTAGTCATACAAGTTCTTTTTTTCCTTAAACATTTTGAATCTAGTGTATGTGCCAGTCACTTGTGATATAAATGCCCAATATTATGAGTTTTTCAATTCTGACGATATGTCTAGAGTAAAATATTTTGGCAATTGGTTTTTAATAATATGCCAGTACTTTAACCCATTAACGTCCAATGATAATTTCGTTTCAATTATTTTTGTAATAACTACTACAATAATAAAAAATATTTATTTCTAGATTATTATTATTTTGTTTTGTTCTTCTCGATCACTAGTACCATATAGTTTAATAATCAAGAATTGCATTCATATTAAAATTATCAAAAAAGTACGAAAACCTTGAAATTGCGTTAATAGGTTAAAAAGCACACCAGTTACTAAATGTTGATATTTTAAACCATATTGGACATACCTAAAATAAATTATTTTTTCCCGGGATCCCCGGGAATGAAAGTTTTCATTCCCGTTTTCCCGGGAAATGAAAAAAGTCCGGGAAACCCCAAACCCTAATGACAGGTGACAACCTAATCGGAGAATAGTTTGGCATCATTAGTTGGCTCATTTTCGAGAAAATTGTTCATAGCAAGGCGCATTTATACAGGTGATAGCACTAGAACAACAACAAATTCGGCAAAAACAAAATACAAGTAATTTTTTGAATGGTAAGCCATACTGTCAAAGCAAAATATATGGGATTTGACAGTTTCGGTTACTTTTGAATGAAAAAAATTTCAGTCAGCTGGGCTCGTGCTATCACCTTTATAAATACCCTTGGTTCATAGCCACTTTTGAATATAAGTACTCGATATTTTGTTTTATTTCTTTTTTAATTGTTGAGTTATTGGAAGCATCAGCAGTTACTTTTCAAAGATGTCGTGTGCTATGGTAAGGTAAAAGAAAACAACGGCCAACTTCATAATTATTTATGTTTTTACAATGAAAGTGTGTGTTATAAATTATTATGAATTTTACCAGTAATTGTATATTTGTCCAGTAGTTTTATTTTTCAGAACATTTCTTCTTCCTAGCCAATAACACAACATTTTCCAATGTTACATCCCTGGGAACATAATTGTACAAATTCGCTTCGTACGCATTTTCTCGTAAGTATTCTAACCGAGCATAGTCCAGAACACGTTTGCACATAAAACCCACAGTTTCACGTTCGGCCAACGACAAACGTTGATTTGATTGCATTTCCTGTAGTTCCTTCTCGGAAAGTTGCTGCTCTTGCAAAGCTTTGCGTCTTTCTCTGCTCATGCCAGTACCACAAATGGCCCAACTGACCATTTTAGTAATGATGAAAAATTGACGAGGTGTTACATTGTGCTTCGTAAAGAATTCCTTGCCCACAAAGGTGGGCCAATCACAGCGATGATGGCAGCACACAGCAATCATAATGAAATCTGTCAGACGCTCCGAAGCTTTGGTAATACATCTCAGTGTCAGATCCGTAGCTCCGCCACATAAATGTTTGGAAACTGCTACGCAATGTTGGGAGTTATTTAATGCGGGTAGTTTGTCAATACTCAAATCGATAATGTCAGCACGAATACGTTGGACTAATGAACGATCCTCTATCTTATTGTCTTTCTTATGACGCAAGGACATGCGGTCGATCAAAACCACCTGTGAGTCTTCTGTCTTCTCTAGTAATTTGGAAAGATAAAACGCTAGTTGGCCCTTGCCAGCACCAAACTCTACGAAACTAGTGGAGTTTTGAATTAATTTTTCATTCTCCAGTATCCCTAACAATGCCGCCGCTTGTATCAAGTGTTTGCGCGATTCTTTGCCATACTCTTCCTTGGCCAATTCTTCGTCCATACACTTGTGGTGACTATCCAGATTTTCGATATTGCCTTCAACGTATTTAGCATACAATTCCTTAACTTTATCAATGATTTGATAGAACTCCGCATCATCAATTTCGTTTAATTTTATCTTTTTTAATTCTTCTTCTGCTGCTGGGTCCGTATCACCTTCTGCTTGGCCCGCATTAACATTCTTCTGTATATAGTCCGGTTGATCGTCTTTAGGTTTGGCATTACAGATTTTCAAATGCTTTTGTAAATTCTTTTTGTATACCGTGTGTTTGTCATCCAGAGGGCAAGGTATACGATCTTGATCCTGAGGCGATACAGCATCTCCACCAGTGACAGCAGGAGCATGTTCTCCGCAGTAGTCTTTTCCTTTGGCCACCGTCATCTTGCAAAATCGTTTCTTACGCTTGACCCAGTGCAAACATGTTTTTTCTTCTATTCCATTGGTTGTGGTGGTGGCAGACTGTTCTTGTTGTTCTCCCTCGGGTTCTTTGGTCATTTTCAGTTTTTTCGTTGCTTGTTCAATCTCCGACATTTATTGAGAGTACTTAAATTTATTATTGCACAAAGTTTTTAATGATTTATTTAATTTCAGTAATTTTTGTGGGTAACTTCAAGGCCCGTGAAATCTAAACAAAAACAAACGTGTATAATGGTTAAGAACAGAGTTGTTATAAGAAAGTCAGCTGTTGAACTTGCTACCGTTGCCATCTGATTGAAAGAAACCGACAATTACCCGCTCATTTCTTAAATAGTGGTATTTTAAGACAAAATGAGATTTGATTTCCCATGCAGTCTGAAAAGGGTATAAATGATACAAATAATTCTATTTTGTGTTTATAAAAATGCATATACGTCGCATATGCATCATACCGATAGAAGTGTACTGACCAACGCAGAAAAAACTTGTGAGAATACACTAAATTCAACTTTGTAATTTTTGTATACCTTCCACCTTAGAAATATTCAACGGACGATTTAGCCATACCCGTTTGTCTGTCTGTTGAATACTTGCTAGCTTGCGAACGAAACAAGCTAGGCGGTTCAAAATTTCCATATATGTATCTAACAGTTGCAGATCGCTTCCCTCGCACAGAGGGAAAATTTTTCCCTAACAAGGACTGAAAATACTTCCTAATATTTAGAGTATTTATGCATTTTTTACTCCCGCCTCATATTCAAATTTCATACATACAGCGTGGACGCAAACCAAACAGTTTTTTTACAAAATAAATTTGTAAAATAAATTGATATTTCGAACTTTTAAGGGATAACATGGGAAAAGAGGGATGAAAATGGTACCATCCAAACCGCTTCAGCTGGAATCATGAAATTCCCTATATATGCCCATCTGACTGCGTAGACGAGCAAAAGAAAAAAACTAATTTCGTACTTTTAGGGTTAAAATGGGAAAAAGGGATAAAAAGGTACCAACCAAGCGGCTGTTGCCAGAATCATGAAATTCAGGGTGTGTGGATGGTTGTGATTGAAATGGGCAATCTTCATCGAGAGGGATAAAGGTTCTTCTAACAAGTAGAGAAAAACCCAAATAACTCGTAATAGTAAAGGTACTTAAGCACATTATTTGAAAATACCTAATGTATTTTTTAAATGTATTTAAATTTGCATCAAAATATCATAATTTTCATTTATATAAGGAAAAGTAGAAATCTTGCTAAAATGTAAATTAGGGGAATTCACGATTATTCACGCTATATATCACAAGTTTATCATATATATAAAGTATTTTGGAAAATTCCCAGTAACACAAAAAGTATTCCCAGTAACACATAGCATTTCTTTATAACTGCCAAAAGTTTTATTTGGTATCAATTTAAGGTCATTGTAGACAAATGATCGCTTTACACAACGTTTTGCTGCTGTCAATTTGTATTTTTCAATGGGATTTGACCTTTACAATCGAATTCAGTTCAATGTTGTAGTCATGTGAAAAGGTTATAAGTCACACACACACTTTTCTACAAATCAAACGATTCAATAAGATAGTCTGAACGCACCTTAAATAATAGCGGTTTTTGTATGTCATATTTATTTCGGTCTGGCAACACAATCATACCGCAGACTGACAATACGGCGTCAGCCTAAACAATAAACACAATAAACGTTTGCAAGTAATTTATTGAATCTATTTAATTTAAAAGAACAACAAACGTGTTCCCATATATTAAACCGCTGATATATAAAATCCATCAAAATGTAAGTGATTCAAAGCCACTTTATTAAGTTTCCCGTATATTAACGAAAACTAACCTAACTTTTCTACTTCTTACCTTTAGGGCTCTAGTTAAACCTAAATCAGAATTGACTCCCGAGGAATTGGCTCGACAGGAAGAGGAAGAATTCAACACTGGTCCCTTGTCCGTACTAACGCAATCGGTGAAGAATAATACCCAAGTCCTTATAAATTGCCGCAACAATAAAAAGCTCTTGGGCCGTGTGAAGGCATTCGATCGCCACTGCAACATGGTCTTGGAAAATGTCAAGGAGATGTGGACTGAAATACCTCGCACCGGTAAGGGCAAGAAGAAGGTGAAACCCGTCAATAAAGATCGTTTCATTTCGAAGATGTTCTTGAGGGGAGATTCCGTAATATTGGTTTTAAGGAATCCCCTGGCAACAGCCGGTGGAAAATGAGCACCAGCAGAAGGAGTTTAATTTATAAGTATGAACTGTAACTAACAAATGAAACTCAAGGATTTTTTCTTTGTGTAACTATGAAAAAAGAAACTTTATAATAAATTTTTGTTTTTTAAATAGTATTTATGTACATAGTATGTGTTCTGCCATAGAATTTCACTTATTCTCCGGACAACTGTTTATGCAGAATGGGTACATATTCATCCCACTGCGCCTGATAGAAATTACCAGCTATGGGCGAACCTAAATTATATTTCTCAACAAATTTGGCAGCCTTGAACTTTGGTCGATCTTGACGGGAAGTGTTGCCGACTCTAGCTTCGTCAAATTCCAATTTCCCCGTTTGTTTATACACAAGAAAGACGTAGCGATGCAGCCCAGTGCCCTTTGGAGGACCAGAACCGATGTATGCCGCCAGTACTTCGCCCTGATCTACATGATTTCCTGGTATATTCACCACTAACCAATGACGAAATTCTCTAAATTTAGGCTCAGCACGGCTGGGTGCATCAGGATCACTCATGATTAATGTATAGTAGATTTCTTCATTGGCCTCCCATTCGACTGTGGGTTGTTTTTGTACCTGGGTCGGTGTCAACTCATTGCCTTTGTCGACCTTCAAGCCGTTTTCGTAAGACACCTGATTGATGATTTTAATTACAATATTTTGTTAGTTTTTTCCTACAATTAATTATTGTGCAACACCATAATTACCTGTAGAAATTGCAGTGGTGCTTCACTGATGACATCGGGTACTACTTCATTGTCTTTAAATACAGTCTCCACCTCATTATCGGCTACAGTCAAATGACTGGCAGCAAACACCATCATTGCGAAAAACAGAACCTTTTTTTGAGACATTTGTTTGGCTAATAATTTTCTACCCGAATACGTATTCCTATTTAAATATTTCGCATTGGAAACAAATCAAAACATTGAGGGGACCGGTTTTGAACAAGTGTTTACATAAGCCCATATGCTCAAAGATAGCTTAAAGCTCAGCTTTAAAGTTTTCATTACACCATATCCAAAATAAAATAAAGGCGTAAGTCTTACTTCTTCTAACTTAAAGTTAGAGTTTAGAAAAATAATCGTAACAATAGTTTTCTATTTCCTAACAAAAACGTGGAGAAGCTAAAGATGCATAACCAAAGCTCTACGATTTTTAAATTGTAAATTTAAGCGATTTCGTAAAACGTTCCGTTTCTTCGTTAAATTCATATCGGCCAGAAATTATAAGTTCGGCATGTACCAGTAGTCGGCATTTTAGAATTCAAATGTAAATAAATAAGAATAGCAACTGTCAAATATTTAAATAAATTGAATTTTGCTTTGAAAATATACTCAACTCCTTTTATCTAATGATTCAATGAGGGGTGAGATGAGTATTTTGGTGTCTTTTTAACATCATTCTGTAACAACACGTACGGGAGTGCATTTTTTTATAGGCCAATATAAAATGACAATAAAATCATAGTAATTTAATTTATATTTTAAACATAAAGGTAGATATTACCAAAAATAATGTTTGTGACAGATAATAAAAATAATTATTTTTCATAATTTAATGGTATTAGGAACATTTTTTTACAATTTCCAATGATCGGCATTGGGATGCCGTGTACTGGTCGTAATAGTGGTTCCAGTAGTCGGCATTAGTGTATTTCGAGTAATTCATGGCCCGCCGAGTAGATACACCGTACGTCAATTTAAAAAAGTCGTTACACTTTATCCGAATGATATACGTATGCAACTATAGGCAAAATGGAGTTAATTGGCGTTTTTAATTTCCTCATCCTTTCACAGGACTACAAAGTTCCAAAGGATACAAATTTTCAAAAATTACTTTAAATACTTTTCGCACGCTATGATAACGGTATAAATGTCAAATTATAGAGGAGAATATTTATTAAAAATACTTCAAATTTCTTGCTTCTATCTGTGTCAGTTTAGCATTAACATTGGGTACTAATAAGTATTTAAAATATTTTTTGAAAAATTGTATCCCTTGGAACTTTGTAGTCCTTTTAAGAGGCAACATGATGAGGAAATTAAAAACGCCAATTAACTTCATTTCGCTCCTAGTTTCAGACGCACATCATCCGGTTCAAATGTTGTATGGACTGTCGGACGGTGGTATAGGATAATATGTTTTCTAAAGTCGTCAATTGCTTTTCCTCTCAAAATATGTTATGCCGACTTTAGGATCATCATGTGCCGAATATTATATAATGTATGCCGACTACTGGCAAATAAGATGCATTTTACAATATGTATTAATTAATCAAATTAATTGTTTCTTTTTGTTTAAACTGTTCATTAAATCTAAAACAAGTGAAATATATAGTTTTTTATCAGTTACAAAACAAAAAGTTAAAGTGCTGACTACTGTAACACTTATTCCTTTTGCTCCTATGTGGAGCATAGTGCCGTATATATATTATAACATAAAACAAATATAATTAAAGAACCCTAAATAATGACAACTTAAAAATAATAATACAATTACATTTTCAATTATTAAAATGAACTAAAAAACACATTCATAATAAATTATCACAGTTTGAAAGGATGATTCGTTTTATGAACCTTAAATAAATTAAATTTAACCTATCCTAAATTTAAGGATAGCGTCCCTTGAATAATGCGCTTCCATTAATTATTATTGGAGATGGCGATGGTCCATTAGGTGATATACCCGAGGTATATATAACCAATTGATTTCTACGAGTTAAGTGTCAAAACTGAAATGTTTTTAACAAAAAACGTGGACATTGATTTATAATAAACTTAAAGAGAAAAATAAACAAATGAAATATACAACCCCGAAATTTAAAAACATTTATTCTGGAGACCACAAGATTAAAACCTAACCCATTAAGGGCTGTAACTTTTTTAACAACAAAAATATTTAAATCTCTTCATCTCTTCTCTTTTATAGGTTTGGCGTTATGTAAGGACATTGCTATCTGGTAACCGCACACTATTGCCGCTCTAATAACCCACTGTTTAGTAGATACAACAACCATCCGAACGTTATTGTCGACTTATCTGAGAGTTGTCAACAAAATAATAACAGTCTTACGGATTTAATATATTTTTATACTTTATTAAAGCATACTTTTAGGCATTCGAAATTGTAATACTTAAATAACAGGATAGTACGAAACAGTGATTTACAATAACCCTTTTAGTTTCTAACCTACTAATTTACCATTCTATAAAACGCAACGTATCACTTCGCCCAATTTAGTGGGGGTATGGGGGGAAAAACGCAATTCACCATAAATTCTGGTTATGGTTTTCAGAGCTATTGTCGAATTTTTGTTACGTTTTGGAAAACAAATTTTAGTCAGTTAAACCGACTTATATAGGTTGGGTCATTTAAAATTTTGAAATTTAATTTAGTGAGTCTTTAACGCAAACCGTAAGAAATTTACGTGGACAATTTTCGAGAAAAGATCGACATTCAGTCTTCATGAAGTTCATTTTCACCTCGGTGGCTATGCCAATAAGCAAAATTGCCTCATATGGGGTTCAGAGAACCCACACCTGACTATTGAGAAGCCAAGGCATCCACAACGAGTCACTGTTTGGTGTGGATTTTGGGCTGGCGGCATCATTGGGCCATGTAATGAAAAATTGGGTTAATCGGATGAGATGGTTTGGTTTGGTTTTAAGGACCAGAATGCTCCTGCATTCTGAACACTCTGAGACCCAGTTGGGTCCATTGTGCAAATCCTTTTGTTTCCTGAAAGTATAAGGTTATAGGAGAGGGATAGGGATTGATGGGATTTAGGAAGGAGTGATTGGTGTTAGATGATAGATGAGGCGTGAAGGAAGTAAGGGGATATTGGAAAGGGATATGGGGGTAGGAGAGTATGGAGGTGTGTTTTAGTATTTCTGTGTCTGGGTGTTTTCCAATGGTTGACGACTAGGTAAGTAAATTTATCGAGAGTCATCCGGTATACCGTTGGTGGAATGCCTTTATGGCTCTCTTTCTTTGTTAGTCGTCAACTGTCTATGCGGTTACATCCTTGTTCCTAATCAGCCACCCCTGATCCGATTTAGCCCTTTTGAGAATACCACAAGGTCATAAATGGTGCGGGTTGCAATATCCTCTATGTTACTGATAAAATAACTTCCTAGGTATTTATTGCTGCGTACACAAAGCGCTGGTCATCTGCAGATTATGTGTTCAATAGATTCTATCTCATCCTCACATAATCGACAGTGATCTTCAATGTCCAACTGCCATCTTGAGATCCTACCCCTAGTGCAGTAATGCCGTGTGTAGATACCTATCAAAGTTCGAATTTCTGCCTTGTTTAGCTCTAATAGAGTTATGGTTTTGCCCCTATCGATCTTTGGCCATGTGGCCCTGGCGATCCTACAGGTTGACAAACTATTCCATGCTTTGTTCATTTCCTTGATTCAATCAGTCTATAAAACGTGCCAATCGGTGGTTTTGCTAAGTTGTCCGCTCTATCGATTTCCAAGGACGAAACATGTCTAGCCAATTCATCAGCTATTTCGTTTCCTTTGACATTGCTATGTCCGGGAACCCAGCAGAGACGGACGACATGGTCGTTGAGGTTATCTAGTGAGCGTTTACAACTCTGCACAAGCCTGGATTTGACAGTGTGTGACATGATTGATTTCATTGCTGCCTGACTATCTATGTAGAATTTTATATCCGTGTTCACCGGAATGTTCTCACTCGATAGAAATCTTGCTGCCCTTTCAATTGCCAGTAATTCTGCTTGGAAAACACTACAGTTGTCGTCAAGTCGGAGAGATTTGCGTATCTGTAGTGGTTCAATATAGAATCCCGCACCTGTGCCTTGTTCCATCTTTGAGCCATCAGTGTAGACCATTGTTCCAGTCTGATCTCTTTGGTATAATCATCTGTGGTAAGGGTGAGAAGATGATGAGATACGTGGTAGTCATATGAATGATATTGTGTTCCATTATTAAATGACAAAGTTCAATCTTTCCAATAAAACTTAAATTTGAAAAAATAATCAATACGTTTTTTATATCCGATTCTAATTTTAAATTTTAAACGAACCTCAGAGAACATATGAATGGGAGGACTTAAATTTGACTTAACGCCGGATTATGTAACATGATCAAATATGAAGTCATAATGGATTCCGGCATGGAAGTTATAAAGGATTTAATTTTACCTAGGGTAGAGATAATTGTGTGGCAGGTACTAGAAGGGGCATAAATAATAAGGTATAATGTGCTAATAAAAACATTTTCAAATATCAAATTGCAACTGATTTTGACTACGCGTTTGGAAGTTATATTGGTTTTATTTTAACCAAGGCTTATGCCACTATGTGTGGGAGGTACTAGAAGCACATATTCCATGTGTATGAAACGACTATAAAAGCAATGCCAAAGGTAAAATTTCAGAGTATTTCGATCATAAGTTATATAAGTTGTGTGTGGGAGTTACTAGAAGGGGCGTTGCAAAACCCGCCATATCTTACGCTTAAAGTGCTTATAAAAACTTTATCATATTTTTATACAACATAGGAATATTGAACATTTGTGAGAGAGGTACCAGAAGGCGCGTTGTAATTTCGCACATTTTCGAACTTAAACAAAGTTTGGGAAAAATATTACCATTGCCCAAGGTTTGAATAAGTTCCTTAACTCCTTTCGACAGTTATCGATATAGTCAGACAGACGGAAGGGCATGGCTCAAACAGCTTAAAATATTGTGAAACGGATTTGGTCCAAAAATCCATCGACCAAAATTCAATAACTTTTTTCTACACCTTTTTCAATTGTAATTCAAAAGACATCACTTGAAATTCAAAAGACACCAGTTGAAATTCAAAAATTCCATTTGCAATTCAAGAATTCCATTTGAAATTCAAAAAATGTCAATTGAAATTCAAAACACGTCATTTGTAATTCAAAAGACATCATTTGGCATTCAAAAGACATCATTTGAAATTCAAAACTATTCATTTGTAATTCAAAACTCGTCATTTGCAATTCAAAAGCCATCATTTGTAATTCAAAACTCGTCATAAGTAATTCAAAAGATACCATTTGAAATTCAAAAAATATTCCATTTGTAATTCAAACAAGTAAAAACGGCGTTAAGTTCGGCCGGGCCGAACTTTATATACCCTCCAACATGGATTGCATTCCACTGAGGTTGTCGGTTTTCGTAGAAGTGCAGTAATATTACAGGAAAATATAATTTTTTAAATATAGCCAAACCAAAACAAATACAAATATCGAAAAAATAATTTTATAAATAAATATAATATTTTAATTATTTCAAACGACGCTTATAAGGCAAGGCTACCAATACGTCAATTCAAAAAATAATTATTCTTCTATTTATATTTTCAAAAATATTTTCAAAACCATAAATATTGGTAGATAGTGGGTGCTACAGTTGGTTGTATTTCCATTCTATTTGAATTTCAAAAGTACAAATTTTGAAAATCCATTATCAGACGTACATAGTGCAAAATAACCTAACTTCATGATTCAACCAATTTTTGCCGTAAAAGAAAAAGTACGAATTTGGAAAAAAAACTTTTTATTTTGCGTCAGAGGAATGTATACACCGAATTCCATGATTCCATTTGGTTGGTACCATTTTTACCCCCTTGACGTTTCTACGCAATTAAAATTTTATCATTCTAGTTGTAGTCGTTTAGTTGGTACTATTTTTATCCCTCTGTACCATTGTATCCCTTGAAAGTACTAATTTTGAAAACTTCGTCTATTTTCCGTGTCTTCGCAGTCAGAGGAATGTATACTCCGAATTTCATGACACTAGCTGCGGTCATTTGATTGGTACTATTTTTATCCCCTTTTTTCATTTTAACCCCAAAAAGTACGAATTTCGAAAAATCAGTTTATTTTCCGTGTCTTCACACTCAGAGGAATGTATACTCCGAGTTTCATGACTCTAGTTGCGGTCATTAGATTGGTACTATTTTTATCCCCTTTTTTCATTTTAACCCCAAAAAGTACGAATTTTGAAAAATCCGTGTATTTTACTTATCTATGCAATCAGAGGAATGTATACACCGAATTTCATTATTCTAGGTACAGCCGTTTGGTTGGTACCATTTTTATCCCTCTATTCCTATTTTACCCCTTAAAAGTACGAATTTGGAAAAAATACTTTTATAATATGTATCTACTCTATTAGAGGAATGTACACACCGAATTTCGTGTTTCTAGCTGTTGTCGTTTAATATGTACCATTTTTATCCCTTTTTGCCCCATTTCACCCCCTACAAATAAGAATCACTTTATGGTGCACGTTTTTGGTATAAGGGGAATGCGCGTACCAAATATCAGGCAAATATAAACAGAAATATTCAAAAAACATGCTTAAATACGCTAAAATATTAAGGATTATTATGGGTATTTTTAGTCCTTGTGAGGGAAAAATTTGTCCTTTGGGCCGATTTTGCCCCATTTCAATCCCAACCGATCTACGACTATAAGACGCATTTATGGAAAATTTGAACGTTCTAGCTCCTTTTGTTTAGATGCTAGCGCGCTTTCAACAGACGGACCGACGGACATGGCTAGATCGTCTTAGAATTTTATGACGATCAAGAATATATATACTTTATAGGGTCGCAGGTCGATATTTCAAGGTGTTACAAACGGAATGACAAATTTAGTATACCCCCATCCTGGAGGTGGAGGGTATAAAAAGGTAAACAAAATTATTTAAGCAAAATATACATTAGGTTGGGTAGCATTTATTTATTTCTGCAAATTTTAATATTCTGCTGTTTCGAAAACATATTTACCCCCATTTAGATTGATAGATAGACGGACATGGCTGAAATAACATAGAAAGTCTGTGGAGTGAGGATATAAAATTAAGAACATTACCCATTGAGACATTTGTTTCATAGACGTTATATACCTCTCACACAAATAATCCGACCCTAAGTAAAATTATGTACCGATGCTCTCTGAGCTGGTGAAGATTATAAACTATATATGAAATTATTATTTTGCATCATTATAATTATCAGTTGCTTATCATTTTATTAAATCTGTTTTCAAAACTGCAGAATATCCAAATTTGCAGAAAAAATGCTACCCCATCTAATGTATATTTTTCTTAAATAATTTTGTTTACATTTTTGAATTTCAAATGGAATCTTTTGAATTCAAATGGTGTATTTTGAATTACAAATGACGAGTTTTGAATTACAAATTTCAAGTGATATTTTTGGAATTTCAATTGAATTTTTGAATTTCAAATGGTGTCTTTTGAATTACACTTGAAAATGGTGTAGTAAACATTTTTGATGTCAGTAAAAATTGAAATTAGACAAGGGTTATTTGAGAAATTAACATTGAAAATCGTGCAATCGATTTTAAAGAAAATTAAAATTTGTATTTTTTTGTTTTTAAAATTATTTTACGTATTAGTTCTAATGCACAGATTTTTTTCGTATAACAAATTTTCACTTTTTTAGATTTTGAAATTTGAAAAAAATCGTAAAAATCTTTGAATTTGTCGATGTGTTTCTCCCAAATTTGAAGAGATTTTGCAATCGAATTAGTTTTAGCTTTATTATGGCGCCAAAACTGTGTTTGTACCAAATAAAGTTTGTTTGTAATAAATGTCTGAAAAAATGACCTTGGACCAACATAACTTTTTTCCTTTGAAGCCATTTCCCGTTGTTGCAGGGTAACTTTTTTTTGATACATTTAGTGTAAAAGTCAGATTTTTTAGTTCCAAAACGCGAATTACTCTTTTTTCTCATTAACTTTTGAAAACCAAGTATGCAGCTAAAAAGATGAGAAAATTTCCTTTATCCTTTCCAAATATGCATTCTATTCTTCAAAGGATAAAATTCTGTTGGTCCAAATTAATACTTTTTTTCAAAAAGGGTATTTTTTGAAAAAATTATTACAAACAATCTTTATTTGGCACAAACATAGATAAGAAACCTTAATTTCTAATAAAGTGCAAAATCCTTTAAAAATCTTTCGACAAAGTCGAAAAAAGTAAGTCAATTTTCAAAAGCTGAAAATCTATAGTAATTACACTACTCAACAAAATGAAAAAAATTTCATGTACTCCGGATGCGATAATTTTTTCTGTGTAGATAACCTTGACATGAGCTCGAAAAACGCAATAAAAAATTTTTTTTTCGTTTGGTTTTTGTTTTATTTTTTTTTTTAAATTTTAAAAATTTTTTTTTGGTTAATTTGTTTCGTCCGGCATAACTCGGGAACCACTAGCCCGATTTAATTGAATTAAATTTTAAAAAATTTAAAATTACAATTCCCTTAATCTGTTCATATATTGTTTTCCTATACAAGCAACAGTTTCCAAGTTAAAAATGAATATATAAAGGAAAAAACTTATTTTTTGTCTAAAGATTTAAATTTTTTTTTTTTAAATCCATAAAAAATACAATATGAAAAAAATGTCAAATCTTATTACTTTTACGTAAAGTCACATAACCTATGAGCAAAATGAGAAAAAGATCATGAAAATCGATGCACGCGTTTCGCTTTTATTCGCAATTGAGTAAAGGTATGAATTTCAAAAATTTGCTCGACATATGCACAACTTTGTCTATTAAAAAAACGGAATAAACAAAGGGTTATTTAATTTTTATGATTGCGTAAGCAAAGTAATAAACGCTAATAAATGTGCGTGAACAATTAAAAGGAAAAAAGGAAAGGAGACTTTTTTAATTATTTGGGTTTTCCGTTGGCTACCTGTATGATTTTTTTACAGAAATGCAACCCACATTTAAGGGTGGTCATTATTCGGAAAATTTAAGACTCACACATGGTGAAACAGGTATGTAGCCACCGTAAAAAAATATACACCCATTTATAAGTACCTGTCAGTAAAATACTAAACAATACACAGTATAAATAGGTCTTCATTGATCGATTTTACTCATTCAACAAGTGTCGACGAACGCGATAGTTAAAATGAGCAAACGTTCGCGAGGATTTGAATGCAATACCAATCCAAGTAATTTTTGTTACATGTGCGGAGAATACGTTTCTGAAAAAAACAAGCGTTGTTTTTCACCTAAATTGAGAGATTCATTTGAAGAGAGCTTCAATTTAAAGGTCTCAAACATAGATGAGCGGTGGACACCAAGTGCTCTATGTCCAAGGTGCTACGTACAGCTAGCTGACTCAAGGTAAGTGTAGATTACGAAATTCAAGAACATATATAACTTATTATTGAAATTCTTTCAGACGACAGCCGAGAATCATCATGCCAATGCTTTGGAGAGCTCCGCTTTGCCATGTAACAGATTGCTACTTCTGTCTTAGCAAAAAAACAGGCGTGGGAAAAAATATACGATGGACTTACGCTGCTGTTTCAACAGTGAATTTTCCAGTGCCATTTTCCGAAGAACCAGTGGATCGTAAGAGTATGAACAGATTAAGGGAATTGTAATTTTAAATTTTTTAAAATTTAATTCAATTAAATCGGGCTAGTGGTTCCCGAGTTATGCCGGACAAAACAAATTAACCAAAAAAAAATTTTTAAAATTTAAAAAAAAAAAATAAAACAAAAACCAAACGAAAAAAAATTTTTATTGCGTTTTTCGAGCTCATGTCAAGGTTATCTACACAGAAAAAATTATCGCATCCCGAGTACATTTTGACTGTTGACTAGTGTTATGAACAAATAAAATAATGTTCAAAAAAACATAAAAACGAAAATTTTACTTTTCTTCAAAATCGAAAAATAGTAAAAATAGGGTTTAATTCTAAAATATACCCGAAATGTTTACTAGAACAAAAGTTATTGAATTTTGGCCGATGGATTTTGAGCACAAGTGAGAAAAGCTTTGGCAGATGTGACCAATTTGTGACCGAATAATCACTATCAAAAAACACAAAAACTTAAAATTGAACGCACAAAACTTAAATTGGCAATTTGTTTTATTTTCTTGTTCAAACATATTCTTGAGCAATTTATAACAATAATTTCAAAAATTAATCTAATCCTTAACCTCCTTCAATCGACAATAGCCAATATTTATTATTTTTTAAATCATTTAAAATTGTCCTTGTCTTGCCAACTATAGTCCCAGTTTCCCCAGCAGGACATCTGAATATTCGTCGTATTGACATTCGTAAAAATTGCCAGCTGCCGGCCTACCCAAACCATATTTTGTCACAAATTTACGAGTAGAAAAATTCGAACGTCCATCGGTACTGGTAGCGGCTGAAAACTTCTCATCAAACTCCATATTTTGTGGCTGCTTGAATAGCAAATAGACATAGCGATGCAGACCTGAACCTTTGCTTGGGCCAGAGCCTTGATAGCCGGACAGAACAGTACCGCTTCCGATGTCAGCTCCAGATATGTTCACAATCAACCAGTGCTGCCATTCCCTCAACGAAAGGTCCGAGCGTGACGGGGCATCAGGTTCGGTCATAAGCAGAGTGTAATAAACTCCCTCCTCGGCATCCCATTCGATATGGGGTTCATTTTGCACCAGAGTGGGTGTTAATTCATCGCCTTTGTTCATTGTGGCACCGCTGTCGAAAGTTACCTGGAATGCACATTGTATGAATCGATAATAATAGGACTGTTTTTCTTTAAGCTGCGATAACAAAAACGTTAATAAAAATTTAATTTTTTGCTCAAAATAAAAAGTATTTTTTCACATTGTCGCCAACCACATGTATCAAAACTAATTTTCAAAAAAATATTTTGTGTTGACTTTATTGGACTCAGCCTCGATAACCATAATTTGGACATACACTGGATAATTATCCAGGCTAAGTCAACAATTTTTAAGACAATATTATTTTTTTTCAAAATTTGTTTTCACATACACATTGATATTGCTTTTGGCGACAATTTTAAAAAAGTATTTTTTATTTTCATTCAAATTAAAAAATTAAAATTAAATTAAAAAAATTTAATATTTTATGTAGATTTTTGTTGTCGCAGCTTAGTTATCCAGTCTTAAAGAAATCTTTTGGGTGTTTTACTACCTTCAGCATATCCTTTGGCCCTTCATCGATTACATCTGGTATAACCTCATGCAATAGCATGGCTTTAGTAATTTCACTTTCTTCTGCTCGTATCCAGTCAAGCAATGCAAAAAGGCAAATTTTTACCAAAATTGAAGTTTGTCTCATGTTGAAGTGATTCGTTGCAAATTCAAATGTAAAATGAACCTAACGTATTTCTGCAGCATTGGCTTTATATTGTTATTGCAAATGTGTCTATTAAAAGTTTGTAATAGCTTTTGAATTTCGTTTAGAAGCTTTAAACAATTTTTATAACCTGACACCTTAGGATGGAGTGTATATTGATTTTGTCATTCTGTTTGCAACAATCGAATTAGAACTCAAGAAGTATATGTTCAGGTAAAATCTTAACCTAATCTGAGTTTTGTAAAAAAAAGGGTACCAATCAATGGACAACAGTTAGAAAAATTAAATTCGGTGTGTATCTACATTTCTCTAATTACATAGATACGTAAAATAAATTTTTTTCTAAATTCTTACTTTTAAGGGATAAAATGGGAAAAAGAGGGATAAAAATCGTACAGACGATATGACTGAAGTTAATATCATAATGCAATTCGGTGTGTAAACTCCTCTGACTGCATAGATTCGTAAAATAAAAGAATTTTAATTCGTACTTTTACGAGAGAAACGGGCGAAAAGGGATAAAAGTAGTACTGACCATACGGCTGCATCTAAAATTATTAAATTCGTTGTATGTATCACTTTACAGTGATTGTGTAGACGTGAAAATTAAAGAGATATCCAAACTTTTAGGATGATAATGGGGGAAAAGGGGATAAATTTGGTACCGATCTAATGACTGGAGATAAAATCATAAAATTTGGTGTGTAAATATTGTTTCGAAAAAAAGAAGGGAACGAAAGGTGATACAAATGGTATCAACCAATCGCCTGAGGCTAGAATCATGTTATTCAGCGTTTACATTCTGATTGCGTTGACGCTCAAAATCGAAGAATTTTTACAAATTCGTAGTTTTAGGGTCAAATTGGTAATACAGGGATAAAATTGGTGCCAAATATAATGATGAAATTAACTATGTATATGCTCTCTTTCGAATTCGATTTGGGATCAAAATGGAATCATGAAATTGCAATTGGTAGAAATTGACTCTGAAGGGGCATTTAGGGCAAATTTTTGAAGATTGCAGCCTCATATTCACTTTTTATACCCTCCACCTCCAGGATGGGAGTATATCAACTTTGTCATTTCCTTTGTAACACTTTGAAATGTCGACCTGAGACCCTATAAAGTATAAATATTCTTGATCGTCATAAAATTCTAAGACGTTCTAGCCATGTCCGTCCGTCTGTTGAAAGCACGCTAGCATCTAAACGAAAGGAGCCAGTACGTCCACATTTTCCGTCTATGTCTAATAGTTGTAGATCGGTTGGGAATGAAAGAGGGCGAAATCGGGAAAAAATTACCTCACAAGTACTGAAAATATTCCTAATATTTCGAGTATTTAAGCATGTTTTTTTGCTTGATATTTGGTATGCGCATTCCCCTTATTGCAAAAACGTTCACCATAAAGTGATTTTTATTTGTAGGGGGTGACATGGGGCAAAAAAGGACAAAAATTGTACCTATGAAAAGACAACAGCTAGAAATACGAAAATCGGTATGTACATTACTCTAATTGAGTAAATACAAAATATAAAAGTATTTTTTCCATATTCGTACTTTTAACGGGTAAAATGAGAATAGAGGGATGAAAATTGTACCAACCAAACAGCTGCACTTATAATAATGAAATTCGGTGTACACATTCCTCTGATTGCGTAGACACGTAAAATAAAGGGATTTTTTAAAGTTCGTACTTTTAGGGGGTAAAATGAAAAAAAGGGGATACAAATTGTACCAAACAAATGGCGGCATCTAGAGCCATGAAATTCGGAGTATACATTCCTCTGATTGCGTGACTCGAAAAATAAAAACGTTTTTCTAAATTCGTACTTTTAAGGGATACAATGGAAACAGAGGGATGAAATTGGTACCACCTAAACGGTTACAGCTAGTATGATGAATTCGATGTGTACATCCCTCTCATTGCGTAGACATAGATTTTCGAAAGTCGTACTTTCAAGTGGGTAAAATGGGAAAAGGGGGTTAAAAATGTACCAACCAAATGGCCGGAACTAGAATCATGGACTTCGGTGTATACATTCCTCTGACTGCATAGACTCGCAAAATAAAACGAGTTTGCCACATTCGTACAATCTTACTCCCACGGCAAAAATGGGTACAATCATGAAGTTAGGTTATTTTGTATTGTGTACGTGAAAGAAAATGGATTATCAAAAGTTGTATTTGTGGAATTAAACTAGGATGGAAGTACAACCAACCAAATGGTTGTAGCTGAAAATGCTTCCACTATCTACCAATATTTATGGTATTTAAGCATTTTTGAATTTATTTATATTTTTATTTTTATATATTTATTATATTTATTTTTATATTTACTTTTTGAATTAACTTGAAGTATTATTTCGATATATATAGTATAAACATACATATTTGTAGGCCTACCTTATAAGCGTGGTTTGAAATAATTAAAATTTTATATTTATTTATAAAATTACTAGCTGACCCGGCAGACATTGTTTTGCCTTCAAATTTTATTTATTTATCGGCGCAGGTAATTCACATTTATTTGAAAAAAAAACATGTGAATAGTATATGAACTATTAAATGATAAAAAGTATATGCATAATTAAGAGAATGTTAGTGTTATTCATTACAGTGGACCCGGAGAACTTCGTCTTACAGGCGTTGTCCTACGTCATTTCAAATTGGAGAAAATCTATGGTGAATTGTCCATTACAATTGATTTTTATACCCTCCACCTCTAGGATGGGGGTATATTCACTTTGTCATTCCGTTTGTAACACCTTGAAATATTCATCGGAGACCCCATAAAGTATATATATTCTGGGTCGTGGTAAAATTCTAAGACGATATAGCCATGTCCGTCTGTCTGTCTGTCTGTTGAAAGCACGATAGCGGCCGAACCAAATGAGCTAGGAGGTTCAAATTTTTCCTAAATATGTCTTATGGTTGTAGATCGGTTGGGATTGAAAGTGGACGAAATCGGCCCAGAGGGAAAAATTTTTCCCTCACAAGGACTGAAAATACCCCTAATATTTATAGTATTTCAGCATATTTTTTGAACATATTAGCTTGTATTTAGTTAATATTTTCAATGCGCATTCCCATTATAGCATAAAAGGGCACCATAGAGTGATTTTTATTTGTAGGGGGCGAAATGGGACAAAAAGGGATAAAAATGGTACTTATCAACCGACAACAGATAGAAACACGAAATTTGGGATGTACATTCCTCTAATAGAGTAGATACATAATATGAAAGTATTTTTTCTAAATTCGTACTTTTAAGGGGTTAAATGGGGATAGAGGGATAAAAATAGTAGCAACCTAACGGCTGCACCTAGAATAATGAAATTCGATATATACATTGCTCTGATTGCGTAGACACGTAAAATAAAAGAACTTCCCAAAATTCGTACTTTTTGGGGTTCAAATGGAAAAAGGGGATAAAAATAGTACCTACCAAATGACAGCAGCTAGAATCATGAAATTCGGAGTATACATTCCTCTGACTGCGTAGACAGAAAAATAAAACGTTTTTTCCAAATTCGTACTTTCAAGGGATACAATGGCTACAGGGGATAAAAATAGTAACAACTAAACGAATATATCTAGAATGATGAAATTCAGTGAGTATGTCCCTTTAATTGTGTAGATACGTAAAATAAAGAGATTATAGATAGTCGTACTCTTGAGGGGGCAAAATTGGAAAAAGGGGATAAAAATGGTACCAACAAAATGGCCGCTGATAGAATCATGGAATTCGGTGTATACATTTCTCTGACTGCATAGCCACGTAAAATATTTTTTTCCAAGTTCGTACTTTATTTTGTTGCTTTTACGACAAAAAATGGTAGAATCATGAAGTTGTCTTATACTGCGTACGTGAGAGATAAGGTATTTTCAAAATTTATACTTTTGAAATTAAACTAGGATGGAAATACAACCAACCAAACGACTGCAGCTGAAAATACACTCTCTATCCCCCAATATTTAGGGTATTTATGATTGCTCCCTTATATTTACTTTATGAATTGAAGTATTATATCCATTATATATATAGTATACAAATATTGGTAGCCTTGGCTTAGTAATTAAATTTCTTATTTTCATACAGTTAAAATTTGTTGCGGACATTCCTCTTGTAGCTTGGAAGCACCACAAATAGTAAACAAATATAGTAATGTGCATAAAAATATCACAATTTTCGTAATATGGTACTGTGCTTCTATGTAAAGTCGACTTCCTTTAATCTGCTGGTAATACTATGGAATGTACTCCGTGGTGGAGGGTATATAAGATTCGACCCGGCCGAACTTAACGACTTCTTAGTTGTTATATATAGATTTTTTCGATATTATTTGTTTTGTTTTGGCTATATTAAAAAAATTTACATTTTTCTGTAATATTACTGCACTTCTACGAAAATCGACAGCCTCTGTGGAATGCAAACCATGGTGGAGGGTATATAAATTTCGGCCTGGCCTAACTTAACGCCGTTTTTACTTGGGTGGCGACTATATGATACCACCACTTTCTACCCCATTACAACTGAATTCGGAGAAAAAGTGATATCAGGGACGGTTTCTATATGGGTTATATATATGTGGGGTATAGATAACGTGACCATCTCTTATTGGGCAAAAAGCGGGATTTTGCAGAAAAAAGCGGGATCGTGAAAATTTAAACAAAAATCGTAAAGATATATATAAATTAAAATGACTGTGTTTAGAATATTTATGACGGCCGTGCAAAACAAAAAAAGATTTTTGAAATCTTGAACTTCAGGCTCCCCTGATTGTGTGGACTGTTAGGATTGTAAATTGGTCAGGGGCATCAAGTTTTACGGTATTTAAGCAATTTTTTTGAAGATTGCTGCAGGATTAATCTTTAAAATTATTTAAACACCACAATTTGTTTAAAATAGTCAACATATGTCGGCGTGTATGTTGACTTCTACGCAAAGTTGAAAGTCTAGAACCGGTAAAAAGCGGGATTATGCGGGATTTGAAATTAAAGCGGGACTGGCCATCAAAAAGCGGGATAGTCCCACAAAAGGCGGGATGGATGGTCACCTTAGGTATAAAGCGGAAAAAAATACGGTGCGAAATCTGAACCGATCTGACTCACTTTCGCCATTGAAGTTTCCGGTTGAAATATAAGGCGTTGAAAAAGATCGGTTATAATATGTGGAAAAGTCAAATCGACAACAAAATTTGTATCGGAGCTGTATCTAAATCTGAATCGATCTGATCTGTGGTGAACACAGCTGGATTATAAGGTTTTGTGCCAAATTTGAATAAATCGGGTAAAATATGTAAAATGATACGGAAAAAGTCAAAGCGGGAGCGACATTTGTATGGGGGCCATATCTAAATCTGACCGGTTTGCTTCAATTAAATAGCGTTCGTCCTTGATCCACAATTTTTGTTAAGATCGGGGAATAATTGGGACCTGTACTTTGGTTACAACAATATATGGACAGACAGACGGACATTGCTAAATCGACTCAGAAAGTGAACCTAAGCCGATCTGTATAATAAATGATGGGTCTAACTCATTTCCTTTGTGTGTTACAAACAAATAGAGATACAAGCCGACTGATTTTTAGCCGACAAGTCGCCGCTGCATGTTTCAGCACGAGCCTCGCCGCCGCCGATTTCATCGGATGATATCGACTTCAACCACGCCGCCGATAATTTTGTTAGTTAGAGTAATTTTAGAGTTAGAACTCCATCAAATCTTATTACCAAAATTACAAAAGAAAATATAACTGTCGACTTAGACAACCTACTACTGTGAAATATATTGATCTTTCTTTGAATTTGGTATCCCACTATATGATGACGCTATAGCAATGCAATACCATTTGCATTGTTCGGACACTTTTGGAATATACACCTTATTATTGTGCTTCTTTAGGGTAGGTAGATAGTAGGTAGAGCTTTGCCATTCTTTGGAAGGTTTATGATATTCAAGATGTGTGGTCAAAAATGTCTCACATGAAAAGCTGTAATTGGAAGAAAAAAAATTAAATTCATCCATGTTATAAAAATAGTGATCACTGATATGGACAATAATCAGTGATCACTATATTCGGGTCAAAAATTTTGGATTCTTAAAACCGTCATAGCTCTTAATTATAACCCCTCAGACAAAATTGACAATAATCTGTGATCACTATATTCGGGTCAAAAAATCAAGATTCATTTTCAAAACTTAAAACCGTCATAGCTCCTTAAATATAGCCCCTAGGACAAAATGGACAATAATCTGTGATCACTATATTCGGGATAAAAATATAAAATTCATTTTCAAAACTTGAAATCGTGATAGCTCCTTAAATATAGCCCCTAGGACAAAATGGACAATAATCTGTGATCACTATATTTTCAAAACTTAAAATCGCCATAGCTCCTTAAATATAGCCCCTAGGACAAAATGAACAATAATCTGTGATCACTATATTCGGGTTAAAAATATAAAATTCTTTTTCAAAATTTAAAACCGTCATAGCTCCTTAAATATAGCCCCTAAGACAAAATGGACAATAATCTGTGATCACTATATTCGGGTTAAAAATATAAAAGTCACTTTCAAAACTTAAAATCGTCATAGCTCCTTAAATATAGCTCCTAAGACAAAAGGGACAATAACCTGTGATCACTATATTCGGGTTAAAAATATAAAAGTCATTTTCAAAACTTAAAATCGTCATAGCTCCTTAAATATAGCTCCTAAGACAAAATGGACAATAATCTGTGATCACTATATTCGGGTTAAAAATATAAAAGTCACTTTCAAAACTTAAAATCGTCATAGCTCCTTAAATATAAAATTCATTTTCAAATCTTAAAATCGTCATAGCTCCTTAAATATAGCCCCTAAGACAAAATGGACATTAATCTGTGATTACTATATTCGGGTTAAAAATATAAAAGTTATTTTCAAAACTTGAAATCGTAATAGCTCCTTCAATATAGTCCCTAGGTCAAAATGGACAATAATCTGTGATCACTATATTCGGGTTAAAAATATAAAAGTTATTTTCAAAACTTGAAATCGTGATAGCTCCTTAAATATAGCCCCTAGGACAAAATGGACAATAATCTGTGATCACTATGTTCGGGTTAAAAATATAAAATTCATTTTCCAAACTTGAAATCGTAATAGCTCCTTCAATATAGTCCCTAGGACAAAATGGACAATAATCTGTGATCACTATATTCGGGTTAAAAATATAAAATTCATTTTCTAAATTTAAAATCGTCATAGCTCCTTAAATATAGCCCCTATGACAAAATGGACAATAATCTGTGCTCACTATATTTTCAAAACTTCAGGTCAAAAATTCAACATTCATTTTCAAAACTTAAACATTCTTGTGTAGGACACAAATCTCGCAACGATGATCTTCGTCGTCAAACACTCCGACTACAAAACCATTTGCATTGTTCGGACACTTTTGGAATATACACCTTATTATTGTGCTTCTTTAGGGTGTCAAAGTAGTTAGAGCTTTGTCATTCTTTGGAAGGTTTATGATATTCAAGATGTTTGGTCAAAAATGTCTCACATGAAAAGCTGTAATTGCAAGAAAAAAATTAAAAATTAAATTCATCCAAAATTTTGGGAATGGATTCCCACTCCCAACAAATAATTGAATGACATAATAATATGAAATTATGGCAACAATGGCTAATATTAATGAATATTGAACTACTTGCCAAAAATAAAAGACCCATTTTCGGTAGCGACGCCGCCGCCGATAATTATGGGACGACATGTAATTCTGCAAACAAATACACAAAGACATTGTGGAGGGTGGAGGGTATAAAAACTAATATTTAAAGTGCTTACGAAGGTTTATTAATTAATTCAGAAAAAATGTGGACAAAAATAATGCAACATAAACGAACTACACGGGAAAACACGATATTTAGTAGTGGTTTGGTCTTTGAACGAAATATTTTTCAAATAATAATTAAATAGTTAGAGTGATCAAACCCGAGACCGAAAACCGAGTCAACCGGGTTTTCATCTGAGACCGAACGTCGGGTTTTTTAAAATCGCGGTTTTTGGAAAACCGGGAAACCCGGTTTTTTATGTCGGTCTCAACCGGTTTTTATACGAGTATTATGTCTTTGTGCATTTGTTTGTAACACCCAAAAGGAAGCGAGATAGACACATTGTTAAGTATACCGATCGACTTTGAATCACTTTTTGTCTGTCTGTCCGTCTGTCCATCTATTCTTGTAATAACGATACAGGTCGCAATTGTAGACAAAACCAAATTAAACTTTGCACAATGAAGTTTTTCGGGACAAGGACGAACGGTATTTAATTTGAAGAAAATTGGTTCTGATTTAGATATAGCCCCCATACGAATTTCACTCCCGATTTGACTCTTTTCACTCTAGATACCACATATAACAACAGATTTTCTTCGAAATTGGCAAAACATCTTATATTTCAACTAGAAACACCCGTGGCGAAAATAGGTTAGATCGGTTCAGATTTATATATAGCTCCCGGCTTGATTTTTCCGCCCCAGAAACCACGTATTTTCACCGAATTTCATCAAATTGAGCATAACACGTTATACTTCATACATATTCTATGGGCAGACGAAAAATCGAAGCCGTTGACCATTTGCTGCTGCGGCTGTCGACCAGCCATACACATAAGAATATATGCGATTATTTTTAGAGGTGTTTTCAGGAGCGTTTAGCTCACAGACCTTAGGTTTGACCTAAGGACGAAATATTTTGCAGATCATCATTAAATAAACCAGAATTAATTTCTGGGCGTGACCGCGACTCAGCTTAATGTATATTGCATAGAACTATCACGTTATATGTTTGTTCTATAATATAATATAATAATGAAACATCACAATTTATTTAAATCACTAAGCATAAATGAACCATCACGTTCATTTATGCTTTTAATTGAAAACAACACAATTTTCAAAATAGGGTGCTGCACTTCTATGTAAAGTCGAAAGCCTTTAATCTGCCGGTAATACTATGGAGTGCCCTCCGAGATGGAGGGTATATAAGATTCGACCAGACTGAACTTAACGCTTTTTACTTGTTATTCTTTATTTTGATTTATGGCGTTGTAAACAAGAAACAATTTAGATTGTTTTTATTGTAAGTAAATGCTGTTGCACAGTGGGGCGAAAATGGTTTTATACACATCACCATAAGGATGAAGTGTATATTATTTTTGCCATTCATGGCGGGGTATTCTAATTTAGTTTTATGCCTACAGTTTTCAAACCAACACATTTTAATGTACCGAAATACCGGCTATGTCGATTTAACTATTGACTGTCTATCAGAGGAATTTAAGGTAACTGATAAAAATGGGGAAATATCTGTCAGAAGCCGAAAACTGTACGTAATTTCAGTAAAAATTACATATCGTACTCGATTTCGCTGAAGAATTTGCAACCTGCTTTCGCAAAATCGAATAAGCAATTTTGCATCGGAGAATGAGCTATAGTTTGGTATTTATTAAAGTTTTATACCCTCCACTAGAGTATTATATCTTTGTGTATTTGTTTGTAACACCCAAAATGAAGCAAGGTAGACCCATTGCTTAATATACCGTACGGATTAGAATCACTTTTTGAATCGATTTAGCCATTGGCGGTGGGAGCGTGGCAAAAGTTGGAACGTATATATTACTGACCACCATAAAAATCAATATGAAACCTGTTTTTAATAATACCTTTTGTTTTTTTCGCCTGGCGAAGCGGGCGGGGTTTAGCTAGTATATATATAAATGAATCCGTGTAAGTTGTTTGTTCATTTTAGCAGCCTATACCACTGGACCTATCTTCTTGAAATTTTCACAGTACATTTACTGAACCGGTGGTGAAAATAAGCTATATAATTTTCTGATATTTTCAGTGGGCGTGACACCTCCCACACAAATTGGGGATTTATTCGTTTTTTATATATTAGCATATTCGCAGTACTATCGCAGCGAGAGTCTTAAATTTTTGTGAAAGTTCACTAACTCTTAGTCTGCACAGTTGTGAAGAAATGGGCGGTATTGGAAAAGTGGGCGAAGTTAAAACGTATTATCGAATATTGTCAATTCTATGACCCATAGAGTGCTGAAATTTTGTGTGAGTGCATCCAGCACCATTGTGCGTAGTTGTGTCAAAAATGGTAGGTATTGGAAAAGTGGGCGTGGTAACTCTCATACAAAGTTAAAACCTATTATCGAATATTGTCAATTCTATGACGCCTAGAGTGCTGAAATTTTGTGCGTAGTTGTTCCAAAAATTGCCAGCTATTCGATTAAGTAATTTCTTCTTACGAAGGAAGTTTTTTTTGTTTTTGTAATGGCAATGTCTGTCTTTTTTTTCGTTGGAGGTGTGGAAAGATGTATCCAATCCGCATTGGAAAACATGTACGATTTGCCTTAACGCCTACGTACTAAACCACACCCCCTCTTCCCTCCTCCCCGCGGGACTGCCTATAGGTATTACATCGCGGGGGAGGTCAGCTTTAAGTTGCTGATCATTATTTTCATTGTGACTGTATACGAGCCCTTCGATTCTGCTCTTCTTCCCGTAAAGCATCATTCACGTTCTTGATGAAGCTATTTCCTCCATCCCACTTACTTTTAGATGTAACCATGACGTCGACTATATTGTCCGGGGTCAGAGTACTTCCCACCGCGAACTCTAGTTTTCTTCTATTTTCTGCGAATCTCGGGCAGACAAAAACTACGTGTTCTGCATCCTCATCGTCTTCTGAGCAGACTACACACCTCGGACAAGAATCTATACCGAATCGATATCGATAGCTTCTATATCCCCCATGCCCCCGATATTGGGGATCACCCTGTAAGTCCAGCGACCGTCAGGAGAATTGTCCCACCTCTGTTGCCACTTTCGTATGGACATACTTCTTTCTGCTTTTCGAATGAACCTGAGCTACATCTCTGGGTTTTGAATTTTTTCATGTATGTTTGAGAATTCCCTCGCTGTTATGTCGATTGGGATTATTCCTGCGATCAGGGCCGTGCGCAGACTTTCTAAAGCAATAAAATATAGAATTTTTAAGGTCTTTTTAAAATAACTCGTCTGAAATAGTAATTTTGCAGTAAAATCATGAAAACATGAAAATTACATAAAAAATCTTGGACACTTTCTTGAATTTCGGACAAAGGTTATGAAAAATACAAACAAACTTGCCAATTTCAAGATTGTGTAGTGCTAATTTCGCTAATGGACACCAAATTGTTCGGAACATTTTCATTTTATTAATCGATACCACTTCTTGACATTCGACTAGAGCTACATATTATGAACTTTTAATTCTCTACAGCAATAAAAGTTTGGAAATTTAATAACAAAACCGTGAAAGCAAATAATTTGCTTGATGCTTGTAGAGCGCTAAGATGTAACATTTGCGATTGGACATTTTTATGGAGCTGTATCTAAATTTGAACCGATGTGTCCTATTTTCATCACAGATGCAACAACGACGGTTTCTGTTACTTCCAATGTTTTGGGAGTTTTCAATTATAATACAAATCCATTTCGATAAACGAAGAAAACTGTTTGATATACATAAACTTATTTCTCTTTGTTCATTTACAACAACTGATGACATGTTTACCGCAAACAAACTAATTTTTCCCAAAACAAAAAAACGATGATCACGTGTCTAAAATTTCGTTTCTACGAAATTTAAAATCTATTTAAAAAATTTATAATCTATTTTATGTAACAAGTATTATTCAAAAGAGAAATAAGAAATTTAGTAACTTGAATCTACGTAGGAAAACGAAACTCAAAAATACCAATTATTTGGTTTTTTGGAATTAAAATTTCTAGTTGTTTCTTCTTGCATTTCGTCGAATACAAAAAAATGTATTTGTTATTCGAATTTATACATATTTAGGATTATTAAAATGAAGAAACATTTCCAAATATTTTTTTATTTAATCGGAATATGCGTATAAAACTCTTTAGACATCCTATTTAGACCCATACTTTGTCAAAAAGCTTATCCAATCACAGAAAAAATGCGGGACTGAAGAGTTTATCGCCGAGGAATTTGATCGGGCTTATAGGGCTTATATTCAAAAGTGGCTATGAACCATTTTCTCGAAAATGAGTTTTTGATGCCAAACTATTCTCAGATTTGGATGTCATCTGTCATATAAATTTTGAAAAGATTTTTTTCTAAAGCCATTTTTTTTTAATTTTCTGATTTGGCTATCCCCTCGCACGTAAGTTTTTGACTGCATAAGTGGCTATGAACATAAAAATAATAGAAATAAAATAGTTCAACAATGGAACAGCATAAAACCGAAGGTTATAATTCGCTACAACGATTTTGTTTAAATCATTTTTCTAGATTTAGGGCATATCGTACTATCGTACTAGGAAAAATGGTGGCTGTAAAGTCAAAAATTGTGAAAAGTATATTTTAAAAAAAAACGGCGTAACTTTTTATTATATTGAGAAACCAAATATTTCTTTGGCATGTGATTGCTGACTTCATGGAGAATATTTGTGTATGAAAAGTTTCAGAATTATGAATGAAGAAAGTTAAAATATAAGGAATTGCAACGACGAATTTTGGATTTTTCATCAATTGCAGCGATTTTCGCGACTGGCTACATATATGTTACAAGAGACCAATCTGACGGATGAAGCTGGAATCTTTAAATTCGCTGTGTACATCACAGAAAATGCGTTTTCTATACAACATTGCCAAGATTTCATGAAAAAAGTTATGGAGTTTACAATAAATCTTATTCCTATTTCAACATTCATAGTGCTAAATTTTAAACATACAAAAGTGGCTATGAACCATGAAACCGCGATAATCGAAATCTTTTTAATCGTAGTATTATTAATCCTTTAGTATTCCTTTTTAGATTAAACTGCAGAAGAAGATTAATAATTTCTCTTCAAATTAAGGAGAAAATCAGTTTTTTCGCTCTCCTGAAAAGTTGTGTTTTTGTTCATAGCCACTTATGAATATAAGGCCTCGATATGTATGTATGTAATTTCAAGCAACTATTTAAAAAAAGTTCTACACTTAGAGAACAAGTCTGTTAATAAAAGCAGTGATTGTCTGCTGCCTATCAGCAGACACTTTTCTGCTATTACAGCTGTTTTTTGGCATAACAGCAGTTTTCTACAATCTTACATCACCATTCACACTGCTAAAATTGGCTGTTGTTAATTAAAATATAAAAATAGATGAGCGTTCATAAGCGAGTTTCTTTTAATTTTTAATTGCTAAAAACAGCAAACAGCTGTTTACCAACTCAGCAGATACAAATCTGCTGTCTCTTTTTTAACAGCAGAAAATCTGATCTTTCAGTAGACTTTCTGCTTTCTTTTACTGACATATTCCTTTGAGTGTACTGGTAGATGGATTACTGAAATGCAATTTTGCCGACAATGTCTGTCGGACGAATGTATCAAAATATTTCTCGAAGATCCGGCAATAAAATATGAGTGATTTCCAAACGTTCCAGTAAAAATTTCCTAAAAAGTTGGAAAATTAACAAGTATGAGTAAAGTTTCCTTCTTTCAAAGCCATAGTAAATAGTTCATTTACTAGAAAAAGGGTAGTAGATTTGCTTAAAAACATTTCTTTGGATCTGATAAAAAATTCTTACAATTGAGTAAATTCAAACTTATGTTTTAAGTTTTAAGTGAGAAAAAATCTGAAATTTTTTGTATGTAAAAAATTCCATTTAGGAAATTTTAACTTTAAAATGGGTTTTTTTCTAAAATGAAGTTAAAATGTTTACTGAAATTTATGCCGAGTTCTTCATACATTTAAGTATTAATGAACTTATAAAAAACATTTGAAATTGTTTAAAAAAATAGTGAATATTAATCAAAGAAGCAATTCTCGTTTGTTTGCAGAGACTTATTTCTTAAATACTTTATGAATTATTTTAAACAACCACTGCGAAGGCGCATATCTTGCCTTCGAAACAATCATGGAGTAATAGCTCAACTCCTTATGGCAGATGTATCATGAAACTTTTGAAAAATATTTCATGTTGTCATTGTTTGTATCAGTTTTGCATATTCTGAAGCAAAACTATTTGTTTGATTTTTTTTAGTTAAATTGAACTTATTTTAATTGCTCCTTTTTTCCTTGTATCAAATAAAATTTTCCTCAGTTTAAGTAAAAATTTACTCGTTTTGAGGAAAAAATCAGCAAAATTGTCCTCAGTTTGAGAAAATATTTATTAATTTGAGTAAACATTTACTTAGTTTTAGGAAATGTTCAGCAAAATTTTACTAAGATTTAGTAAAAATTTACTTAGTTTTAGGAAAGTTGTGCTTAAATTTAGTAAAAAGTTACTAGGTTCTAGGAAAAATTTACTTTGATTTAGGAAAATTTCAGAAAAAATTATACTTATATTTAGTAAAAATGTACTTGATTTCCTAAATTTTAGTTAAATTTAACTCATTTTTTTATGAGTGTAGATGAAAACCCCCCCCCCAGGGGAAATTCCTGCGCACGGGCCTGCCTGCGATTACACATGATGCTTCCAGGGAAATGAAGCACACTCTCAGACAGCTTCTACGGAAGATGGACAGCATGTCCTTCCTGGATGTACACCTTAGGGAGCTTTCCCAGACAGGCGACAGTGTGTCGTTTAAAGTTTAAACGGTCATCGATCATTATGCCCAGGTATTTAGTAGCGTCTGTGGAAATAATCTCGCTTCTGCCCACTCGTATTTTTATTTATCGTATTTTTATACCCTACACCACTTCGTGGGCTAGGGTATTATAAGTTAGTTTCGCCCCAAATGTTTGTAACACCAAGAAATAATCGAGCTAGACCCACCTTTAAGTATACCGATCGGCTTAGAATCACCAGCTGAGTCGATTTAACGATGTCTGTCTGTCCGTCTGCTGTCCATCTAAGCTTGTTCGCACTCTATAGGTCGCAATTGTTGTCCGATTGTCATGAAACTTGGCAGAAGTTATTTTTTCTGGCCAATGACCATCGGTATTGAATTTGGAGGAAATCGCTTCAGATTTAGATATAGCCCCCATACAAATGTCGCTCCCGATTTGACTTTTTCCGCCCTATAAAGCACATATAGTACCCGATTTTCTTTAAATTTGGCACAACATCTTATAATCCAACAACTAGAAACACCTGTGCAAAAATTGGGTAAGATCGGTTCAGATTTAGATATAGCCCCCATACAAATGTCGCTCCCGATTTGACATTTTCCGCTTTAGAAACCACACATTGTACCCGATTTTCATTAAAATTGGCACAGCATCTTATAATCCAACTAGAAACACGTATGCAAAAATTGGGTAAGATCGGTTCAGATTTAGATATAGCCCCCATACAAATGTCGCTCCCGATTTGACATTTTCCGCTCTAGAAACGACATATTGTACCCGATTTTCTCTAAATTTTGCAGAACATCTTATAATCCAACTGGAAATACGTGTGCAAAAATAAGATCGGTTCAGATTTAGATATAGCCCCCATACAAATGTCGCTCCCGATTTCACTTTTTCCGATCTAAAATCCACACATTGTACCCGTTTTTTCTTTAAAATTGGCACAACATCTTATAATCGATCTAGAAACACCTATGCTGAAAGTGGGTATGATCGGTTCAGATTTAGATATAGCCCCCTTACAAATGTCGCTCCCGATTTGACTTTTTCCGCTCTAGAAAACACATATTGTACCCGTTTTTCTTTAAAATTGGCACAACATCTTATAATCCAACTAAAAAACCTATGGTGAAAGTGGGTAAGATCGGTTCAGATTTAGATATAGCTCTCATACAAATGTTGCTCCGGAATGTTTAACCGATTTTGACCAAATTTTACATATTATATTTCACCAATAAACAGACATGGTCACATCGTTCCAGGTTTTAATATACCCCCATACAAATGTCCTTTCCGATTTAACATTTTTTGTCAAACACATACATGTACAGGATGCAAAAATCCTTCCCGATTTCAATTTTTTACCGAATTGAATTGCAATGAGAATTGTTTGGGTGATGCCCAAATGTCCATACTTTGGTATGACTTTGGTATACTACTGTATAATTTGTATTTGTCTGTCGGACAATAGGATCAATTACCATATTATTTACCATATTCGTTAAATTTGACTAAAGATGAATTTATAGCATATAAATTATATGAATATAATTTATATAATGTGTATGAAATACATAAAATTGCTCCCATGAAATACCTGGGTTTAGTAATCAAAGCGAGGTACATACGCAGGGAGTGGTGTAGGGTATTATATAGTCGGCCCCGCCCGACTTTAGCCTTTCCTTACTTGTTTTATATCCAAGCTAATTACAGCGCAGTATTTTCTTTGAATACCCTAACCTTGGATTGCTTTTTTCGCTGAATTGGCTACGTAGTTTATGGCATCCACAGTTGACTTCGCCTTCCGGAAGCCATTTCCCGTTACGTTTTGCATCTTTCTTGATAGACCACGTTTTTGGTGATGTCTGCGTAGCCATTTCCACTTTGTCATGGATTTCCTCCGAAGCAGCGGTGCTTATCTCGTCGCGTAATTGATTATAGGTGACTCATATTGCTCTGATCTGTTCCTTAATGGCATGATGGACTTTATTTCGGCTTTTGACATAGTCCATAAGCTCGACTATCATTTTGCCAAGATCCGAAAGGCTATCTTTCTTCAATGTAGCCATATCATCTCTTCTTTCTCTATTGGCCTGAGATCTTGCTGTCGTCCCATTAGCAGGTGTTGTTTCAGTAATCACCGAACTTCTTTGGAACGGACTTTCCTCCGCTTGTAGGCCATTCAGCTATCCGCCACCCGTTGACCCCCATAGTAGCCTGAGATAAGCCCTATGTCTGTCTGTCTGTTCAGATCGGTTCAGATTTATATAGAGCTCCCATTAAAAGTTCGCTCCCGATTTGACTTTTTCTGCTCTAGAAACCACATATTTTAACAGATCCTCTTCAAATTAGGCGAAATATCTTATATTTGTACTATAAATAGCCATTGTGCAAATGGGTCAAATCGGTTCAGATTTATATATAGCTCCCACACAAATTTCACTCCCGATTTCACTTTTTACACTCTATAAACCACATTTTTTAACAGATCTTCAAATCTTTCAAAATATTTTATATTTCAACTAGAAACAACTATGATGAAAATGGGTCAGATCGGTTCAGATTTACATATAGCTCCCATACAAAGAATACGTCGGCGCACAGTGGTTCAGAACCAAAATCAATCGGCAAAAATTCAACAACTTCTGTTCTAGTAAACATTTTTGAGTTATGTAAAAAATTGAAATTAGACAAGAACACAAGGCACAAATCGGTGACAACTTTTCGTATTTTTCGATTTTAAAGTATTCAATTTTGAATACATGTACTCTTATGGTAGTTCCCTAAATCCGCATGCGAATAACGACCACAAGAATACATGTAATCAATATTGTCCGCATTGTTTGTAGGAAAAACTCAGTTTTCATAAAAAAATAAAATGAAAGTTTTCATTTAAAATATAATTATTTTTAATTTTGGCCAAAAGAAATATGTATAAAATGTTTTGTTTGTATTTTTGTTTCGGCTAAATGTGTACTTTTCATGATTTGCATAATTTTATCGATATATCTAATTTAGTAGTTTCATTCGACTATGAGGACATTATTTTCTAATTGATTATTACATTCGAAACCACAATGACTTGGTCTAAACCAAACTACATATTATGGATAAGACCAAAATGTTCAACGAAACGTAAAACCATAATTATTTTGTAATTATGTATTTACAACATTCAACATTTGCTTTAATTGTAAGTTTGACAATACGGATAGTTCGTGACATGACACGCTAACTGGTTAATATATGTTATCGTTTCAATAATATTTACATTTGTATATACGTACATAGATGCAATGTGGTTTCTATCAATGAATTGAAATATTGTAGACGTTTCCTGAGCGCAATTAAATACTAGTCGTGTTTTACTTGTCTCCATTGCATTTCACAGAAAAGCTTGATATTCCAAATTTGAATTAAATAATTTGAAAGTTGTGATTTCTTGAGCGATAACTGTACTATTTCGTTTCGTATTTATAAAAATAAATGGATTTAATTCCGCATTTTTATTTGGCAAAGTGTATTTTTCAGACGATTTCGAATTAATGCCAGCTATTTCGATTAAGTTTTTCTTTTTTCAAATGAAATTTTGTGTTTGGTGATGGAAACGAGAATAACTCCACTATACCCACTTTGACCATATACGTATTGTGTGGGTGTAACTCATTAGTGGCGCTATTGTATAGAGTGCTTTTTACCATACCGTTATCAATCCTATATATGTATATATTTACATTTTTGAAAATTTACATATGCGTGTTATATACACCCGAAATTTCACCAATGTCTTTCGGTTGATGGGGTTTCAACACGATACAATTTTTCTCGAAATTCGCACTGGGGGTAAAATAGTACCAATACCAATAGTAACAAATAGCTGAAGCTGAAATCATGGCAAACGTTGTATATATTCCATGTTTGTACTTCTAAAACCCTACAATTTATTTACACACCTATAACGTTTATATCTATCCTATCTGGGATAGGTCGATGGATGTACAGTAAAGCAGACAGTTATTGAGGGAGCCGATATGTCATAATACTGGTGATGCTTTTTTATGTTTTTATACACTCCACGAGAGTATTATGTCTTTGTGCATTTGTTTGTAACACCCAAAAGGAAGAGAGATAGACCCATTGTTAATTATACCGATCGACTTAGAATCCCTTTTGAATCGATTTAGCAATGTCCGTCTGTCTGTCTGTCCATCTATGTTTGTAATCACGATACAGGTCGCAATTGTATACAGAACTAAATGAAGCTTTGCACAACGAAGTTTTTCGGAATAAGAACGAACGCTATTTAATTTGAAGAAAATCGATTCAGATTTAGATATAGCTCCATACGAATTTCACTCCCGATTTGACTCTTTTCACTCTAGATACCACATATAACAACAGATTTTCTTCGAAATTGGCAAACCATCTTATATTTCAACTAGAAACACCTGTGGTAAAAATGGGTCAGATCGGTTTAGATTTATGTATAGCTCCTATACAAATTTCGCTCCCGATTTGACTCTTTTCATCCTAGATACCATATATTACAAGAGATTTTCTTCAAAATTGGCAAAACATCTTATATTTCAACTAAAAACACCTGTTGTAAAAATGTGTTAGATCGGTTCTGATTTATATATAGCTCCCATACAAATTTCGCTCCCGATTTGACTTTTTCCGCTCTAGAAACCACATATTTTTACAGATCCTCTTCAAATTAGGCGAAATATATTATATTTGTCCTAGAAACACCCATAGTAAAAATGGGTTAGATCGGTTCAGATTTACATATAGCTCCCATACGAATTTCACTCCCGATTTGACTCTTTTCACTCTAGATACCATATATTACAAGAGATTTTCTTCAAAATTGGCAAAACATCTTATACTTCAACTAGAAACACCTGTGGTAAAAATGGGTCAGATCGGTTCAGATTTATATATAGCTCCCATACAAATTTCGCTCCCGATTTGACTCTTTTCACTATAGATACCATATATTACAAGAGATTTTCTTCAAAATTGGCAAAACATCTTATACTTCAACTAGAAACACCTGTGGTAAAAATGGGTCAGATCGATTCAGATTTATATATAGCTCCCATACAAATTTCGCTCCCGATTTGACTCTTTTCACTATAGATACCATATATTACAAGAGATTTTCTTCAAAATTGGCAAAACATCTTATACTTCAACTAGAAACACCTGTGGTAAAAATGGGTCAGATCGGTTCAGATTTATATATAGCTCCCACACAAATTTCGCTCCCGATTTGACTCTTTTCACTATAGATACCATATATTACAAGAGATTTTCTTCAAAATTGGCAAAACATCTTATATTCCAACTAGAAACACCTGTGGTAAAAATGGGTCAGATCGGTTTAGATTTATGTATAGCTCCCATACAAATTTCGCTCCCGATTTGACTTTTTCCGCTCTAGAAACCACATATTTTTACAGATCCTCTTCAAATTAGGCGAAATATATTATATTTGTCCTAGAAACACCCATAGTAAAAATGGGTTAGATCGGTTCAGATTTACATATAGCTCCCATACGAATTTCACTCCCGATTTGGCTCTTTTCACTCTAGATACCATATATTACAAGAGATTTTCTTCAAAATTGGCAAAACATCTTATACTTCAACTAGAAACACCTGTGGTAAAAATGGGTCAGATCGGTTCAGATTTATATATAGCTCCCATACAAATTTCGCTCCCGATTTGACTCTTTTCACTATAGATACCATATATTACAAGAGATTTTCTTCAATATTGGCAAAACATCTTATATTTCAACTAGAAACACCTGTTGTAAAAATGTGTTAGATCGGTTCAGATTTATATATAGCTCCAATACAAATTTCGTTCCGGATTTAACTTTTTCCGCCCCAGAAACCACGAATTTTCACTGAATTTCTTCAAAGTGAGCATAACACCTTATATTTGAACTGGAAGAACTTATTGTTAAAGTTAGTCATATTTTTCCATGTTTGGATGTAGCCCCGATACAAATATTCTTATGGATTTGACAAATCGAACCAGGTCATATTAGCCTATGATTAGGAAACATACAAAAATTCTTCCCGTTTTCACTTTTTTACCTAGTTGAATTTTATTCGGTTGGAAAGTGGAGTGTATCATATAGTCGGTCCCGCCCGACTTTAGCCTTTCCTTACTTGTTATACCCTCCACTAGGGTATTATGTTTTTGTGCACTTGTTTGTAACATCCAAAAGGAAGCGAGATAGACACATGGCTAAGCATACTGATCGACTTAGAATCACTTTAGCCATGTCCGTCCATATATTCTTGTAATCAAAATGTCCCTATTATTGTCCGATCCCACCAAAAATTGGTACAAGTGAGTTCTGCGACCCAACGACGAACCGTATTTAATTTGAAGCAAATCAGTTCAGATCTATATATAGCAACCTTACAAATATTGCTCCCGTTTTGATTTTTTCCGCTCTAGAAACCACATATTTCACACGATTTGCTTCAAATTTGCCATCTTATAATTGAACTAGAAACATCTATGGTAATATCGGTTCCGATTTAGATATAAAACAAGTAAGGAAAGACTAAAGTCGCACTATATGATACACTCCACTTTCTATCCGATTACAATTCGATTCGGTAAAAAAGTGAAAACGGGATTTTAGTATGTTTCCTAATCATAGGCTAATATGACCTGATCCAATTCATCAAATCGAGAAGAATATTTGTATCGGTACTATATCCAAACATGGAATAAAGTGACCCACTTGCACAAGAGGTTCTTCCAGTTCAAGTATACCGTGTTATGCTCAATTTGAAGAAATTCGGTGAAAATACGTGGTTTCTGGGGCGGAAAAGGTTAAGGGAGCGAAATTTGTATGGGAGCTATATACAAATCTGAACCGATCTGACTTATTTTCACCACAGGTCTTCCTAGTTTAAATATAAGATGTGTTGCCAAATTTGAAGAAGATCCGTTAAAACATGTGCTTTCTGGAGCGGAAATGTCAAATCGGGAGCAAAATTTGAATGAGAGCTATATATAAATCTCAACCGATCTGACCTATTTTCACCACAGGTCTTCCTAGTTTAAATATAAGATGTTTTACCAAATTTGAAGGCAATTCGATAAAATATGTGGTTTCTAGAGCGGAAAAGGTCGAATTGGGGGCGAAATTTGTATGGGAGCTATATATAAATCTGAACCGATCTAACACATTTTTACCACAGGCGTAGTTCAAATATATGATGTTTTGCCAATTTTGAAGAATATCTGTGAAAATATGTGTTATCTAGAGTGGAAAGAGTCAAATTGGGGGTAAAATTCGTATGGGGGCTATATCTAAATCTGAACCGATTTTCTTCAAATTAAAAAGTGTTCGTCCTTGTCCGAAAAACTTCGTCGTGCAAAGTTTCGTTTGGTACTGTCTACAATTGCGACCTGTATCGTGATTACAAGAATAGATGGACAGACAGACGGACGGACAGACAGACAGACATTGCTAAATCGATTCAAAAAGTGATTCTAAGTCGATCGGTATAATTAACAATGGGTCTATCTCGCTTCCTTTTGGGTGTTACAAACTAATGCACAAAGACATAATACTCTCGTGGAGTGTATAAATATCACTCCCGATTTGAGTTTTTCTGCTCTAGAAATCTCAAACTTTAACCGATTTTGGCCAAACTCTACACATTATATTTCACCTACAAACATACATGGTGAAAATGGTTCACATCCTTACAGGTTTACAAATACATACAAATTTCATTTCCAATTTTTGGTCAAACACATACTTTTATAGAATACTTTTATATAATGGTCCATGATTAGGACCCATACAAGACACATTCGAATTTGTTTGAGCTTTTGTGGTTATTTATGGGCCGGAAAACCATCTAACACCAAATAGAGGCGGGTATTTGTAAGTGAGCTAAATGAGTATCTACAACCAATACCTATCGAATGATGCCCGAATGATGAACATCGCCGTGACGCTTATTTTCGTAAAAATAGTTTACAACTGTTGTTTCTGAAAAATCATCTTTTGTATTAAACACAACTAAGGTTAAACCAATTTATATATACCCTTACTCTCAGAGAATAACTGTATGGAAGTTATAAGGACATCAATTTTACTTAGATCCGGATTATTTGTGTGGAATGTACTAGAAAGTTCGTGGCACATGGGTCCAGCTTCCACATTTATAAAACAATTGTAAAAACATGATAAAGTATATATATCCATATATACCCCAATACGTTTACACTATATATATCGAAATAATACTTTAAGTCAATTCAAAAAATAAATATTCTCATATTTATATTTTCAAAAAGCTTAAATACCAGAAATATTGGTAGATAGATGTTCTACATTTCTGTTTTATTCCAAAAGTACAAATTTTGAAAATCCATTATCTCGCGTACATAGAGCAAAATAACCTAACTTCATAATTCAACCATTGGTTGCCATTTTAACCCCCTTTTTCCCATTTACCCCCCTAAAAGCACGACTTTCTAAAATCTCTTTATTTTTCGTGTCTACGCAGTCAGACAGGAATGTATACTCCGAATTTCATGACTCTAGCTGCGGTCATTGGTTGGTACTATTTGTATCCCCTTTTTCCATTTTAACCCCAAAAAGTACGAATTTCCAAAAATCCGTTTATTTTACGTGTCTACGCAATTAGAGGAATGTATACACCGAATTTCATTATTCTAGATGCAGCCGTTTGGTTGGTACCATTTTTATGCCTCTATTCCCATTTTACCCCTTAAAAGTTCGAATTTGGAAAAAAAATACTTTTATATTATGTATCTACTCTATTAGAGGAATGTACACACCGAATTTCGTGTTTCTAGCTGTTGTCGTTTGATAGGTACCATTTTTATCCCTTTTTGCCCCATTTCACCCTCTATGAACAAAAATCAATTTATGGTGCACTTTTTTGTTATAGGGGGGATGTGCATACTAGAGCGTACCAGGTTACAAGTAAAAAAAAAAAAGTTCGCCGTACACCTTCGAATATGAAGTATTATTGAAAGGTAGTTTCAAAAAAATTTTTTTTATTTTTTTATGCCGAACGTAGGGGTCGCGCTTTTACATTTTTCTATATAACTTCTGCATTTATAAACGGATTTTAAAGTGTGATACATCGATGTTTTTGTCCGATTTTTTTGTCTTTGAAGTCATTGAGCTCAAACATGATTCATGATTTTATGCGAGCTTTAATTTTCGATTATTAGAGTGGTACATTAGGGTAGTAGCAACTGAGAAATGATGGGTAAGTACCAGAAGGGGGTGCTTGAGCTCAATGACTTCAAAGACAAAAAAATCGGCCTCGTCGAGACAAAAACATCGATGTATCACACTTTAAAATCCGTTTATAAATACAAGTTATATAGAAAAATGTAAAAGCGCGACCCCTACGTTCGGCATAAAAAAATAAAAATTTTTTTTTTGAAACTACCTTTCAATAATACTTCATATTCGAAGGTGTACGGCGAATTTTTTTTTTGAGGTACGCCCTAGTGCATACCCAATATCAAGTAAGAACAAGTAAGAAGGCATTAAGTTCGGCCGGGCCGAATCTTATATACCCTCCACCACGGAGTGCATTCCACAATATTACCAGCAGATTAAAGGATGTCGACTTTACATAGAAGCACAGTACCATACATAGAAAAGTATAAATTTTAAAGATATTTCGAAAAAAACCTTTTTCGAGTCTTCATAGTCAGAATGTATACACCAAATTTCATGATTTCAACTTCAGAGGTTTGGTAGGTCCCATTTTTATCCCTCTTTTTAATTATATTTCGAAAAATCCCTCTATTTTACTTGTCTATGCAATTAGAGGGATGTACACACCGAATTTCATGATTCTAGTTGTTGTCGTATCATTGGTACCATAGTTTATCCCTTTTTGTCCCATTTCGCCCGCTAAAACTTTTATTTTCTTTGTGGTGCTTCCAAGCTACAAGAGGAATGTCCGCAACAAATTTTAGCTGTATGAAAATAAGAAATTTAATTAATAAGCCAAGGCTACCAATATTTGTATACTATATATATAATGGATATAATTCAATTCATAAAATAAATATAAGGGAGCAATCATAAATACCCTAAATATTGGGGGATAGAGAGTGTATTTTCAGCTACAGTCGTTTGGTTGGTTGTATTTCCATCCTATTTTAATTTCAAAAGTATAAATTTTGAAAATACCTTATCTCTCACGTACGCAGTATAAGACAACTTCATGATCCTACCTTTTTTGTCGTAAAAGCAACAAAATAAAGTACGAATTTGGAAAAAAAAATATTTTACGTGGCTATGCAGTCAGACGAATGTATACACCGAATTCCATGATTCTATCAGCGGCCATTTTGTTGGTACCATTTTTATCCCCTTTTTTCCAATTTTGCCCCCTCAAGAGTACGACTATCTAAAAAAATGTACACACTGAATTTCATCATTCTAGCTGTATTCGTCTAGTTGGTACTATTTTTATCCCCTGTATCCATTGTATCCCTTGAAAAAACGAATTTGGAAAAAACGTTTTATTTTTCGTGTCTACGCAGTCAGAGGAATGTATACTCCGAATTTCATGATTCTAGCTGCTGTCATTTGGTAGGTACTATTTTTATCCCCTTTTTCCATTTGAACCCCAAAAAGTACGAATTTTGGAAAGTTCATTTATTTTACGTGTCTACGCAATCAGAGGAATGTATATATCGAATTTCATTATTCTAGGTGCAGCCGTTAGGTTGGTACTATTTTTATCCCTCTATCCCCATTTAACACCTTAAAAGTACGAATTTAGAAAAAATACTTTTATATTATGTATCTATTCGATTAGAGGAATGTACACGCCAAATTTCGTGTTTCTATCTGTTGTCGTTTGATAGGTACCATTTTTATCCCTTTTTGTCCCATTTCGCCCCCTACAAATAAAAATCACTCTATGGTGCCCTTTTATGCTATAGAGGGAATGCGCATTGCAAATATCAAGTAAATACAAACTATTATGTTCAAAAAACATGCTGAAATACTCTAAATATTAGGGGTATTTTCAGTCCTTGTGAGGGAACAAATTTTCCCTCTGGGCCGATTTCGTCCACTTTCAATCCCAACCGATCTACAACCATAAGACACATTTAGGAAAAATTTGAACCTCCTAACTCATTTCGTTCGGCCGCTATCGTGCTTTCAACAGACAGACGGACAGACGGACAGACGGACATGGCTATATCATCTCAGAATTTTACCACGACCCAGAATATATATACTTTATGGGGTCTCCGATGAATATTTCAAGGTGTTACAAACGGAATGACAAAGTGAATATACCCCCATCCTGGAGGTGGAGGGTATAAAAAAATATGCTTAAATACTCTAAAATATTAGGGGCTATTATGGGTATTTTTAGTTCTTGTGAGGGAAAAATGTTTGCCTTTGGACCGATTTCGCTCAGTTTAAATCCCAACCGATCTACGACTATAAGACACATTTGTGAACAATTTTGACGTCCTAGCTCCTTTCGTTTAGATTCTAGCGTGCATTCAACAGACGGATGGACGGACGGACATGGCTAGATCGTCTTAGAATTTTATGACGATCAAGAATATATATACTTAGTAGGGTCTCAGGTCGATATTTCAAGGTGTTACTAACGGAATGACAAAGTTAGTATACCCCCATCCTGGAGGTGGAGGGTATAAAAAGTTGAACTTAGAATAAGTTCAATTTTACTGAAACTGTGTAAACTATTCACCAATACTTCAAAACAATAATTTGTTTCAGAGTATGCAAAAAAGGCAAGATAGCCGCCTTAACAGTGTTTTTATACCCTGGATAGGGTTATATTCACTTTGTCGTTCCGTTTGTAACACCTTGAAATATTCAAGGGTATATATATTCTGGGTGGTGGTAAAATTCTAAGACGATTTAGCCATGTCCGTCTGTCTGTTGAAAGCACGCTATCATCCGAATGAAATGAGCTAGAAGGTTCAAATTTCGCATAAATGTGTCTTATGGTTGCAGATCGGCGAAATCGGCCCATAGGGAAAATTTTTCCCTCACAAGGACTAAAAATACCCATAAAAATCCCCAATATTTTAAAGTATTTAAGCATAATTTTTCAATATGTCTGCTTGTACTTACTTGATATTGAGTATGCGCATTCCCCTATAACAAAAAGGCGCACCATAAAGTGATTTTTATTCGTATAATGATTCGGTGTATACATTCCTCTGATACACGTAAAATAAACAGATTTTTCGAAATTCGTACTTTTTGGGGTTAAAATGGAAAAAGGGGATAAAAATAGTACCAACCAAATGACCGCAGCTAGAGTCATGCAATTCGGAGTATATATTCCTCTGACTGCGTTGACACGTAAAATAAAGAGATTTTAGAAAGTCATACGCTAAGGGGGTAAACTAGGAAAAAAGGGGATAAAAATGGTACCAACCATAGACACGCGAAATAAAAAGATTTTTCTAAATTCGTAATTTTTACGTCAAAAATTGGTTGAATCATGAAGTTAGGTTATTTTGCACTATGTTCGATATGTAAATTATTGGTAGTCTTGCCTTATAAGCGTGGTTTTAAATAATAAAAATTTTATATTTATTTATAAAATTATTTGTTCAATATTTGTATTTGTTTTGGTTTGGCTATATTAAAAAAATTATATTTTCCTGTAATATTACTGCACTTCTACGCAAATCGACATCCTCTGTGGAATGGAATCCATGGTGGAGGGTATATATAGTTAGGCAAGGCCGAACTTGACGCCGCTTTTATTTGTTTTAGAATAATACTTGAATTATTTAAGTAATAAATCTCGGCAAACGAATGAAAATTGTTCTTAGATTACCATTCAAGAATTTTCTAAACACATTGAAGTGATATTTTATAAGTTCGTTAATACGTAAATGTACGAAGAACTCGGCATAAATTTCAGTAAACACATTAACTTAAATTTAGGGAAAAACACATTTTTAGTTAAAATTTTCTTTGTTTCTTACTTAAAACCTTGGACATTTTCATCCACATCCACATGAATTTAAATGTTTTTAAATAAATTTGCTGCTTTATTTCTAGTATATGAACTATTTATCAAAACTTTGGAATTCGGAAACTTTAAATTTTTTATGAAGGAAAGGCCCAAAACTTTCTCCTAGAGTGGAGACAAGTACCAAGTAAGACTCACCACCCATTTATTTTCCCTACCCAACATTTTCCCAAACTAAATAGATTTGTAAATCATTCATTTATAATACATATCCGTGGAAACATTCCTGAGAGATTGACTACTTATTAAACTGTCTTCGTACAATCAACCCTTTACTTTAAGTTTATTTTCGGATGGATATTGAAAAGTCATTCATCTTTCTGTACTTAAGTTCATGAAGGAGTATAATAAGCATTACATTTGCATTCAACTATTCATATATGTACATATAAATCAAATTTCGACCCCTTCATTTCTCCTGTACAAAATTTGCATTGGTTTGTTCTAGCCATTGTTATGCAAGTTATCACAACAAATATAATACTGGCGTGTGCATACAGTATTTAATTAACAAAAATACGGCTAATATGTTCAGCTACCACTTAGCCACAACCAGTTGGACGACAAACAATCATCCAACCCACTATGGAAACGTACACCACAGAGACCTGATATTTCAAATAACTGTTAACTGAGGCAGTTACTACAGAAATTCTTAGACGTGTTAGCCTAACCTTGACTACACCTGGACAATGTTAGAAACCTGAATAGTGAGATGGTGTGAAGGGGGTAGGAGGTAGGGTCGGGGGTAGTATAAGAAAGTATCGACCCATTTTTGGCTTCATCATCTTTCAGTTGTCTTTTCTCAATTCAAAATCTCATATTCCTCATAAGTTTGGACGGACGGACAGACGATCAGACCTACGAGCGTTTTTAAAGACAAGAGAGATTTGCATGTTAATTTATGCCATCAATTTTTTATTTTGTTGCTTTCGCCGTGGCTGCTGCTGCAGCAGCTGCTGCGGCTAATTAAAAGATTTATTAGGTTTATAACTTAAATCTACCGGTTGGTGGTGTCCCAACCGCAAAACTAGTTTTAAATTTTGGTGATATTGATTTTGTCTGATGTGTGTTTGAAACACACAAACGTATGCATTACAAAATATTCCAAAAAAAAAAATAAAAGAAAATATACAATATACATAAGGTGGAATGAGGTCTCGCCTAGAAGCCCAACTGTTTGTGCAGCTCGGGCACAGAATCGTCGAATTGGGCCTGGAAGAAATTGCCCGCCAGCGGAGCGCCCAGATTGTATTTCTCGGCGAACTTCTTGGTGGAGAACTTCTCTCGGCCGGCGCCCTGGGTTTTGCTCAGATGCTTCTCGTCGAATTCCAGTTTCTTGGGTTGTTGGAACAGCAAGAAGGTGTAACGATGGAGACCGGTGTCCTTTGGTGGTCCCGAACCCACGTATTCACTCAAAACTTCGCCCTTTTTGAGCACATCCCCGGGAATGTTGCCCACCAGCCAGTGATGCCATTCCCTCATGCTGGGTTCCTTGCGCGACGGCGCATCGGGATCGGTCATGACGAGGGCGTAGTAGAAGCCAGCATCCGCTTGCCATTCGACTTTGGGTTGATTCTTCACTTGGGTGGGCGTCAATTCCACACCTTTGTCCGCCAAAATGCCGTTGTCGTAGGTAATCTGTGTGAAAACCGCAAAAAGATTAACAAAGATTCCTAGCACTTGCTAGTGTGATTGTTTGTACCTTTAAGAAATTTTTGGGTCCTTCGTCGATGACATCCGGTATGACCTCCAAGTGCTTCATGAATTTGGTTATCTCACTATCGTCGGCCTTTACGATAGCGACTCCGCCAAGTAGGCATATGGCCAAAAACACTTTAAAGGTCATGTTTCTAACACGGTTAGCGATGCGGTCTAGTTGTCTCTCTGGTCGACGATGTTGATTGGATTTTATTACTGGTGTTTTGAGATCTTTATTTATTTAATGTTAAATGTTAACTGAATTTCTAATTGATTAAAATCTTATTTTTAAGCTTTAGCGTACAGCTGTTACGCTCAACTCGTTTGGTGTCTGGTCAGAGCTTAAGGGGGAGCTTTTTTCAGATGTTGTCAACCGTAGCTTTACACTGCAGACACGCAATGCACAACCGTTTCATCGATTAACATAAGCTGTTCATCTAGCTGAGATTTACACTGAGAGAAAATTCATTCAATTCGATCAATGCGTAGCTTGTGTCACGTAGAACGGATTTAAACTCGGATTCTGACAGATTTTAGAGTCTATATAAATAATCCAGAATACTATGAATTCAGCTTAAAGCAATTTCATCGTACTATGTCAAATATTTTTATACCCTCCACCACCAGGATGGGGGTATACTAAGTTTGTCATTCCGTCCGCAACACCTTGAAATATCGAACTGAGACCCTATAAAGTATATATATTCTTGATCGTCATAAAATTCTAAGACGAAAAAATTTCGAAATTCATTCTTTTAGGAGGGTAAAATGGAAGAAGGGTATACAAATTGTATCAACTAACTGGCCGCAGCTAGAGTCATGAAATTCGAACTATACATTACTCAGACTGCGTAAACACGAAAAATAAAAAGGTTTTTAATATTCGTACTTTTAAGGGATACAATGGGAACAGAGGGATAAAAATGGTACCAACTAATCGGCTACAGCTAGAATGATGAAATTTGGCGTGTACATTCCTCTAATTGCGTAGACATGCAACATTAAGAGACTTTTGAAAGCCGTACTTTTAAGGGGGCAAAATGGGAAAAAGGGATATAAATGGTACCAGCCAAATGGCCGCAGCTAGAATTGTAGACTTAGGTCTATACATTCCTTTGATTGCATAAAAAATAAATAAAAAGATTTTTCCAAATTCGTACTTTATTTTGATGCTTTTACGACAAAAATGGGTAGAATCATGAAGTTAGGTTATCTTGTAGTGTGTACGTGAGAGATAATGCATTTTCAAAATTTATATTTATGGAATTAAAGCAGGATGGAAATACAACCAACCAAAACGGCCAAAACCAAAAATGCACACACTATCCCCCAATATTTAGGGTTTTTACGATTTTTTGAAGATTGCGCGGTTTAAAATAATTAAAATTTTATATTTATATTAATTAGTTTTACAATATTTATACTCTAAACCACTTTGTGGAATAGGATATTATAAGTTAGTTTCTCCCCACGTATTTGTAACACCAAGAAATAATAGAGATAGACCCACCTATAAGTAAAGGGTGATTTTTTAAAAGCTATAGGAAAGTTTTAAAAAAAAAACACACATAAAATTCAGAAAAATGCATGAAATCTTTATTTGAATCGATAGTACGGTCCATATAATTTAATGTTTGAAGAATATTTCATGCAAATGTTGACTTTGACTGCGCCTCAAATGGTCAATCCGCTTAGTCCAATTTTGGCATTTCCACGTTTATGAGTAACAGAGGCCCAATTGCTGCGAAAGGCGACGAATCTATAATTGATGGTCATCATTAACACTGGCCGATATAGCTGCGATATTTTCTTCAGTTCGCACTCTACGTTAGCGTGTTCGTGGTTTAATGTCCAACAATGTAAATTTGGTGCGAAATTTAGTCAGTGGGTCGATTAAACTGACCATAAAATGGAAGCGCGCGATGAACTTTCTTAACAGAGCACGCATTTTGATAATAAAACTCAATAATTTGCAAGCGTTTTTCGTTTATAAGGTTTATAGATGAAACTGATGATGTTTGACAGTGAATCAAAACACGAAACGTGCGTCAGCTGTTTAAACCAGTGTTGCCAAAAAGATAATGGCTAAAAAATCACTCTTTATAACGGTCGACTTAGAATCACGAGCTGAGTCGATTTAACGATGTTTGTCTGTCCTTCAGTCTGCTGTCCACCTGCAGTCTATTCGCAAAATACATATCGCAATTGTTGTCCGATTGTCATATAATTTGGTAGCGCTATTTTTGGGCTATTTAATTTGAAGAAAATCGGTTAGAGATATAGTCTCAATACAAATATAGAGATATAGTCTCAATACAAATATCCTTCCATTTTACCTTATTACTGCTCTAGTATACACATTTTACATTAAATTAGGATCACTTTATATTTGAAATAAAAACCATGGGTCCATGTTTTGATATAGCCCCATAAAAATGTACCTCTGATTTACAATATTACTGCTCTAAAATTCACATTTCATATCGGATATTCATCAAAATGCATTGCAGATCATGTTATATTTCGACTAGAAACACCTATTATGAAAGACAACATACAAATGGACAGTTTACACTATTATCACTCTTACATTGGATCTTGATAAAATTTTGCAGATCATGTTATATTTCAACTAAGAATACCTACTCTGACGAGATCTACATATATGGGTCTACTTTTTAATGTAGCGCCCTTACAAATGGGCCCCCATGTTCTACTATTACCCCTCTAGAACCCACATTTTACATCGGAAGTTCATCAAATTTTGCAGATCGTGTTATATTGCAACTAAGAATACCTACTATGAAAGTCAATTGTATGGGTCCACTGTTTAGCATAACCCCCATGCAAATGGGGCCCCCAGTTTGCACTAGTACCGCTGTTCTTCTCGTCCGTTTGAGAGAATCATTTACTTAAAGAGGCCGGGTATGTTGTTGAAAAGTCGCTGCTAAGCCACCTGAGGAAACCTTTGACAGGGTGGAAATAATGATAGTTGTAGTCTGCAGCCAAGTAACAAATGTCACCATGCTATTTGTACATACATTTCCATTCTTATAAATATAGATGCAAATTGGTCTTGAGCCAGGACAATATCCCAGTTCAAATAAAATATTGATTACAGACCACAAAAATACAAACGAAAAAAAAAACTAAAATAATGATTCATTTTTCCCCTAGGCGTAGCTACAATAAGATTGGATCACACCGATTTTGATTGTGTATAGGCCCATCATATGTATGAGTAGTAATGTAAGTAAAAGATTTTCATCAATTTTGCCATATTCATTAAATTTGACTTAAGATGCATTTGCAATCGCCTCCATAAAACACCTGTGTTTAGGAATCAAAACCGTTTGGAATTTTGACTTACTATCTGAGGCAAAGTTGTAGCTCTTGTCATAAAGAACAAAAATTGTGAACATGTAAAATCAAAAAACGTAATCCTCAAGGTCAAAATCGCAAAAAACTTAAAATATTCGATTTTTTAACCTTTTCCCCCTGTTCAGGTCCATAGGTAGCAAACCGTTCAAAATTCAAAGAAACAATCAACTACAAAAATGTAACTATGATCACAATAAACAACATTTTAGAACATATGAACTTCCTTCCTATACATATGAACTTATCACCGTTTAGGTAGAGCTTAGGTAGCCGCAAAAGTAAAAAAATTCCCGAATTTTTTTTAATTTAATTTGTTTTTTGTTCACTTCAACAATGCGAAACTTTGTTATCTATTGCAAAAATACGTACTATTAATTATATTATGTCATAATAACGTATACGTAGCCCGGTGTTAGGTGTGTTGATATGTTTTTTCTTATTGATTGGCATTGGGGTAAGATTTTGAGATTTGGATGAGAGTTTGCACTTGCCTTATAAATACGTGGGCGTATACTTACTATTATTACATTATATTTTATAATTAAGTATTCGTAATGAAAACAAAGTTATATTACACACACTGTATGTAATTTTTAAGTTATGGAAATAAAGGGTGATTTTTTAGCTATTATCTTTTTGGCAACACTGGTTTAAACAGCTGACGTACGTTTCGTGTTTGTTTCACCGTCAAACATCTTCAGTTTGGTCTATAATTTAACCATGAATGCAAATTATTGAATTTTATTATCAAAATGCGTGCTCTGATGAGAAAGTTCATCGCGCGCTTCTTCCATTTTATGGTTAGTTTAATCGACCCACTGAAGCGGCTCAATGGGTACGTAAATAGGCAGAATTGTCGATTTTGGAGTGAATATCAGCCAGAAGCATTGCAAGAGCTACCAATGCATCCAGAAAAAGTCGCAGTTTGGTGCGGTTTATGGGCTATGGCATCATTGGACCGTACTTCTTCAAAGATGATGTGAATCGTAACTGTGAATGGTGAGCGCTACCGTGAGATGATATCCAACTTTTTTTGCCCAAAATGCAAGAGCTTGACTTGGATGACATATGGTTTCAACAAGACGGTGCCACATGCCACACAGCACGCGCAACAATGGACTTATTGACAGGCGAGTTCGGTGAACATTTTATTTCACGTTCGGGACCGGTCAATTGGCCGCCTAGATCGTGCGATTTAACGCCTTTAGACTATTTTTAGTTGGGCTATGTTAAAGCTCATGTCTATACAGACAAGCCCGCTTCAATTGACGCATTGGAAGCCAATATTGAAGCATTTATTCGTGAGATACCGGCCGAAATATTGGAAAGAGTATGCCACAATTGGACTAAGCGGATGGACCATTTGAGGCGCAGTCAAGGTCAACATTTGCATGAAATAATCTTCAAACATTAAATTATATGGACCGTACTATCGATTCAAATAAAGTACATGCATGAACATTTTTCTGAATTTCATGTGTTTTTTGAGAACTTTCCTATAGCTTTTAAAAAATTACCCTTTATAAACATATATGGACACCAATACGTGATAAAAAGCCAAAACAAAAGACCCGTGTCTCCCAGTTTTGGCCAAAGTAAAAACCACCGAGGCCCCAAAGATTTGGGCCCTCGGTGGTTATATTTTTTTGTGTTGCACTGTGTAATACAAATGGAATGTAGGGTACTTAAAAAATATATATTTGTGGGAACAATTTGCCCGTTTCAATTTTCAGATAACTCATATCTCAAAAATAATTTTATCAAAACTATTCAAAAAATTGTAATCGTGTAGTTTTTTGAGGTAGCACACAGCTTTTGTAACTTCTACCAAACAATAATTGTAAATAATTAATTATTTTTTGCATTAAAATAATTATATATGTAGTTCAATTGTAAATAAGCATTCATATATCTTTTTAATATACGTATTCATTTGTTGCGTGCTCAAAATGATTCGTCATGTTTGATACTAAACATTTAATTCGTGATCATTCGCCATGAGCATTGTATATCATGCCATGCACTTCTGCTCTTCTTGCCAGGAAAGTACAGTTTGCCATTCGCAGTGTGTAACGTAGAGCTGTCCTGTTGAACTATACTATATGTCGTCCACGTACATATCGTTCAATTTGAGACAAAAGAAATTGATTTGTAGCGATCGTTGTGATAAGATGCTCCTCTTATAGCGTGAACGCGACCAAAAATATTTTTGTCAAATTTGTACTTTTGTGAGTTTGAAATGGTGCAATAAGGGATAAAAATGGTACCAATCAAACGACCGATGGTGGAATCATGAAACTCGCTGTGTACATTCCTCTGACTTTGAAGACACGAAGCATAAAGGGATTTTTCGAAATATGCACCTTTAAGGGGATTCTGAACAAAAAGGGATACCGATTGTATCTGTCAAAGTAAGTATTCTAAATTTGTATTTTTTGAGGAAGAAGGAAAAAAGTGATATAAATGGTAACAACCAAAGTGTCGCAGGAAGAAATTCAAAATTCGGTGTATACATCCTGTGGATGGTCATTATAAATAAATTTATCGAAATTTGTAATTTTAAAGGGGAAACAGGACAAAAATGGATAGAAATGGTACCAAGAATTTGCTTGTTTTTATAATAAAGTTTTATCAATTGTGCAATAGGGGTGGGATAGTGCACGACTTTTCGATTTCGTTATACTAGAAACCCTAATTTTGTGGGGCTCGGAAAAAAAGTTAATGAGCCAAAAAATGGGGGTGGTGAGTTGAGTGTAAGTGGGCGCTCACCGCGGTAAAAAGTGAGGGAAAAGAGGAAAAATACACAAAAAAATCTCCCGAATGGGCGCCCCCATGGGAGTTTAATGTATAATTTTTGTTAGCCCTTAGCTTAGTTAAATGTAAACCCGACCTCCATTAATTTTCCCTCCCTCCCTTTCCGTACAAAAAAAACAAGTAAAAACGGCGTTAAGTTCGACCGGGCAATAATATTACAAGAAGATATAAATTATAAATACAAATATTGAAAAAAAAAATTATAAGTAAATATAATTTTTTAATTATTTCAAACCATTAGTTATTTCAAATCAAAAAATAATTATTCTTTTATATTTTCAAAAAGCTTAAATACCATAAATATTGGTAAATAGTGGTTGCTACAGTTGGTTGCATTTCCATTCTAATTTAATTCCAAAAGTACAAATTTTGAAAATCCATTATCAGACATACACAGTGCAAAATAACCTAACTTCATTCAACCAATTTTTACCGTAAAAGAAAAATTGCGAATTTGCAAAAAAACTTGTTATTTTGCGTATCTATACAGTCAGAGGAATGTATACACCGAATTCCATGATTCCAGCTGCGCCCATTTGGTTGGTACCATTTTTACACCCTTGACGTTTCTACGCAACTAGAATTTTATCATTCTAGCTGTGGTCGTTTAGTTGGTACTATTTTTACCCCTCTGTACCATTGTATCCCTTGAAAGTACGAATTTCGAAAAATTCGTCTATTTTCCGTGTCTACGCAGTCAGAGGAATGTATACTCCGAATTTCATGACTCCAGCTGCGGTCGTTTGATTGGTACTATTTTTATCCCCTTTTTTCATTTTAACCCCAAACACTACGAATTTTGCAAAAAAAACCGTGTATTTTACTTGTCTATGTAATCAGAGGAATGAATACACCGAATTTCATTATTCTAGGTACAGCCGTTTTGTCGGTACCATTTTTTATCCCTCCGTACCAATTGTACGAAAGTACGAATTTGGAAAAAAACTTTAATTTTTCATGTGTACGTAGTCAAAGGAATGTATACTCCGAATTTCATGACTCTAGCTGCGGTCATTTGGTTGGTACTATTTTTATCCCCTTTTTCTATTTTAAACCCAAAAAGTACGAATTTCGAAAAATCAGTTTAATTTCCTTGTCTACACAGTCAGAGGAATGCATACTCCGAATTTCATGGCTCTAGCTTCTGTCATTTGAGTGGTACTATTTTTATTCCCTTTTTTCATTTTAAACCCAAAAAGTACGAATTTCGAAAAATCAGTTTAATTTCCTTGTCTACACAGTCAGAGGAATGTATACACCGAATTTCATGGCTCTAGCTTCTGTCATTTGATTGGTACTATTTTTATCCCCTTTTTCTATTTTGACCCCAAAAAGTACGAATTTCGAAAAATCAGTTTAATTTCCTTGTCTACACAGTCAGAGGAATGTATACACCGAATTTCATGACTCTAGCTGCTGTCATTTGATTGGTACTATTTTTATCCCCTTTTTTCATTTTAAACCCAAAAAGTACGAATTTCGAAAAATCAGTTTAATTTCCTTGTCTACACAGTCAGAGGAATGCATACTCCGAATTTCATGGCTCTAGCTGCTGTCATTTGATTGGTACTATTTTTATCCCCTTTTTTCATTTTAAACCCAAAAAGTACGAATTTCGAAAAATCAGTTTAATTTCCTTGTCTACACAGTCAGAGGAATGTATACACCGAATTTCATGACTCTAGCTGCGGTCATTTGGTTGGTACTATTTTTATCCCCTTTTTCTATTTTGACCCCGAAAAGTACGAATTTCGAAAAATCAGTTTAATTTCCTTGTCTACACAGTCAGAGGAATGTATACACCGAATTTCATGACTCTAGCTGCTGTCATTTGATTGGTACTATTTTTATCCCCTTTTTTCATTTTAAACCCAAAAAGTACGAATTTCGAAAAATCAGTTTAATTTCCTTGTCTACACATTCAGAGGAATGTATACACCGAATTTCATGACTCTAGCTGCGGTCATTTGGTTGGTACTATTTTTATCCCCTTTTTCTATTTTGACCCCAAAAAGGACGAATTTCGAAAAATCAGTTTAATTTCCTTGTCTACACAGTCAGAGGAATGCATACTCCGAATTTCATGACTCTAGCTGCTGTCATTTGATTGGTACTATTTTTATCCCCTTTTTTCATTTTAAACCCAAAATGAGGAATGTATACACCGAATTTCATGACTCTAGCTGCGGTCATTTGGTTGGTACTATTTTTATCCCCTTTTTCTATTTTGACCCCAAAAAGTACGAATTTCGAAAAATCAGTTTAATTTCCTTGTCTACACAGTCAGAGGAATGTATACACCGAATTTCATGACTCTAGCTGCTGTCATTTGATTGGTACTATTTTTATCCCCTTTTTCATTTTAAACCCAAAAAGTACGAATTTCGAAAAATCAGTTTAATTTCCTTGTCTACACAGTCAGAGGAATGTATACACCGAATTTCATGACTCTACCTGCGGTCATTTGGTTGGTACTATTTTTATCCCCTTTTTCTATTTTGACCCCAAAAAGTACGAATTTCGAAAAATCAGTTTAATTTCCTTGTCTACACAGTCAGAGGAATGTATACACCGAATTTCATTATTCTAGGTACAGCCGTTTGGTTGGTACCATTTTTATCCCTCTATTCCCATTTTACCCCTTAAAAGTACGAATTTGGAAAAAATATTTTTATATTATGTATCTACTCAATTAGAGGAATGTACACACCGAATTTGGTGTTTCTAGCTGTTGTCGTTTAATATGTACCATTTTTATCCCTTTTTTGTCCCATTTCACCCCCTACAAATAAGAATCACTTTATGGTGCACGTTTTTGCTATGAGGGGAATGCGCATACCAAATATCAAGCAAATATAAACAGACATATTCAAAAAACATGCTTAAATAGCTAAAATATTAGGGATTATTTTGGGTATTTTTAGTCCTTGTGAGGGAAAAATTTTTCCCTTTGGGCCGATTTCGCCCCGTTGCAATCCCAACCGATCTACGACTATAAGACGCATTTATGGAAAATTTGAACGTTCTAGCTTCTTTCGTTTAGATGCTAGCGTGCTTTCAACAGACGGACAGACGGACGGACGGACGTCTTAGAATTTTATGACGATCAAGAATATATATACTTTATAGGGTTTCAGGTCGATATTTCAAGGTGTTACAAACGGAATGAAAAAGTTAGTATACCCCCATCCTGGAGGTGGAGGGTATAAAAAAACAATTTTGAATAGTCTTCATTCAATCGCCTGTAACTCCTGAAATCCTCGACCGATTTTAATGTAATATACCTTGCTTTGAATGAAATTACTTTTAAAATATTGAAGTGGAATGGCATATCCGCGTTATATTTTTTAAAGTTTTTTATTTCTTTTTTGTTTTGATTTTCGAAATGATAAGTATTTTTAGATGTCTTTTTGAGTGACAAAGTGAGTTTGGAAGTGGTGAAATGACGACCTATATTTTTTTCGATTTTGTTTTTGCAAAATCGACCTGAATTTCAGTAAAAAAACTTCAGAATGACAATTTGTTCAGTAGTTTATTAACACAAGGTTTAAAAAATCTAAGAATCGTATCGCTTGACATGGAATGACCCATATGTATTCTAGAGTAGTAATAGGATAAATTGGAGGGGTATTTCTATGGAGGCTATATATAAATCTCAACCGATTGCCTAAAAATTCTATAGTGACCATCCTTGGCAAAATAATCTTGTGCAAAATTTCATGGTAATCGGACAACAATTGCGATTTGTAATTTGCGAACAAAATTTAGAAGGGACTCTGCTGTCATAGGCCGAGGAAGGGGGTGGCTGGGGTGGTTTATTTTTATACCCTCCACCTCCAGGATGGGGGTATACAAACATTGTCATACCGTTTGTAATACCTTGAAGTATCGATCTGAGACCCTACAGTCGTATAGTCGTAAATCGGTTGGGATTGAAACTGGGCGAAATCGGCCCAAAGGGGAAAATTCCCTCACAAGGACTATAAATACCCATAATAACCCCTAATATTTTAGAGTATTGAAGCATATTCAATATGTCTGCTTGTACTTACATGATATTGGATACGCACATTCCCCCTATAACAAAAACGTGCACCTAAAAGTGATTTTTATTCGTAGGGGGCGAAATGGGGCAACAAGGGATAAAAATGGTACCTATTAAATGACAGCAGCTAGAAACACGAAATTCGATGTGTACATTCCTCTAATTGAGTAAAAAGAAATAATATTAATAAAACTATTTTTTCCAAATTCGTACTTTTAAGGGGTAAAATGGGAATAGAGGGATAAAAATGGTAGCAACCAAACGGCTGCATCTAGAATAATGAAATTCGGTGTATGCATTCCTGCGTAGACTTAAAAAATAAAAAGTTTTTCCAAATTCGTACTTTCAAGGGGTACAATGGCTACAGAGCGACAAAAATAGTACCAACCAAACGACTACAGCTAGAATGATGAAATTCTGTGTGTACATCACTCTAATTGCGTATACACGTAAAATAAAAATATTTTAGAAAGTCGTACTCTTAAGGGGGTCAAAAAGGGATAAAAATGGTACCAACCAAATGACCGCAGTTAGAATCATGGAAGTCAGTGTATACATTCCTCTGACAAAAATTGGTTGAATCATGAAGTTAGGTTATTTTGCACTATGTACTTGAGATATTGGATTTTAAATGGAAATACAACCAGCTGTAACGTCCACTATCTACACTTTATTTATGGTATTTAAGAATTTTGAAAATATAAATATAAGAATATTTTGTTTTGAATTGACTTGAAGTATTATTTCGATATATATTGTGTTAACGTATTAGTAGCTTTTCCTTATAAGCGTGGTTTGATATAATAAAAATATTATATATATTTATAAAATTATTTTTTTCAATATATGTATTCGTTTTGGTTTGGCTATATTAAAAAATATATTTTCCTGTAATATTACTGCACTTCTACGCAAATCGACTGCCTCTGTGGAATGCAATCCATGGTGGCCCGGCCGAACTTAACGCCCTTTTAACTTGTTTTTGTTGAATTGATAACAAGAAACTTAACAAAGTATCTGATTAATATGAACTAATATATTAATGAAAATAAATATTAAATCAATTTAGTATTAAATAATTTAATACTACAGGGTGGGCCATTTAAAATTTTTAATTTGAACTACCGATTACTTTGACTTTGGCATTTACAAAATATTACTCTATTCGCTCGAACAAAATTGTGAATTATTAAAAACTTACTTCCAAAGTAGTGAGCACAGCCTGTCGTGGTAGTCATATGAATGATATTGTGTTCCATTATTAAATAACAAACCTTTCCAATAAAACCAGAAATTTTAAAAAAATCTGTATTTTTTTATAGCCGTTTCTAATTTAATGTTTTAAATGGCCCACCCATATTTAATGCTATTGATATGATATTATGAAGTTCTAATAACACTATCCAACAGCATTTTTGGAACAAAGATCGGTTTAGATTTAGATATAGGCCCCATACAAATGTCGCTCCCCATTTGACATTTTCGGCTCTAGAAACGACATATTGTACCCGATTTTCTTTAAATTTGACACAACATCTTACAATCCAACTAGACACACCTATGCAAAAATTCGATATAGATTAGATATAGCCCCTAAACAAATGTGGCTCCCGATTTGACTTTTGCCGCTTTAGAAACTACATTTCCTTAAATTTGGCACAACATCTTATAATCCAACTAGAAACACCTATGCAGAAAGTGGGTAAGATCGGTTCAGATATAGATATAGCCCCATACAAATGTCGCTCCCCATTTGACATTTTCCGCTCTAGAAACCACATATTGTACTCGATTTTCTTAAATTTGGCACAACATCTTATAATCCAAATAGAAACACCTATGCAAAAAGTAGGTAAGATCGGTGCAGATTTAGATATAGCCCCTAAACAAATGTGGCTCCCGATTTGACTTTTGCCGCTTTAGAAACTACATTTCCGTAAATTTGGAACAACAGCTTATAATCCAAGTAAAAAGCCTATGGTGAAAGTGGCTAAGATCGGTTCAGATTTAGATATAGCCCCATACAAAAGACGCTGCCGATTTGACATTTTCCGCTCTAAAAACCACATATTGCACCCGATATTCTTTAAGTTTGGCAAAACATCGTATAATCCAACTATAAACACCTGTGCAGAAAGTGGGTAAAATCGGTTCAGATTTGGATATAGCCCCCATACAAAAGTCGCTCCCGATTTGACATTTTCCGTTCTAAAAACCACTTTTTGAACCCGATATTCTTTAAATTTAGCAAAACATCTTATAATCCAACTATAAACACCTATGCAGAAAGTGGGTAAAATCGGTTAAGATTTAGATATAGCCCCCATACAAAAGTCGCTCCCGATTTGACATTTTCCGCTCTAAAAACCACATATTGATCCCAATATACTTTAAATTTGGCAAAACGTCTTATAATCCAACTATAAACACCTATGCAGAAAGTGGGTAAAATCGGTTAAGATTTGGATATAGCCCCCATACAAAAGTCGCTCCCGATTTGACAGTTTCCGCTCTAAAAACCGCATATTGAACCCGATATTCTTTAAATTTGGCAAACATATTATAATCCAACTATAAACACCTATGCAGAAAGTGAGTAAGATCGGTTCAGATTTGGATATAGCCCCCATACAAATGTCGCCTCCGATTTGACTTTTGTCGTTCTAGAAACCACATATTGTACCCGATTTTCTTCAAATTTGGCTTAACACCTTATAATCTAACTAGAAACATCTGTGGCTAAAGTGGGTAAGATCGGTTCAGATTTAGATATAGCCCCCATACAAATGTCCCCTCCGATTCGACTTTTGCCGCTCTAGAAACCACATATTGTACCCGATTTTCTTTAAATTTTGCACAACATCTTATAATCTACCTAAAAACACCTATAGTTAAGATCGGTTCAGATTTACATATAGCTCCAATACAAATTTCGCTCCCAGGTAGACTTTTTCCGCCCCAGAAATCAAGAATTTTCATCGAATTTCTTCGAACTGAGCATAACACATACTGGAAGAACTTATTTTGAAAGTTAGTCTCTTTATTTCATTTTTGGATATAGGCCCGATACAAATATTCTTTTCGATTTGACAAATTGGACCAGGTCATATTAGCCTTTGATTAGGAAACATACAAAACTTCTTCCCGTTTTCACTTTTTTACCGAGTTGAATTGTATTCGGATAGAAAGTGGAGTGTATCATATAGTCGGGCCAGCCCGACTTTAGCCTTTCCTTACCTGTTTATATACTCCACGAGAGTATTATGTCGTTGTGCATTTGTTTGTAACACCCAAAAGGAAGGGAGATAGACACATTGTTAATTATACCGATCGACTTAGAATCACTTTTTGAATCGATTTAGCAATGTCCTTCTGTCTGTCTGTCTTGCAAAATATCTTATATTGCAACTAGAAACAGCCATGGTGAAAATGGGTCAGATCGGTTCAGATTTATATATAGCTCCCATAAATATTTCGCTCCCGGAATGACTTTTTCCGCCCCAGAAACCACATATTTTTACCGAATTTCTTCAAATTGATTGTGAAAGTTAGTCACTTCATTCCATGCTTGGATATAGCTCCGATACAAATATTCTTTTCGATTTGACAAGTTGGACCAGGTCATATTAGCCTATGATTAGGAAACACAAAATCCTTCCCGATTTCACTTTTTACCGAGTTGAATTGTATTCGGATAGAAAGTGGAGTGTATCATATAGCCGGGCCCGCCCGACTTTAGCCTTTCCCTACTTGTTTAAAATATAAATGGAAAGTAGTGAAAAAGTACATTTTTTGTCACAACATAAAATTTACTTTTATGTCTTTAAAAATAAAGAATATTCTATCCAGTTTCACAATTTCTGAACCAGAAGAATAGAATCACTTCCTCTTCCTTTTTCACAATGGCTTGAAGTATTTTAAGTAATATTGCTGAACACATTCTATACTAGAAATGTAAAGTCTAAAGCTTTCCTATGCCGATGCATGTGCAATTGACCAACATAAGTACTTAATTTTTAAAACGTCGAAACACGTATATTCATTCTTTTATCAGAATATGTGGTCAGAACCTTGTTATGTTTTTTTGTGTTCCGCAAAACTTTTGCAAAATTCATTTCAAAATTTTATATGGCCAAGGTGACCATATTGGGAGGGTCACTCAGTAGCTTTACCTTGCCATACCTTGTAGGGATTTTAAATTTGCAAATCATCTGAGAAACACCTCTGATCTAAGCATGTGAAATTTCGTGAATATTTCTTTTTCCGTTCAAAAGTTGCGAAATTGATTTTTGTTTGCATTTGTGTAGTTATTCATCTTGGAAATCAGCGCAGAAAATTAATTTACTAATATGTGTAATGGAAATCGAATCACTGCTGTGAAGTTTGACGAACTTCGTGTGAATGTGCAATGCCAAGAAGAATAAGAACGATGTTGAAATCTGCAGCCAAAGTGAATTGCCTTCAAAAGAAATGGCGAATATTAAAATGAAAGTTTGAGTCCTTATATGACGTTAACTACTTGAATCATTTCAAAGTAGCTTAAATTGTGGGTTCATGGAAATATTCTATTATTGTATTATTTTGTACGAGAGGTTAGTGAGATTTGTTTGCATGACACAACGCGACAAATTGACTGAAATTTGATAGGCATTGGAATGTACATTAGGATGGGTCACGAAAATAAATTGAAGCGGTAACCCCCCAGAAATGATGTTTAATGATGATCTATAAAATATTTTGTCACTGGGTCAAGCCATCTGTGAGCTAAACGCTCCTAAAAACTCTTCTAAAAATCATGTTATGTTGCATTTTTGTCCAATTTTTTTTTGATATAATAGACCTTTGGAAGCACTTTAAATAAAAATTGTTATTCTTGTCTTAAAATAACTCATTGGTAGAATTATTGGGCGTTTATATTGATTCTTTGATGGTTTTCAATGTGACAGCTAAAAACTCATATTTCTTTGAAACATTTTGTAAGAAGTTTAATAAAATATAAATAGGAGGAATTAATACCTTTTGAATGATGAATATCGGACGAAAAATGACGTCACTGACTGCATGTTTGTGAAATAATTTACTACAGAAGATGGATTTTCAGAGTCAACATTTTCAAACTCTTTTTACAAAAATGAGTGCTGCGGCGTCAATTTCCTTCCGATGTTCATCATTTAGGCATCATTCGAAGGGTATTGACTGCCGCTATTTTTTTCAGTGTCTCTATGAAAAAACAAAAAAATTACTATAAGGGTCCAATAATTCGACCAATAAGTTACGCTAAGGCAAGTGTCAAAAATTTATATTTTAAGTGCTTTCAAGTGTCTGTTATTTCGGAAAAAATTTGGACAAAAATGCTGCAGAAAAAAATTACACGGGAAAAACATGATATTTAGGGTTATTTTCAGGAGCGTTTAGCTCACAGACGAATTGATCTAGAAACGAAATATTTTGCAAATCATCATTAAACAATCCAAACTTTATTTTCGTGGGATGGCTGGAAATTGTTTTTCCATTTGTATGGTCAGCGACCCAGTCTACTACAGTCTACGACTTAACACTACAGTTCGCAGTAATTCACATGTTAATTAACCACTTGTTTCTCCCACTACTTTTTATATTAAAGGTACAGAGAGAATGTATCAGCTGTGTCCAAATCTAATGATTCTTATATGAATTTAAAAGGAACTATTTAACTTTTTGTACTAAAGGGTAATTTTTTAGCTATTATCTTTTTGACAACACTGGTTTAAACAGCTGACGCACGTTTCATGTTTTGTTTCACTGTCAAACATCTATAGTTTGGTCTATAATTTAACCATGAATCGTCTTACAAACGAACAACGCTTGCAAATTATTGAATTTTATTATCAAAATGCGTGCTCTGTTAAGAAAGTACATCGCGCGCTTCCATTTTATGGTCAGTTTAATCGAACCACTGAAGCGGCTATTATAAATTTACATTGTTGGACATTAAACCACCAACACGTTTACGTAGAGTGCGAACTGAAGAAAATATCGCAGCTGTATCGGCCAGTGTTAATGATGACCATCAAGTATCGATTCGTCGCCATTCGCAGCAATTGGGCCTCTGTTACTCATAAATGTGGAAATGCCAAAATTGGACTAAGCGGATGGACCATTTGAGGCGCAGTCAAGGTCAACATTTACATGAAATAATCTTCAAACATTAAATTATAAGGACCGTACTATCGATTCAAATAAAGATTTCTGAATTTTTCTGAATTTTATGTGTTTTTTTAACTTTCCTATAGCTTTTAAAAAATCACCCTTTACTTACTAAAACCACAAAAAATATTCAGATTGCTCAACGCCTCCTCTTTCATTTGGTGTGGGATAGTTTAGAACCAATTCTGAAAATGAATTTAAGTTTTTTACCATTTTACACAAAAGGGGTCTTTATTGAGGGGCATGTTACACAAAATGATCCTTGTAGTGTTTTAAGTAATATTGCAGAACAATGTTTCCTTCATAAGCTTCATCGTAAGAATGTGCAATAGAGAGAAATATTGGCCCCATCTCAAAAACAAGTAAGGAAAAGATAAAATCGGGCGATGCCGACTATATGATACCCTCCAAACAAAAGTGATAAAAAGTGATATGAATTGAATTCAGAGAAAAAAAAACGATATCGGTTTTATACAGTATGGGAGATTTATCCAAATGTGAACCGATCTTACACACTTTCACCAAAGATGTTTCTAGTTGAATTATAAGTTCTGTGGCAAATTTGAAGAAAATCGGTTTAATTATCTCGTTAGAGCGAAAAACGTCAAATCCGGAGCGAAATTTGTATAGGAGCTATATCTAAATCTGAACCGATCTGACTCGTTTCTAGTTGAAATATAAAGTGCCAAATTTGAAGAAGATCGCTTAACCCTCTCATGCCCAATGTTGCCAATAGGCAACATTGCGAGTTAGTCCTATAAAATCTTTAAAATCACATATTTTGCAAAATTAATAATTTTTATTTTTGTTTACATATGTAACAAGGAATATTTAAAAGGGAACCAACAAATTCGTTAACTTGGGTTTGCGTAGCAAGCTGAAAACGAAAGTGTCTCAAATTTCAATTGTTTGAGTTTCTTGTAATTCTTCTTATTATACCCTACAACACTTCGTGGACTAGGGTATTATAAGTTAGTTTTCCGCTAAATGTTTGTAACACCAAGAACAAGAAATATTCGATCTAGATCCACCTCTAAGTATACGGATCGGCTTAGAATCAACAGCTGAATCGATTTAACGATGTCTGTCTGTCCGTCCGTCTGCTGTCCATCTAAGCTTGTTCGCACTCTACAGGTCGCAATTGTTGTCCGATTGGCGTGAAATTTGGCATATGTTATTTTTTTGGTCCAAAGACCATCGGTATAGAAGTTGGAGGAAATCGGTTCAGATTTAGATATAGCCTCCATACAAATATCCCTATAATTTACACTATTACTGCTCTAGAATACACATTTTACATGGGATCATGACACAAATTTCAGGATCGTCTTATATTTGAACTAGAAACAGTTAACGGGAAAGTGGACCACATGGGTCCATGGTTTGATGTAGCCCCCATACAAATATACCTCCAAATTACAATATTACTACTCTAAAATTAACATTTTACATCGGATCTTGATCAAATTTCACACAATGTTAAATTTACACTAGAATCACCTATTTTGAAACCCAGCTATATAGGTCAATGTTTTGGTATAGCCCCCATACAAATGGGCCCCCAGTTTACACTATTATCGCTCTAAAAGCCACATCCTTCATTGGATCTTGATAACATTTTGCAGATCGTGTTATATTTCAATAAAGAGTAACTACTTTGAAAGTTATCTATAAAGGCTCACTGCTTTTATTGTAGCGCCCTTACAAATGGGCCCCCATTTTAATTATTACCTCTCTAGGATCCTCATTTTACATCGGAAATTTTCCAAATTTTGTAGATTATATTTTATTTCAACTAAGAATACATATTATGATAGTCAATTATATGGGCCTATATTTTGGTATATCCCCCATACAAATTGGGCCCCATTCCACTCTATTACATCTCTAGAACCCACATTGGATCTCGATATAATTTTGCATATCATGTAATATTTCAACAAGGAATACCTACTTATGGGCCCATAATTGAACTAACACATAAGGGAATGTCCCATATAAATGAAATGCATAGTGTTGGCACAGGTAATGTTTTTTTGATAATAGAAAAAATAGAAATTTTACGTGCAATGAAGCACATTCTATTAGAAATAAATATATGGATATATATATATATATGACTTTTATTTTGAATGGAAAATTTCAGATTTTTAAACAGAACAAAATGAAAATAAAATAATTGATAAATGTGTGATACTCACGAAAAAATCACGTGACTCACGCAGAAATTAGACTCACGCACATTCACGCACGAACATTTTGTCGATCCTCACGTTCACGCACGATCACGTGAGTAAAATAAATTCTAATCTACTCTATTACATTTCTAGAACCCACATCGTACATCCAATGCTCGATATAATTTTGCACATCATGTCATATTTCAACTAAGAATGCCTACTGTATAATTTGTATTTGTCTGACCGAAAACTGGATCAATTAATTACCATATTCTGTATAATTTATATGAACTACATAAAATTGCTCACATGAAACACCTGGGTTTAGTAAAGCGAGGTACGCAGGTAGTGGTGTGGGGTATTATATAGTCGGCCCCGACCGACTTTAGCCTTTCCTTACTTGTTTTTATTGGATTTCTTCGAGTACAAGAAAAACTGTCTTTGTTATTCGAGAAAGATTTTTAAAATGAAAAAACCAATTAAAAATATTTTTTTGTTTAACCGATATCTGCAGTATAATGATTTTAGGAAACATACTGGTACCCATGTCCTGTACGAATTAGAACCCCAAGACTCTATAGAAATCATATTTAGACCCATACCTCATTAAAAAGTAAATATTATGTTTTATATACATATTTATTAAGAAGAAAATTCGGGCATGCAATTGTTAAAATATGTGGTCTCGAGAGCGGAAAAAGTCAAATCGAAGTTCACTTGAAGTTTTTTATTTATATTTATATTGTAGGGGACTATAAATAATGAATATAATAATGAAGCATCACTGTGGAATGCACTACATGGTGGAGGGTATATAAGATTCGGCCCGGCCGAACTTAACGCCTTTTTACTTGTTTTGTTTCGTGTTCACTTCACTTTTACTTAATTTTACACTGCCTTTAAATAAATCGAAACCGCTTAGTCTGCAAAAATTGTTAAAATTCCAAACAAATGGTACTCATTCATGCACTACGAGTATTTTCTCGCAATATTGTTAATAAAAGTAGTAAGTATATAAGTAATTCTTGAGGAGAAGACTTCAATAATAATTTTGGGCATGTTCACTACGTGCTTCAACGACGAATATGGTAAATAAAAAAATGAGTGTTTGGAAAAAAATGTGTGTTTGGACAACTATGGACAAATTAACTTTCGGACATGTACCGCTCGTGCTACAATGGTCAATACAAAATGAGTAGTTGTGCTGTCGACTATGCCAAATAGTTCAAGCGATTATCTTGGTTTTGTGAAAAGTCAGATATAACTTCTTTCAGAAGTTGATATTTACAATCCAATAATGTGAATAATTTGAAAATCGCGATAATACGCAATTAGATTGCAGTGTTAAAATGCGTCTTCGAAGTCTGAGAAATGTATAAATCTAAGTCAGTTTGACTGAATGAGTGACTTATCATTGATCAGCGCCCATACCAAACGAATGAAACCAGGGTCATGCAATTTTCGGGCTAGTTCCCAAATATGACGGAGACGCAGACTAAGAAACGATTTTACTTTTAGGGGCATTTATGACAACACGGTTCCTTTCAAATTTGTTCAAATCCATTTTTAGAATATCCTTTTTGCCAAAACATTGGAAAATCACGTTAATAAAGATGATTCTGAAACCTGGAAAGGACAAAACAGTCCCCTCATTCTATAGGCCAATAAGCTTACTTCCGTGCTTGTCTAAACTCTTTGAGAATATTCTCCTCGCTAAACTTAAACCATTTCTCGCATCTAAAAACGTGATTCCAGACCACCAATTTGGATTTCGCGAAGGTCAGAACACTATTGAGCAGGTAAACAGATTGACCAATGAAATACGAAATGCTTTTGAAAGAAAAGAATACTGTTGTGCTGTATTCCTCGACGTTGCCCAGGCTTTTGACAAAGTTTGGCACGAAGGCCTGAACTACAAAATTCAAAAATATCTACCCGCGAACACTCACAGTCTTCTTAACTCATACTTGAAACACCGTAGCTTCAGAGTCAAGTGCGGGCAATATATCGGCAGGAGTAGGGAAATAATGGCAGGGGTCCCTCAAAGTAGCGTACTGGGCCCTATTATCTTCCTCTTGTAAACTGCAGATATACCCATATCTTCAAGCTTCCTCGTGTCAACTTTCGCGGATGACACAGCCATAATGAGTAGACACAAAAACCAGATAATGACATCAACTACCTTACAGGGCCACTTAAAACGCGTTGAATGGTTGGTTGTCTATCTGGAGGATAAAAGTTAACGAGACAAAGTGTAAACAAGGTAACATTTACTTTAAATTTTAATACATGCCCAACGGCAAAACTAAACAATATTTCTCTTCCACAATCTGACTATGTTACATACCTGGGTATCCACCTGGACCGCCGATTAACTTGGCGAAGACACATTGAAGCCAAAAGAACTCAAATTAACCTAAAAATCCGACAACTTTATTGGCTACTGAACCAAAACTCGAAGCTAAATCTAGAATACAAGGTACTGCTCTACAACAGCATGATAAAACCAATTTGGCACTACGGCGCTCAATTATGGGGCAATTCGAAAAAATCCAAAGGGTTCAGTCAAAGACTTTAAGGATGATTACTGGCGCACCTTGGTATATGAGAAACGAAAATATTCACAGAGACCTGAATATACCTCTCGTCAAAAACGAAATTCAAAACATCAAACTGAGTCATCAAGAGAAGCTTCAACATCTTGGCAAGAAACGTTTTGAATGTTCCACGGGCTTCTCGCTTATGAAGGGGTGGACAACAAACTCACTAAAACTAAAAATACATTAATTCCACATTGTACTTCACATGGTTGGGTGGTCACAGAAGCAGACACTGTAAAATCCGAGAGGGGAAAACTATAGTAGACACTCCATTTTACAAGGCTGAAATACGCCCTCGCGACAAATAATCATCTTGAAATCTTCGAAATCCGCGAAAATACGAGAGTTAAAAGAATTGATTATTAGAGTTACTACTCTACCTAACGGGGCTGAAATACGCCCTCACAACATATAATCATCTAGAACTTTTTCATAATCCGCGATAACTCGAGAGGAAAAGATTTGATTATTGGTGTTACACTCTAGATTACGAGGCTGAAAAACGCCCTCGCGACTTAAATTATCTGAAACCCTTGGTAAACTACGAACTGTTAAATATGTAGACCAATCTACATCGCGATGTCGTAATGGGACCACTTGTCTTCTTATGTGTTTGACAAACAATTTTATATCGGAAATGACATTTGTATGAGGATATATTGAAACCTGGGACGAAATATGTGAAATATAAAATGTATAGTTTGGCCAAAATCGGTTAAACTTATGGGAGCAACATTTGAATTTGGGCTATATTTAAATCTGAACCGATCTTACCCACTTTCACCATAGTTTTGTTTAGTTAGATTATAAGATGTTGTGCGAAATTTAAAGAAAATCGAGCACAATATTTGGCTTTTAAAGCGGCAAAAGTCAAATCGGGAGCGACATTTATATGGGGGCTATATCTAAATCTTAACCGATCTTACCCAAATTTCTGCATAGTGTTTCTAGTTGGATTATAATATGTTGTCCCAAATTTAAAGAAAATCGGGTACAATATATGGTTTTTAGAGCGACATTTGTATGGGGCTATATCTAAATCTGAACCGATTTGACCTATTTTCACCATAGTGAAATTCGTATGGGGGCTATATCTAAATCTGAACCGATCTGTCCGATATTCACCATGGGAGTTTCTAGTGGGAATATAAGATGTTTTACCAAATCTGAAGACAATATGACACAATATGTGGTTTCTAGAGCGGAAAAAGTCAAATCGGGAGAGAAATTTGTATGGGAGCTATATATAAAGCTGAACCGATCTAACACATTTTTACCACATGTGTTTCTAGTTACAATATAAGATGTTTTGCCAATTTTAAAGAAAATCTGTTGTAATATGTGGTATCTAGAGTGAAAAGAGTCAAATCGGGAGCGACATTTGTATGGGGGCTATATCTAAATCTGAACCGATCTTACCCAATTTCTGCATAGGTGTTTCTAGTAAGATTATAAGATGTTGTGCAAAATTTAAAGAAAATCGAGTACAATATGTGGTTTCTACAGAGGAAAATGTCAAATCGGGAACGACATTTGTATGGGGGCTATATCTAAATCTGAACCGATCTTACCCAATTTTTGCATAGGTGTTTATAGTTGGATTATAAGATGTTGTGCCAAATTTAAAGATAATCGGGTACAATATGTGGTTTCTAGATGCGGAAAATGTCAAATCGGGAGCGACATTTGTATGGGGGCTATATCTAAATCTGAACCGATCTTACCCAATTTTTGCATAGGTGTTTCTAGTTGGATTATAAGATGTTGTGTCAATTTTAAAGAAAATCGGGTACAATATGTGGTTTCTAGAGCGGAAAATGTCAAATCGGGAGCGACATTTGTATGGGAGCTATATCTAAATCTGAACCGATCATACCCAATTTTTGCATAGGTGCTTCTAGTTGGATTATAAGATGTTGTGTCAATTTTAAAGAAAATCGGGTGCAATATGTGGTTTCTAGAGCGGAAAATGTCAAATCGGGAGCGACATTTGTATGGGGGCTATATCTAAATCTGAACCGATCTTATCCAATTTTTGCATAGGTGTTTATAGTCGGATTATAAGATGTTGTGTCAATTTTAAAGAAAATCGGGTGCAATATGTCGTTTCTAGAGCGGAAAATGTCAAATCGGGAGCGACATTTGTATGGGGGCTATATCTAAATCTGAACCGATTTGTCTCAAATTAAATAGCGTTCGTCCTTGATCCACAAAACTTACTTGTGCCAATTTTTGTTAAGATCGGACTATAATTGCGACCTGTAGTTTGATTACAACAATAGATGGACAGACAGACGGACAGACGGACAGACGGACATTGCTAAATCGACTCAGAAAGTGATTCTAAGTCGATCGGTATACTTAACAATGGGTCTATCCCGCTTCCTTTTGGGTGTTACAAACAAATGCACAAAGCCATAATACTCTCGTGGAGTGTATAAAAACTTATAGGGGGTGAAATGGAACAAAAGGGATAAACATCGAACCTTCGTCCTGGCTCAACGGCAGTAGCTAGAAACATGAAATTCGATGTGTTCCTTGCTCTGAACACGCGGACGACTACAATCAGGGATTTTTCAAAGTTTGTGCTTTTAAGGAAGGAAAGTGACTAAAAGGGATACAAATTTTACTAATTTAAGTAATGCTGCTATATTCGTGAAAATCGGTATTTACATTTCTCCGACAACGTAGACTTGTAACAAAAATGGACGTTTCGAAATTTGTACTTTTAAGGGGCGAGTGGGACAAAAAAGGATAAAAATGAGTCCAACTAGAGTATTGCAGTTGGAATCGTGGAATTTGGCATGTAAATTCCCCTTACGACACAGAAGCGCAATATAGACGCAATTTTGCACTTTTAAGGGGTGGGCGGCAAAAAATGGATAAGAAAGGTGCTAACTAAATTATTAAGGATTAACAAGTAAAAACGGCGTTAAGTTTGGCCGCGCCAAACTTTATATACCCTCCAGAGGATGTCGGTTTTCGTAGAAGTGCAGTATTATTACAGGAAAATATAATTTTTTTAATATAGCCAAACCAAAACAAATACAATTATTGAAACAAATAATTTTATAAATAAATATAATATTTTAATTATTTCAAACCATTATTTATTTCAAATCAAAAAATAAATATTCTTATATTTATATTTTCAAAAAGCTAAAATACCATAAATATTGGTATATAGTGGTGGCTACAGTTGGTTGTATTTCCATTCTATTTTAATTCCAAAAGTATATATTTTGAAAATCCATTGTCAGACGTACGTGAACTTCATGATTCAACCAATTTTTGCCTTAAAAGAAAAGGTACGAATTTGGAAAAAGACTTTCTATTTTGCGTGTGTATGCAGTCAGGGGAATGTATACACCGAATTCCATGATTCCAGCTGCGCCCATTTGGTTGGTACCATTTTTACCCCCTCGTTTTACGTTTCTACACAATTAGAATTTCATCATTCTAACTGTAGTCGTTTAGTTGGTACTATTTTTATCCCTCTGTACCATTGTATCACTTGAAAGTACGAATTTCCAAAAATCCGTTTATTTTCCGTATCTACGCAGTCAGAGGAAAGTATACTGCGAATTGAATGACTCTAGCTGCGGCCATTTGGTTGTACTATTTGTATCCCCTTTTTCCATTTTAACCCCAAAAAGTAAGAATTTCGAAAAAATCGTCTATTTTCCATGTCTACACAGTCCGAGGAATGTATACTCCGAATTTCATGACTCTAGCTGCGGTCATTTGATTGGTACTATTTTTATAACCTTTTTCATTTTAACCCCAAAAAGTACAAATTTCGAAAAATCTGTTTATTTTAAGTGTCTACGCAATCAGAGGAATGTATACTCCGAATTTCATTATTCCAGGTGTAGCCGTTTGGTCAGTACCATTTTTATCCCTTCGTACCCATTGTATCCCTGAAAGTACGAATTTGGAAAAAAAACTTTTATTTTTCATGACTACGTAGTCAAAGGAATGCATACTCCGAATACTCCGAATTTCATTACTCTAGCTGCGGTCATTTGATTGGTACTATTTTTACGAATTTTGAAAAAATCCGTGTTTTACTTGTCTATGCAATCAGAGGAATGTATACACCGAATTTCATTATTCTATGTACAGCCGTTTGGTTGGTACCATTTTTATCCATCTATTCCCATTTTACCCCTTAAAAGTACGAATTTGGAAAAAATACTTGTATATTATGTATTTACTCAATTAGAGGAATGTACACACTGAATTTCGTGTTTCCAGCTGTTGTCGTTTAATATGTCCCATTTTTATCCCGTTTTTGCCCCATTTCACACCCTACAAATAAGAATCACTTTATGGTGCACTTTTTTGCTATAAGGAGAATGCGCATACCAAATATCAAGCATATATAAACAGACATATTCAAAAAACATGCTTAAATACGCTAAAATATTAGGGATTATTATGGGTATTTTTAGTCCTTGTGAGGGAAAATTTTTTGCCTTTGGACCGATTTCGCCCCGTTTCAATCCCAATCGATCTACGACTACAAGACGCATTTATGGAAAAATTGAACGTTCTAGCTCCTTTCGTTTAGATGCTAGCATGCTTTCAACAGACGGACGGACATGGATTGTTTTAGAATTTTATGACGATCAAGAATATATACTTTATAGGGTCTCATGTCGATATTTCAAGGTGTTACAAACGGAATGACAAAGTTAGTATACCCCCATCCTGGAGGTATAAAAATGGTTCCAACTAAAGTGCTGTAGCTAGAATCGTGAAATTCGGCGTGCAAAATAAATTGATTTTTTGGAACTTGTACTTTTAGGAGTGAGCGGGACAAAAAAGGTTTAAATTGGTACCAACTAGAGTATTGCAGCTGGAATCGTGGAATTTGGTATGAAAATTCCCCTCACGACACAGAAGCGCAATATAAATGCATTTTTGCACTTTTAAGTGGGCGGCAAAAAACGGATAAGAAAGGTGCTAACTAAAGTACTGCAGCTAGAATCTTGAATTTTGGTATGAAATTCCTCTGAAGTGCAGAAAAATTGGATTTTTATAAATTTGTACTTTAAGGAATAAAAATGGTGTACAGCCCTTTAACTACGTAAATGCGGAACATGAATGAATATTTTAAAATTTTGTACTTATAAGGAGGATGCGGGACGAACAGAGATAAATGTGATACCAAATAAAGTACATACTTTTAGGGAAGAAGCGAGAATACGTGTTACCTATAGTAATTTTTTGGAAAAGAGGTGCTTAAAGTTATAAAATGGCCGGCTGCATCTAGAAACATGAGATCGGGAATATAAAAGGCTCTGCGGTTTTAATTTTTTGTTGGAAACCGAGTACAAAATGATTTAAATGTTACATAAGAAGGGAGTTCAGCTAAAATAATGCAATTCGACAAGCACATACCTTTGAATGTGTATGAGTGCTATCTAATAGGTGGTTTCGAAATTACTATTTTAGATTTATCTATATCCACCAAAAGAAAATTCAATAAATACTATCCAAAAACAGAGATGGATAAAACTGATAACAAATAACTGGCTTTTCCACGTACGAAGTAGCGGGCACTGCTAGTAAGGGTATAAGATGAAAGAGGTATGGAAATATTTTTTGTTTTAATATTTCAGGTCGACAAATTGTAACAATTTTATCCATATCCTTGAGAATTCTCAAAGAAATATATGTTTAAAACTCTTGCATACATTACCTCATACTTAAATGTTGTTCCTATAGCTTTATTAGTTAATAACAGAGTTGTTTTTTTAAATAATTTTTCACATTTATTATTTTTATTGCATTGTCTTAATAAATTAAATAAATAATAATAAACTAAACTTTGTTTGTGTCTTTTTTTTTTGAATTGTCACTTAGTCGTTATAGATATAGAGAAATCGGGAGAAAGTTTGTATAGAAAGGCAGTCTTAGAAGCAAGAAATATAAATGAAAATAGTGATAGAGCAAAAGGATAGGCATGATAGACAGAGAGAGAGATTAGAAAATAGGGTAAGTAATGACTTCATGGCCTCTTTTTGCAGAGCTTTGATGTAAATAATTAAATTAATTTATAACTAGTACAAAATAATTGAATAATTATTTTGCGTTTTGGCTTTTCTCTCAATTTTCTGATTGACATCAGAATCCTATTTCGTGTTTTATCGATGATTTGTCCGGTTTTACATTTTCTTCTTTTTGAGGGAGAGAAAATTGATGGAGCTGAGTAGTGTTTTCATTCTATCCACCACTTAGTGAATAATGGCAGAAGGAGAGAATAGGAAAAATGATTTTCTTCCATTCCCTCCCTGGTGGAAGCTGGTGAAACGCCTTAAGCTGAGGTGGGATAATAACTGTTGTAGGCCAAGTATTGGGCATCGGCACGGCCATAGGCAGCTCCGTTCGATGGCTCCCAACTGCTGCGTTCGTAGGCGGCTTCGCCGTTCATGGGCGTCATGGTCATTTTGGCACCACTCACTTTTGTGAACAAGTTGTACATGATGAAACCCAACACCAATTTGATGGCGATTTTGGACAAAATAATAGCCTTGATGGCCTTCAGTTTAAGCAGAGCAATCAAGATGGGCATGACAACGGTCAGTTTCAATTTCAAGAGCATCAACAGGGGCAAGATGAGCTTGTTCTTCTTCTTATCACTGCGAGCTGTAAAACGAAAATTTATCAACTCATCTCCATTATTTCGAGCAAAGCAACTCACCTTGGGTTTGGGGAATTTCCAAATCGAAGCCACGATCAGCACGGTAGGTCACTACGGAACTGGCGAACAAAGTTTCGGGCAATTGGAAGCGGATTTCGTTGGTGTTCAGGATGCGGGCCACACGATCGGTAATCGCGCTTTCGATGACATCGTCACCGAGGGCACGGCCACTTACATCCTCATCGACACCAGCCACCGTATCCAAATAGGTCAACACTTTCTCCTTCAGGCAATGCATGCCATTGACAGTGAAGCAATCATCCACAATGTTCGAGATGAGTTCGTTCGAGGACTGAATGCGTGGCTCGGCCACGGCATTGTCATTGATGGCAGCAGCATTGAGGGGCGCCGACGCGGCCAGCAGAAGACAGCCTACGGCCAAAAATGAAGTAAAACGGAAGGCCATCGTTAATCGTTATTAATAATTTAATTTAATTTCAATTATAATATTCCGCTTAAACGGGTGTACTGTTCAACTGCTGGTGTTCACGACGGAATTGATATGAATACAATGATATCAGTTTCACCAAATACTCATGATTTTATACTACAGCCGCGCCACCCCATGCAAAAGAAATCAAAGACTGAACGACGCAAGCAAATGTCACCAAATTCAGACAGTCCAAATCCAAAGCACACGCTTTCGAAGGCAACAACAACCAACAAAACGAACAATTGACCCAAGCCACAAATATTGCGATGACGTGAAAAAGAATGTTTACTAGGCTAGCGTTGAAGTGTCACTCATATTAATATGGAGCTTAGTGAAAATGGACGTACAATTACTAAAAAACTATTAATGAATGTGGCTTAGTTTTAAACATGTACATATACGAGAATTTGCTTTAGGGCACATTCTTATGAAACCTAATTAATAATCCTAGCAATGTTACTTGGGAAGTATTGATTCATCTCCATTATATATACTAGGCTGGGTCCCGAAAAAAAATGTTTGCGGCATCTTTGAAAATGCTGCTGGGAACGCCATTTCGTCTAACGATTAGTGCTACATAGGCATGATGGACCATTTTTTGTGGCCGGATATTGAGGGCATGTACTTGGAACAGTAAAATTTCATTATATTCCCTTATATTTCAACTGACCTTAGGGTTGTTTTTCTTGAAGCCGGGATAACAAGCTGCTATAACAAAAACGTTAATAAAGAGCTAATTATTTACTCAAAATAAAAAAAATATTTTTTCAAATTGTCGCCAGCTACAATATAAATATTTGTATCAAAACAAATTAAAAACAAGTAAGGAAAGCCTAAAGTCGGGCGGGGCCGACTATATAATACCCTACACCAGTCCCTGCGTATGTCCCTCGCTTTGATTACTAAACCCAGGTATTTCGTTAATCGTTATTAATAATTTAATTTAATTTCAATTATAATATTCCGCTTAAACGGGTGTACTGTTCAACTGCTGGTGTTCACGACGGAATTGATATGAATACAATGATATCAGTTTCACCAAATACTCATGATTTTATACTACAGCCGCGCCACCCCATGCAAAAGAAATCAAAGACTGAACGACGCAAGCAAATGTCACCAAATTCAGACAGTCCAAATCCAAAGCACACGCTTTCGAAGGCAACAACAACCAACAAAACGAACAATTGACCCAAGCCACAAATATTGCGATGACGTGAAAAAGAATGTTTACTAGGCTAGCGTTGAAGTGTCACTCATATTAATATGGAGCTTAGTGAAAATGGACGTACAATTACTAAAAAACTATTAATGAATGTGGCTTAGTTTTAAACATGTACATATACGAGAATTTGCTTTAGGGCACATTCTTATGAAACCTAATTAATAATCCTAGCAATGTTACTTGGGAAGTATTGATTCATCTCCATTATATATACTAGGCTGGGTCCCGAAAAAAAATGTTTGCGGCATCTTTGAAAATGCTGCTGGGAACGCCATTTCGTCTAACGATTAGTGCTACATAGGCATGATGGACCATTTTTTGTGGCCGGATATTGAGGGCATGTACTTGGAACAGTAAAATTTCATTATATTCCCTTATATTTCAACTGACCTTAGGGTTGTTTTTCTTGAAGCCGGGATAACAAGCTGCTATAACAAAAACGTTAATAAAGAGCTAATTATTTACTCAAAATAAAAAAAATATTTTTTCAAATTGTCGCCAGCTACAATATAAATATTTGTATCAAAACAAATTAAAAACAAGTAAGGAAAGCCTAAAGTCGGGCGGGGCCGACTATATAATACCCTACACCAGTCCCTGCGTATGTCCCTCGCTTTGATTACTAAACCCAGGTATTTCATGGGAGCAATTTTATGTAGTTCATACAAATTATATGAATATAATTTATATGCTATAAATTCATCTTTAGTCAAATTTAACGAATATGGTAAATAATATGGTAATTGATCCAATTGTCCGACAGACAAATACAAATTATACAGTAGTATACCAAAGTCATACCAAAGTATGGACATATGGGCATCACCCAAACAATTCTCATTGCAGTTCAATTCAGTAAAAAATTGAAATCGGGAAGGATTTTTGCATCCTGTAAATGTATGTGTTTGACAAAAAATGTTAAATCGGAAAGGACATTTGTATGGGGGTATATTGAAACCAGGAACGATGTGACCCGCTTTCACCATGTCTGTTTATTGGTGAAATATAATATGTAAAATTTGGCCAAAATCGGTTAAACATTCGGGAGCAACATTTGCATGGGGGCTATATCTAAATCTGAACCGATCTTACCCACTTTCAGCACTGGTGTTTCAAGTTCAATTATAAAATCTTGTGCCAATTTAAAGAAAAGTGAAATCGGGAGCGACATTTGTATGGGGGCTATATCTAAATCTGAACCGATTTTACCCAATTTTTCATACGTGTTTCTAGTTGGATTATAAGATGTTCAGCAAAATTTAAAGAAAATCGGGTGCAATATGTCGTTTCTAGAGCGGAAAATGTCAAATCGGGAGCGACATTTGTATGGGGGCTATATCTAAAACTGAACCGATCTTACCCAATTTTTGCATACGTGTTTCTAGTTGGATTATAAGATGTTCTGCAAAATTTAAAGAAAATCGGGTACAATATGTCGTATCTATAGCGGAAAATGTGAAATCGGGAGCGACATTTGTATGGGGGCTATATCCAAATCTGAACCGATCTTACCCAATTTTTGCATACGTGTTTCTAGTTGGATTATAAGATGTTCTGCAAAATTTAAAGAAAACCGGGTACAATATGTCGTTTCTAGAACGGAAAATGACAAATCGGCTGCGACATTTGTATGGGGGCTATATCTAAATCTCAACCGATCTTACCCAATTTTTGCATACGTGTTTCTAGTTCGATTATAAGATGTTCTGCAAAATTTAAAGAACATCGGGTACAATATGTCGTTTCTACAGCGGAAAATGTCAAATCGGGAGCGACATTTGTATGGGGGCTATATCTATATCTAAATCTGAACCGATCTTACCCAATTTTTGCATACGTGTTTCTAGTTGGATTATAAGATGTTCTGCCAAATTTATAGAAAATCGGGTACAATATGTGGTTTCTAAAGCGGAAAAAGTGAAATAGGGAGCGACATTTGTATGGGGGCTATATCTAAATCTGAACCAATCTTACCCAATTTTTGCATACGTATTTCTAGTTGGATTGTAAGATGTTCTGCAAAATGTAAAGAAAATCGGGTACAATATGTGCTTTATAGGGCGGAAAAAGTGAAATAGGGATCGACATTTGTATGGGGGCTTTATCTAAATCTGAACCGATTTCCTCCAAATTCAATACCGATGGTCCTTGGCCAGAAAAAATAACTGCTACCAAGTTTCATGACAATCGGACAACAAATGCGACCTGTAGAGTGCGAACAAGCTTAGATGGACAGCAGACGGACGGACAGACAGACATCGTTAAATCGACTCAGCTGGTGATTCTAAGCCGATCGGTATACTTAAAGGTGGGTCTAGCTCGATTATTTCTTGGTGTTACAAACATTTGGCGCGAAACTAACTTATAATACCACTTCGTGGTCTAGGGTATAACAAGTAAGAAGGCGTTAAGTTCGGCCGGGCCGAATCTTATATACCCTCCACCACGGAGTGCATTCCACAGTATTACCAGCAGATTAAAGGATGTCGACTTTACATAGAAGCACACTACCATATTACGAAAATTGTGATATTTTTATGCACATTACTATATTTGTTTACTATTTCAAACTATAATGTATACTTATGCGCACTGTTTAAAATCGACTACTATATATAAATAAAATTCTGAAATTGTGAAAGTGAACATGCCTAAATATTAGGCGATTGTCAGTCGTCATTAGGGAGAAGCATTTTCAGATACAGACAAAGTGATAAGAAAAGTATAAATTTTAAAGATATCCGCATTCGCCCCATTCTCCGCCCAAATGTACAAATTTCGAAAAAAAACATTTTTCGAGTCTTCATAGTCAGAATGTATACACCGAATTTCATGATTTCAACTTCAGCGGTTTGGTAGGTCCTAGTTTTATCCCTCTTTTTTAATTATATCCCTTAAAAGTACGAATTTCGAAAAATCCCTCTATTTGACAAGTCTATGCAATTAGAGGTATGTACACACTGAATTTCATGATTCTATTTAGATGTTGTCGAATCATCGGTACCATATTTTATCCGTTTTTGTCCCATTTCACCAGCTAAAACTTTCATTTTCTTTATGTTGCTTCCAAGCTACAAAATTTTAACTGTATTAAAATCAGAAATTTAATTAATAAGCCAAGTCTACCAATATTTGTATACTATGTATATAAATATATAATGGAAATAATACTTCAATTCATAAAGTAAATATAAGGGAACAATTATAAATACCCTAAATGTTGGGGGATAGAGAGTGTATTTTCAGTTACAGTCGTTTGGTTTGTTGTATTTCCATCATATTTTAATTTTGAAAATACCTTACCTCTCACGTACGCAGTATAAGGAAACTTCATGATTCTAACATTTTATGTCGTAAAAGCAACAAAATAAAGTACGAATTTGAAAAAAAAATATTTTACGTGGCTATGCAGTCAGAGGAATGTATACACCGAATTCCATGATTCTATCAGCGGCCATTTTGTTGGTACGTTTTTAATCCCCTTTTTCCAATTTTGCCCCCTCAAGAGTACGACTATCTAAAATCTCGTATTTTACGTATCTACACAATTAAAGGGATTTACACATCGAATTTCATCATTCTAGCTGTATTCGTTTAGTAGGTACTATTTTTATCCCCTGTAGCCATTGTATCCCTTGATAGTACGAATTTGGAAAAAACGTTTTATTTTTCGTGTCTACGCAGTCAGAGGAATGTATGCTCCGAATTTCATGATTCTAGCTGACGTCATTTGGTAGGTGCTATTTTTATCCCCTTTTTCCATTTGGACCCCAAAAAGTACGAATTTTTGAAAGTTCTTTTATTTTACGTGTCTACGCAATCAGAGGAATGTATACATCGAATTTCATTATTCTAGGTGCAGCCGTTAAATTGGTACTATTTTTATCCCTCTATCCCCATTTAACCCTTAAAAGTACGAATTTACAAAATATACTCTTATATTATGTATGTACTCTATTAGAGGAATGTACACGCCAAATTTCGTGTTTCTATCTTTTGTCGTTTGATAGGTACCATTTTTATCCCTTTTTGTCCCATTTCTTCCCCTACAAATAAAAAACACTCTATGGTGCCCTTTTATGCTATAAAGGGAATGCGCATTGCAAATATCACGTAAATACAAGCTAATATGTTCAAAAAACATGCTGAAATACTCTAAATATTAGGGGTATTTTCAGTCCTTGTGAGGGATAAATTTTTCCCTCTGGACTAATTTTGCCCACTTTCAATCCCAACCGATCTACAACCATAAGACACATTTAGGCAAAATTTGAACCTCCTATCTCATTTCGTTCGGCCGCTATCGTGCTTTCAACAGACAGACAGACGGACATGGCTATATCGTCTTAGAATTTTACCACGACCCAGAATATATATACTTTATGGGGTCTCCGATGAATATTTCAAGGTGTTACAAACGGAATGACAAAGTGAATATACCCCCATCCTGGAGGTGGAGGGTATAACAAGTAAGGAAAGGCTAAAGTCGGACGGAGCCGACTATATGATACACTCCACTTGCTATCCTATTATAATTCAATTCTGTTAAAAAGTGAAATCGGGAAGGATTTTTGTATCCTGTAAATGTATGTGTTTGACAAAAAATTTTAAATCGGAAAGGACATCCGCAGGGGGTATATTGAACATGGAACGATGTGACCCGCATTCACTATGTATGTTTATATTTAGATGAAATATAATATGCAAAGTTTGGCCAAAATCGGTTTAACATTTGGGAGCAACATTTGTATCTAAAGAGTGATTTTTTTGAGGTTAGGATTTTCATGCATTAGTATTTGACAGATCACGTGGGATTTCAGACATGGTGTCAAAGAGAAAGATGCTCAGTATGCTTTGACATTTCATCATGAATCGTCTTACAAACGAACAACGCTTGCAAATTATTGAATTTTATTATCAAAATGCGTGCTCTGTTAAGAAAGTTCATTGCGCGCTTCCATTTTATGGTCAGTTTAATCGACCCACTGAAGCGGCTATTCGGGCTATTGTGACTAAATTTCGCACCAAATTTACATTGTTGGACATTAAACCACCAACACGCTTACGTAGAGTGCGAACTGAAGAAAATATCGCAGCTGTATCGGCCAGTGTTAATGATGACCACCAATTTTCGATTCGTCGCCGTTCGCACCAATTGGGTCTCTGTTACTCAAAAACGTGGAAATGCCAAAATTGGACTAAGCGGATGGACCACCTAAGACGCAGCCGCGGTCAACATTTAAATGAAATTATCTTCAAAAAGTAAATGTCATGGACCAATCTAACGTTTCAAATAAAGAACCGATGAGATTTTGCAAATTTTATGCGTTTTTTTTTTTAAAAAAGTTATCAAGCTCTTAAAAAATCACCCGGTATATATAAAAAAAATTATATATAAATCTGAACCGATCTTACAGACTTTCAGCGTAGGTATTTCTAGTTAGATTATAAGGTGTTAAGCCAAATTTGAAGAAAATCGGGTAGTATATGTGCTTTATAGAGCGGAAAAGTCAAATCGGGAGCGACATTTGTATGGGGGCTATATCCAAAGCTGAATCGATCTGACCGATTTTCACCATAGCAGTTTCCAGTTCAATGATAGGGTACTGTGCCAAATTTGAAGCAAGCCGAGTGAAATATGTGGTTTATAGAGCGGAAAAAGTCAACTCGGGAGCGACATTTGTATGGGGGCTATATCTAAATCTGAACCGATCTTATCGACTTTCAGCATAGGTATTTCTAGTTCGATTATAAAATGTTGTGCCAATTTTAAAGAAAATCGGGTACAATATTTAGATTTTAGAGCGGGAAAAGTCAAATCGGGAGCGACATTTGTATGGGGCTATATCTAAATCTGAACCGATCTGACCGATTTTCTCTATAGCTGTTTCCACTTCAATGATAGGGTACTGTGCCAAATTTGAAGCAAATCGAGTGAAATATGTGGTTTCTAGAACGGAAAAAGTCAACTCGGGAGCGACATTTGTATGGGGGCTATATATAAATCTGAACAGATCTGACTGATTTTCACCGTCGCTATTTTCACTTCAATTCTAGGGTACTGTGCCAAATTTGAAGCAAATCGAGTGAAATATGTGGTTTCTAGAGCGGAAAAATTTAACTCGGGAGCGACATTTGTATGGGGGCTATATCTAAATCTGAACCGATCTGACCGATTTTCTCCATACCTGTTTTCACTTCAATGATAGGGTACTGTGCCAAATTTGAAGCAAATCGAGTGAAATATGTGGTTTCTAGACCGGAAAAAGTCAAATCGGGAGCGAGATTTGTATGGGGGCTATATCTAAATCTGAACCGATCTGATCGATTTTCACCGTCGCTATTTTCACTTCAATTATAGGGTACTGTGCCAAATTTGAAGCAATTTGAATCGAGTGAACTATGTGGTTTCTAGAGCGGAAAAAGTCAATTCGGGAGTGACATTTGTATGGGGGCTATATCTAACTCTGAACCGATTTGCTTCAAATTGAATAGCGTTCGTCCTTGATCCACAAAACTTACTTGTGCCAATTTTTGTTAATATCGGACTATAATTGCGACCTGTAATTTGATTACAACAATAGATGGACAGACAGACAGACGGACAGACGGACATTGCTAAAACGACTCAGAAAGTGATTCTAAGCCGATCTGTATAGTAAACGGTGTGTCTAACTCGTTTCCTTTTGGGTGTTACAAACAAATGCACAAAGACATAATACTCTCGTGGAGTGTATAAAAAGTATTGACTTTTTATTTATTGACTTAGCCTCGGTAACCATAAATTTGACTTACACTGGATCCTATATCCTAGTATACTATATCCAGGTATACCCTACACCACTTCGGGGACTAGGGTATTGTAAGTTATTTTTCCGCCAAATGTTTGTAACACCAAGAAATAATCGATCTAGACCTTTAAGTATACGGATCGGCGTAGAATCACCAGATGAATCGATTTAACGATGTCCGTCCGTCTTCTGTCCATCTAAGCTTTTTCGCACTCTACACTCTATGTAACGGGCAGAAGTTATTTTTTTCGGCCAAGAACGATCGGTATTGAATTTGGAGGGAATTGGTTCGGATTTAGATATAGCCTCCATACAAATATCCCTATAATTTACACTATTACTGCTCTAGAATACACATTTTACCTGGGATCACCACAAAATTTTCAGGAACGTGTTATAATTGAACTAGAAACAGCTACCAGGAAAGTGGGTCCAAGTTTTGATATGGCCCCCATACAAATGTACATCCGGTTTACAATATTACTGCTCTAAAATGCACACTTTACATCGGTATATATTGATCATTATATATTGATCAAATTTCCCACACAATGTTACATTTTGACTAAAAACACCTATTTTGAAAGCCAGCTATATAGGTCAATGTTTTGGTATAGCCCCCATACAACTGGGTCCCAGTTTACTCTATTATCGCTCTAGAGTCCACATATTACATTGCATCTTGATAAAATTTTGCAGATCATGTTATATTTCAATAAGGAATACCTACTTTGAAAGTGATCACAAATGGGCCCCCATTTTTATTATCACCCGTCTAGGACCCACATTTTACATCGGAAGTTTATCAATTTTTGCATACAAATTGGGCACCTCTAGATCGCACATCGTGCATAGGATCTCGATACAATTTTGCTGATCATGTTATATTTCAACTAAGAATACCTACTTTGAAAGTGATCCATATGGGACCACGCTTTAATGTAGCGCCCTTACAAAGGGCCCCCATACTCTATTACAGCTCTAGAAACTACATCGTACAACGGATCTTGATCAAAATTTGCTGATCATGGGAATACCTTCCGTGAATGAGAACTTTATAGGCCCATGATTTGGCACAGGCCCCAAGTGTCAAATGCCCGTCCGAGTCATTCTATTGCCGCTGTATAATCTGCATTTGTCATTGGATCTTGATCAATTTTCCCAGATCATGTTATAAAGGGTGGTTAAATTGTAAGGGCCGATGTTGAATGTGAACCACCCCTAAACGTCATGTTTTTTTGCATTTCATTTGTCATTTCTCAATCGAGCAACGCTTTAAGTTATACAGGCTTATTATGAAAATGGACGTTCAAATCAAAATGCATATCGTGCACTTCGAAGAAAATCATCTTCATTGATGAAGCACATTTTCACCTCAGTGAATTCGTCAATAAGCAGAATTGCCGCATTTGGGCGAATGATAATCCAAGAGTGATTGTCGAAAAACCAATGCACTTTACAATTTACCCCCACCAGTCTAACTGCCCCAAGGAGGCCCCTAGTGGAGTCAAATGTATGACCAACCCCCAATATTTTTCAGCCCCAATATTTGCTCAGAACGTACCTACCCTCAACCTTCAACTCTTAAGGTTGTATGCGAGCCCCGTTATGAAGTAGATATAGGGGCAGGTATGTTTAGGGCAAATGTTGGAAAGAGAAAAATAATGAGGGCCACACCTAAATGTCTTCCCTCTAGGGGAGACTAGGGAGCAGTTTTGAGCATTTCCTTCATTAAAAAAATTATAAGAAATTAAAAAAAAATGTGTGGGAACACCTTAAAGATTGAAGATAGAGGGTAGTTACGTTCTGAGAAAATATTGGGGGTTTGTTATACATTTGACTCCACTAGGGGCAGTTAGAGTGGTGGGAACAAATTGTATAAAAATTAGTTTTTGTCTTACATTAAACCCAGCTACTCCAGGCAGTTTTGGGCCTTACTGTCATAACGAAAGTTATAAAAAATAAAAAACCGTATGGGGATCACCCTAAGGAGATAATTATGTTCGGAGAAAATACGGGGCTTGAAAAAATATTTGCGGCCCCCCTGGGCCAGTAAGAGCGGTGGGAAAAATTTTTATAAAAAAAAAAATTGTATGGGAGCCCCCTAACGAGCTGAGATTTAACCCCTCTGGGGATGAATCTGAGGCAGTTTTGTGGATTTCGTTTATTTTTACCCCTTACACTCACCCCACCACCACCATTTTTGGTTCATGAATTTTTTTATCCGAACCCCTCAAAATTAGGTTTTCTAGAATATCAAATTCGAACTGCTATATATATATATATTAAAAAAGATGTGTTATTTTGATCCCACGTTTCTAGATGCAGCCGGCCATTTTCCCAAAAAATACACATGTGTTCTCTCCGAGTTAATAATAGTTAAATATTAATAATAATTAAAAAAATGTATTTGATTTGAACTGGGATATTGTCCTGGCTCAAGATCATTTTGCATCTATATTTAATAGAATGCAAATTTATTTACAAATGGCATGGTGACATTTATTACTTGGCTGCAGACTACCACTATCACGATTTTCACCCTGTCCAAAGGTTTCGTTCAGGGGGCTTCGCAGCGAATTTTCAACATCAAACCCGGCCTCTTTAAGGAAATGATTCTCACAAACGAACGAGAAGCACAACTCACTTGCCGAATTTGCGTTTAAAAAAATCGCACCAAGTAATATAGTACACATGCCATCTTACAAACATCTCATTGAGTTGCATATGTAAGTATGTGTATATGCAGGTATAGTTACCCAGCAATACTTCTGCCGTGCCAACGCTTATTTGTTTTAGTTTTTATATCCTACACCACAGGGTATAATGTCTTTGTGCATTTGTTTGTAATAGTCAAAAGGAAACGAGTAGACACATCGTTTATTATACCGATCGACTTTTTGAGTCGATTTAGAGATGTTCGTCCGTCTGTCCATTTATTCTTGTAATCAAAGTCCAGGTCGCAATTGTCGTTAGAACTAAATGAAACTTTCACAACTAAGTTTTATGAGATAAGGACGAACGCTATTAAATTTGAAGCAAATCGGAATCGAAACCACATATTTCAACAAATGTTCTTAAAATTTAGCAAAACGTCATATATTTCAACTAGCTCTGGTAAAAATAGGCCACATCGGTTCAGATTTATATATAGCTCCCATACAAATGTCTCCTATGATTTGACTCTTGAGATCGGTTCAGACATATATATATATATAGTTCCAATACAAATTTCGCCACTGAATTGATTATTTCCGATGCAGAAATAACATATTTGAATAGATTTGCTTCAAATTTAGCAAACCTGCACATATTTTAACTACAAACATCTATGGCGAAAGTGGGTTACATCGGTTCAGATTTATATATAGCTCCCATATAAATGACTCCCCCGATTTAATTCTTTCCGCTCTAGAAACCACATATTTAACAGATTTCCATCTAATTTGGGAAAGCGTCTTATATTTCAGAAAAACCTATGCTAAAAGTGTGCTAGATCGGTTCAGATTTATATATAGCTCCCATTCAAAGTTTGTGTTCAAATTTTCTTACAAATACAGATAAAAGTATGAAATTTGTAGTATATATACCAGGTTCAAATGTAACGGTCTTCTTATACCCTACTCTACAGGGTATATTAACTAGGTGTAGGGTATCGTATAGTCGGCCACGCCCGACTTTAACCTTCCTTACTTGTTTTTCTTTGTAGTTTTTGGTCTGTAATCAATATTTGATTTGAACTGGGATATTGCCCTGTCTCCAGACCATTTGAGTGAGGTTTGCATCTCGTTCGTTTGTGTGAGTCATTTCATTAAAGAGGCCGGGTTTGATGTTGAAAAGTCGCTGCGAAGTCACCTGAACGAAACCTTTGGACAGGGTGGAAACCAAATTTGAGGAAAATCGGGTAAAATATGTGGATCCTATATCAAACAAGTAAGGAAAGGCTAAAGACGGGGAAAAAGTGGAATCGGTGAACGATTTTTTATGCGTACTATATCATGAACCGATGTGATCTACTTTCTCAATGTATGTTTCCAGCTGACATTGAGAGAAAAAAGTTAAATCGGGAAGGACATTTGTATGAGGGTTGTATTAAAATCTGAAAAGATGTGGCTCACTTACAAAGCGGGAGCGACATTTTTATGAGACCCACGTTATGGTGAATGTTTCCAGTTGAAAAATAAGTTTATGACAAATTTGAAAATCAACTAAAATATGTGGATTCTAGATCGCAAAAAGTTAAATGGAGACCGAAATTTGTATGGGAGCTATATCTAAATCTGAACCGATCTGAACCATACATGTTTTCAGTTCAACTATAGGGTGATTTTTTAAGAGCTTGATAACTTTTTTTAAAAAAAAAACGCATAAAATTTGCAAAATCTCATCGGTTCTTTATTTGAAACGTTAGATTGGTCCATGACATTTACTTTTTGAAGATAATTTCATTTAAATGTTGACCGCGGCTGCGCCTCAAGTGGTCCATCCGCTTAGTCCAATTTTGGCATTTCCACGTTTTTGAGTAACAGAGGCCCAATTGCTGCGAACGGCGACGAATCGATAATTGATGGTCATCATTAACATTGGCCGATATAGCTGCGATATTTTCTTCAGTTCGTACTCTACGTAAGCGTCTTGGTGGTTTAATGTCCAACAATGTAAATTTGGTGCGAAATTTAGTCACAATAGCCCGAATAGCCGCTTCAGTGGGTCGATTAAACTGACCATAAAATGGAAGCGCGCAATGAACTTTCTTAACAGAGCACGCATTTTGATAATAAAATTCAATGATTTGCAAGCGTTGCTCGTTAGTAAGTCTATTCATGATGAAATGTCAAAGCATACTGAGCATCTTTCTCTTTGACACCATGTCTGAAATCCCACGTGATCTGTCAAATACTAATGCATGAAAATCCTAACCTCAAAAAAATCACTCTTTATAAGGTATTATGACAAATTTGAAGCAAATCGAGTGAAATATGTGGTTTCTAGAGCGGAAATGTTAAATGGGGAGCAACATTTGTATGGAGGCTATATCTAAGTCTGAGCCGATTTGCTTCAAATTAAATAGCATTCGTCCTTGGCACACAAAACTTACTTGTGTAAATTTTGGTTAGGATCGGACAATAATTGCGACCTGTACTTTAATTACACGAATAGATGGACGGACAGACAGACAGGCTCAGAAAGTAATTCTAAGCCGATCTGTGTAATAAACGATGGGTCCAATTCGTTTCTGTTTGAACGTTACAAACAAATGCACAAAGACATAATACCCTAGTGGAGGGTTTAAAAATATCACAACTTGCATAAAACTTATTAGCTTGTCCTGCACTTCTACGTAACTGTGGAATACACTCTGTGGTGGAGGGTATCAAAGATTCGACCCGGCCCTTTACACGTTATATATGACGTAGGTGCATTACAATTATGACTTGTTGTATTCTTTAGCATGCCCGCTACTAGGATTATAAAATCATTATCAAATATCAAATTGCTACTGATTTTAACCAAAGTTAATCCCAATTAGAGTGGGAGTTACTATAAGGGGTGTGGTAATATTGCCCATATTTTAGGTGAAGGCAGGCCCGTGCGCAGGATTTTCCCCTGGGGGGGGGGGGGTTTCTGCTACACTCATAAAAAAAGTTAGTTGAGTTAAAATTAACTAAAATTTAGGAAAAAAAGTACATTTTTACTAAATATAAGTAGAATTTTGCTCAAATTTTCCTAATTCTAAATAAATTTTTCCTAAAACCAATAAAATTTTTACTAAATTTAAGCAAAATATTCCTAAAACTAAGTAAATTTTTACTAAATCTTAGTAAAATTCTGCTGAAAATTTCCTAAAACTAAGTAAATGTTACTTAAATCAAGTAAATTTTTACTCAAACTGAGGACAATTTTGCTGATTTTTTTTCCTCAAAACGAGTAAATTTTTACTTAAACCGAGGAAAAAGGATGAAATTAAAATAAGTTCAATTTAACTAAAAAAAATCAAACAAATAGTTTTGCGTCAGAGTATGAAAAACTGATACAAAAAATGACAACATGAAGTATTTCTTCAAAGTTTCATCATACCTCTGCCATAAGGAGTTGAGCTATTACTCCATGAATGTTGCGAAGTCAAGATAGGCGCCTTCGCAGTGGTTGTTTAGAATAATTCATAAAGTATTTAAGAAATAAGTCTCTGCAAACGAACGAGAATTGCTTCTTAAATTAATATTCAAGAATTTTTTAACAATTTCAAATGTTTTTTATAAGTTCATTAATACTTAAATGTATGAAGAACTCGGCATAAATTTTAGTAAACATTTTACCTTTATTTTAAGAAAAAAACACATTTTTAAGTTAAAATTTCCTAAATGGAATTTTTTCCATACAAAAAATTTCAGATTTTTTTCTCACTTAAAACCTTGGAAATATTCTTCCACATAAGTATGAAATTACTCAATTGTAAGAATTTTTTATTAGATCCAAATAAATGTTTTTAGGTAAATCTACTACCCTTTTTCAAGTAAATGAACTATTTACTATGGTTTTGAAAGAAGGAAACTTTACTCATACTTTCTTAATTTTCCAACTTTTTAGGAAATTTTTACTGGAGCGTTTGGAAACCACTCATATGTTATTGCCAGGATCTTCGAGAAATATTTTGATACATTCGTCCGACAGACATTGTCGGCAAAATTGCATTTCAGTAATCCATTTATCAGTACACTCAAAAGAATATGTCAGTAAAATCTTCTGAGATGGTAAACAGCTGTTTGCCGTTTTTAGCAATATATATGTGATGCGCATATTGTTCCAAGCTAATATAAAAGAAAATTCGAGCTAAACTCGCTTATGAACGCTTATCTATTTTTATATTTTAATTAACAACAGCCAATTTTAGCAGACTGCAACCTCTTTAGCAGTGTGAATGGTGATGTAAGATTGCAGAAAATTGCTGTTATGTCAAAAAACAGCTATAATAACATAAAAGTGTCTGCTGATATGCATCAGACAATCGCTTTTATTAACAGACTTTATCCCTAAGTGTAGAACTTTTTTTAAATAGTTGCTTGTAATTTCAAGCAATATACATATCGAGGGCTTATATTCATAAGTGACTATGCACAAAAACATAACTTTTCAGGAGAGCGAAAAAAGATTTTCTCCTTAATTTGAAGAGAAATTATTAATCATTCTTCTACAGTTTAATCTAAAAAGGATTACTAATTGCTACGATTAAAAATTTCGAAATTTCCTAGTATTCGCGGTTTCATGGTTCACAGCCACTTTTGTATGTTTAAAATTGAGCACTATGAATGTTTAAATAAGAATAAGATTTATTGTAAACTCCATAATTTTTTTCATGAAATCTTGGTAATGTTGTATAGAAAACGCATTTTCTGTGACTTTAAGATTCCAGCTTCATCCATATTGGTCAGATTGGTCGCTTGTAACATATATATAGCCAGTCGCGAAAATCGCTGCAATTGATGAAAAATCCAAAATTCGCCGTTGCAATTCCTTATATTTTAACTTTCTTCATTCATAATTCTGAAACTTTTCATACATAAATCAGCAATCACATGCCAAAGAAATATTTTGGTATTCTCAATATAATAAAAAGTTACGCCGGTTTTTCTAAATATACTTTTCACAATTTTTTACTTTACAACCACCATTTTTCCTATTTTAGCCTGATAACTAGGGAATCAAAATGAATCTAGATAAATGTTGTAAAGAAAATCGTTGTAGCAAATTATAACCTTCGGTTTTATGCTGCTCCATTGTTGAACTATTTTATAGCCACTTATGCAGTCATAAACTAACGTTCGAGGGGATAGCCATATCAGAAAATTAAAAAAAAAAATGGCTTTAGAAAAAATCTTTTCCAAATTTATATGATAGATGACATCCAAATCTGGCATCAAAAACTCATTTTCGAGAAAATGGTTCATAGCCACTTTTGAATATAAGCCCTCGATATATATTTTGAAGAAATATTACACAAAAAACGATCAAATTCCTCGGCGGTAAGCCCTTCAGTCCCGCATTTTTTCTATGATAAATACAGAAATTCTATATGCTTTTTGACAAAGTATGGGTCTAAATAGGATGTCTAAAGAGTTTTGGGGTTTTTAATTTATATAGGACATGAGTAACAGGATGTTTACTCAAAATCTTTATACGCATATTCCGATTAAATAAAAAATGTTTCTTCATTTGTATAATCTTAAATATGTATAAATTCAAATAACAAATGCAGTTTTTTGTATTCGATGAAATGCAAGAAGACACAACTATAAATTTTAATTCCAAAAAAAAAAAAAATAATTGGTATTTTAGAGTTTCGTTTTCCTACGTAGATCCAAGTTACTGAATTTGTTGTTTCTCTTTTGAATAATACTTGTTACATATATACAAAAAAATACTTACTCCGAAAAATATTTTACATAAGTGATAAATATAACATACATTTCATTAAGTTAAAACTAATTTCTTATTGTTTCGCAACTTTAAAGTAGATTTTAAAATAGAGAACTACACGCAGAGAAAAAATGCATTTCGTAGAAACGGCTTTTTAAACGCGTAAACATCGTTTTTGAGTTTCTTTTGTAGGAAAAAATAGTTTGTTTGCGGTAAACATGTCATCAGTTGTTGTAAATGAGCAAAAGATAAATGAGATTATGTATATCAAACAGTTTTCTTCGTTTGTCGAAATGGATTTGTATTATAATTGCACACTCCCAAAACATTGGAAGTAACAGAAACCGTTGTTGTTGCATCTGTGATGAAAATAGGACACATCGGTTCAGATTCAGATACAGCTCCACAAAAATATCCAATCGCAAATGTTACATTTGGTGTCCATTAGCGAAATTAGCACTACACAATCTTTAAGTTGGCACAATTCGTTTAGTTTGTTTGTATTTTTCATAACCTTTGTCCGAAATTCAAGAAAAAGTCCACGATTTTTTATGTAATTTTCGTGTTTTCATGATTTTACAGCAAAATTACCATTTCAGACGAGTTATTTTAAAAAGACTTTAAAAATTCTATGTTTTATTGCTTCAGAAAGTCTAGAAGGTTTTAAAAAGTATATGTTCGAAACCTCTCTGGGGGGGTTTGAACCCCCAAAACCCCCCCCTGCGCACGGCCCTGGGTGAAGGCACAGTACATAAAAACATTTCCAAATTCAGAGTATTAAGATCAACCGTGTATAAGTTATAAAATATATACAGTTATTATAGGCGAAGGAAGGGGGTGGCTAGGGTGGTGTAATACCACCCAGAACTATTTTAGCACCCCCAAAGAATTTCAGTTAGATTTTTTGAAATTTACAATACAACTTGGGATCTAATTCTACGTATGTGAAGACTTTTCAGTGAAAAATATTTCTTCATTACATATTACCGTTAAGTAATTGAAAAAAATCTTCATCAGAATATGCTTACATTTTTAAGTTTTCGGTATTATCTACTTTTAAGTTGTACAATAAATCATTATTAGCTATAAGGATCAAACATAAATTCGCAAAGTCAGGCGGGACCGACTATATGATACACTCCACTTTCTATCGGAATACAAATCAATTCAGTAAAAAAGTGAAACGGGAAAATTTGTTGTATGTTTCCTAACCACAGGCTAATATGACCTGGTCCAATTTGTCAAGTCGAGAATAATATTTGTATCGGGGCTATATCCAAACAAGTGACTAACTTTCACAATAAGTTCTTCGTGTTATGCTTAATTTTAAGAAATTCTCTGAAAATACGCGGTTTCTGGGGGAACGAAATTTGTATGAGAGCTATATGTAAATCTGAACCGACGTGATCATTTTCACAATAGATGTTTCCAGTTGAAATATAAGGCGTTTGCGAATTTTGAAAAAAATATATTAAAATATATATTCTATATATTCTATTTATTCTAGAGCGGAAAAATTAAAATTGGGAGCGAAATTTGTATGGGAGCTATATATAAATCTGAAACGATCTAACATATTTTTACCACAGGTGTTTCCAGTTGAAATATAAGGTGTTTTGCGAATTTTGAAGAAAATCTGTTAAAATATGTGGTTTCTAGAGCGGAAAAATTCAAATTGTGAACGAAATTTGTATGGGAGCTTTATATAAATCTGAACCGATCTAACACATTTTTACCACAGGTGTTTCCAGTTGAAATATAAGGTGTTTTGCCAATTTTGAAGAAAAGCTGTTGAAATATGTGGATTCTAGAGCGGAAAAATTCAAATTGGAAGCGAAATTTGTATGGGACATTATTACCACAGGTGTTTCCAGTTGAAATATAAGGTGTTTTGCGAATTTTGAAGAAAATCTGTTAAAATATGTGGTTTCTAGAGCGGAAAAATTCAAATTGGGAGCGAAATTTTTTATGGGAGCTATATATAAATCTGAACCGATCTAACACATTTTTACCACAGGTGTTTCCAGTTGAAATATAAGGTGTTTTGCCAATTTTGAAGATAATCTGTTGAAATATGTGGAATCTAGAGCGGAAAAATTCAAATTGGAACCGAAATTTGTATGGGAGCTTTATATAAATCTGAACCGATCTAACACATTTTTACCACAGGTGTTTCCAGTTGAAATATAAGGTGTTTTGCCAATTTTGAAGAAAAGCTGTTGAAATATGTGGATTCTAGAGCGGAAAAATTCAAATTGGAAGCGAAATTTGTATGGGAGCTATATATAAATCTGAACCGATCTAACACATTTTTACCACAGGTGTTTCTAGTTGAATTATAAGATGTTTTGCCAATTTTGAAGAAAATCTGTTGAAATATGTGGTATCTAGAGTGAAATGGGTAAAATCGGGAGTGAAATTCGTATGGGGGCTATATCTAAATCTGAACCGATTTTCTTCAAATGAAATAGCGTTCGTCCTTGTACCGAAAAACTTCGTTGTGCAAAGTTTCGTTTGGTTCTGGCTACAATTGCGACCTTTATCGTGATTACAACAATAGATGGACAGGCGGACATAGCTAAATCGACTCAGAAAGTGATTCTAAGTCGATCGGTATAATTAACAATGGGACTATCTCCCTTCCTTTTGGGTGTTACAAACAAATGCACAAAGACATAATACTCTCGTGGAGCGTATAAAAATCGGATAGCCAAATGTGCATTTTTCCCGCTTTTGAGGAAGTTCTTTTAGACAACTTTCAAAAAAGTCTATAATATGTTAATATTCCGTAACATTTTATGAATAGCATTTTCGCAACTGAATGGGAACGACTTTTTAGTATGGGGTCATAAAGGTAAGGTGTCCGCTTTGCACCCAGACGGTCTCGGGTTCGAATCGTGGCTCGGGAAATAAATTTTTTTATATTTTTTATTACTTTTATAAATAAATAATGTTAACTTTGAATAACTTTCACCATTTAAAATGTTTGCTTAAAAAATGCATATTTAATGCTTTTTTAATGTAAAGAGTGATTTTTTTGAGGTTAGGATTTTCATGCATTAGTATTTGACAGATCACGTGGGATTTCAGACATGGTGTCAAAGAGAAAGATGCTCAGTATGCTTTGACATTTCATCATGAATCGTCTTACAAACGAACAACGCTTGCAAATTATTGAATTTTATTATCAAAATGCGTGCTCTGTTAAGAAAGTTCATTGCGCGCTTCCATTTTATGGTCAGTTTAATCGACCCACTGAAGCGGCTATTCGGGCTATTGTGACTAAATTTCGCACCAAATTTACATTGTTGGACATTAAACCACCAACACGCTTACGTAGAGTGCGAACTGAAGAAAATATCGCAGCTGTATCGGCCAGTGTTAATGATGACCACCAATTTTCGATTCGTCGCCGTTCGCACCAATTGGGTCTCTGTTACTCAAAAACGTGGAAATGCCAAAATTGGACTAAGCGGATGGACCACCTAAGACGCAGCCGCGGTCAACATTTAAATGAAATTATCTTCAAAAAGTAAATGTCATGGACCAATCTAACGTTTCAAATAAAGAACCGATGAGATTTTGCAAATTTTATGCGTTTTTTTAAAAAAAAAAGTTATCAAGCTCTTAAAAAATCACCCTTTACTTTATATATTTCATATTTTTATTAATTATTTGTACTACAAAAATAAGGTAGTGACAATTTATTTAATACTAAATTTAATTAGGATTTATTATATATATTTGCGTTATATATTAGTTCATATGAAATAAATATTTTGTTATGCTACGACAACTTCATGTTAATTTCATTTATGATGGTCCAAATTTTCACTACTTTCAAATCACAAGATGAACATCTTTTTCACTTCTTTGGGTGCTCTCTTTTTGCTGGGTATGTAAGGATTGAAGGCAACAGATCGTTTAAAAAAATATGAAGTATGAAAATATGAAGCGAATGGCATGTAGTGGAAAAGGCGTTTTGTTTCTTGTGACGCAATGTTGGTCCCAGAGATTATGGGGAAGAAAATGATATTGTGGTTTAAGGATTTGATAGATGGAAATGGCAAAATTTTGTTTTAGAAATCGTGCGGATTTTTCTTCAAGAAGATTAATTGTCAATTTCTTAGAATCTTATTAAATTAAATTATTTTGAATTTTTTGAGAATGACATAAGATGCAGCATATTCCTATAGTATATGATGGTGCTAATGTAATATCGGGCTACAAGGGCAAATAAAAGAAAATCACAATCCTTTTTTATTCACTGCCTGGCACATAAATTAAATTAGGTCATTGTCGACTCAAGGAATCAATTGTGTTAAAAATGCCTTCATGGCATTGATATAAGCTTCAACTTCAATATGTTGAGAGAAATTTGTCGATAAAAATATTTACAAAATTTTGCAAAATTGCATAAGTCTTCCAATGAAAGAAGTTTTTCGGCGATGCGTCGAATTAAAACTACCATGAACTAAGATCGACTTTTAAAGTTGTCAAACTTAAATAACGAAAACGAATTAGTAAAATAGTTTGTAACTGCTGATGATAATCCTACGCTAGACCTCTGATTTTTTTGCATTTGTTTTTCTTATTTTCCTAATGCACTCAAATATTTTATATTTGAATGATAAAACTTCTAAATGCAAATTTAATTTCATATCGGATGAAGAATTAAAAATCTGCATAAATCCGAAGTCTAGTGTCTAGTTCCGTTAGAGTTACCTAGAAGTTACTAATGTCAAATTCCACACGAACAAGTACTCTCCGACGGTACTTATGTTTTTTAAGAGTAAGATAATTAATATGTAATTCTTATTTAATCTATTCTGACAATTTTTATGTTTCTTATGAGTGATTATATTCTTTTTATACCCTCCAGGATGTGATTCCGTTTGTAACAGCTTGAAATATCGACCTGAGACCATACAAAGTATATATACTCTTGATCGTCTTAAAATTCTAAAACGATCTAGCCATGCCCATCCGTCCATCTGTTGAAAGCACGCTAGCATCTAAACGAAAGGAGCTAGGACGTCAAAATTGTTCACACATGTGTCTTATACTCATAGATCGGTTGGGTGAAATCGGCCCAAAGGGAAAAATTTTTCCCTCACAAGAACTAAAAATACCCATAATAACCCCTAATATTTTAGAGTATTTAAGCATATTTTTTCAATATGTCTGATTGTACTTACTTGATATAGGGTATGCGCATTCACCCTATAACAAAAACGTACACCATAAAGTGATTTTTATTCGTAAGGGGTGAAATGGGGCAAAAAGAGATAAAAAATGTACCTATCAAACGACAACAGCTCGAAACACGAAATTCGGTGTGCACATTTCTCTAATTGAGTAGAATATATAATAATATAAAAGTATTTTTTCCAAATTCGTACCTTTATGGGGCAAAATGGGAATAGGGGGATAAAAGTGGTACCAACCAAACGGCTGCACCTAGAATAATGAAATTCGGTGTATACATTCCTCTGTGTGCGTAGACACATACAATAAACGGTTTTTTGGAAAGTCGTACTTTTTGGGATTAAAATGGAAAAAGGGGATAAAAATAGTACCAACCAATGACCGTAACTAGAGTCATGAAATTCGGAGTATACATTCCTGTCTGACTGCGTACACACGAAAAATAAAAGTTGTTTTTCCAAATTAGTACTTTGAAGGGGTACAATGGATACAGAGGGATAAAAATAGTACCAACTATACGACTACAGGTAGAATAATGAAATTCTGTGTGTACACCTCTCTAATTGCGTAGATGCGTAAAATAAAGAGATTTTAGAAAGTCGTACTCTTAAGGGGGTAAAATAGGAAAAGAGGGATGAAAATGGTACTACCCAAATGGCCGTAGCTATAATCATGGAATTCGGTGTATACACTCATCTGACTACATAGATACGCAAAATTAAAAGATTTTTCCAAATTCTTATTTTTACTTTTACGACAAAAAATGGTTGAATTATGAAGTTAGGTTATTTTGCTCTATGTACGCGAGATAATGGATTTTCAAAATTTTTACTTTTGGAATAAAACAGATCTGTAGAACCACTATCTAGCAAAATTTCTGGTATTTAAGCTTTTTTGAAAATATAAATATGAGAATATTTATTTTTTGAATATTTTTTTATTTGGTTTGGTTATATTAAACAAGTAAGAACGGCGTTAAGTTCGGCCGGGCTGAACTATATATACCCTCCACCATGGAATGCATTCCACAGAGGCTGTCGATTTTCGTAGAAGTGCAGTAATACTAGAGGAAAATATGCATTTTTAAAATAGACAAACCAAATACAAATTTTGAAAAAATAATTTATTTATTTTTTTAAATTTTGTAAATAAATATAATATTTTTATTATTTCAAATAATATTATTATTCGAAATAATACTTCAAGTCAATTCAAAACTTAAATATTCTTCTATTTATATTTTCAAAAAAGCGTAATTGCCATAAATACTGGTAGATTGTGGGTGCTACAGTGGGCTATATTTCCATTCAATTTTACTTCAAAAAGTATAAATTTTGAAATTTCATTATCTCCATTTTTACAGTAAAAGTAAAAAGTACGAAATATCTTTTTATTTTTATCCCAATTTTCCTATTTTACCCCCTTAAGAGTACGACTTTCTAAAATCTGTTTATTTTGCGTGTCTACGCAATCAGAGGAATGTATACAGCGAATGTCATTATTCTAGGTGCCGCCGTTTGGCTGGTACCATTTTTATCCCTCTATTCCTATTTTAGCCCTTAAAAGGACGAATTTGGGAAAAAATACTTTTATATTATGTATCTACTCAATTATAGGAATGTACACACCGAATTTCGTATTTCTAGCTGTTGTCGGTTCCGATTTAGATATAGCCCCCATGCAAATGTCGCTCCCGATTTGACATTTTCCGCACTGGAAACCACATATTGTACCCGCTTTTCTTTAAATTTGGCACAACATCTTATAATCCAACTAGAAACACCTATGCAGAAATTAGGTAAGATCGGTTCAGATTTAGATATAGCCCCCATACAAATGTCGCTCACGATTTGACTTTTGCCGCTCTAGAAACCACATATTGTAATCGATTTTCTTCAAATTTGGCACAACAGCTTATAATCCAAGTAAAAAACTTATGTTGAAAGTGGGTAAGATCGGTTCAGATTAAATTATAGCCCAAATACAAATGTTGCTCCCAAATGTTCAACCGATTTTGGCCAAACTATACATATTATATTTCACCTATTTCGTTCCAGATTTAAATATAGCCCCATACAAATGTCCTTTTCGATTTAACATTTTTAGTCAAACACATACATTTATAGGATACAAAAATCCTTCCCGTTTTCACTTTTTCAGCGCATTAAATTGTATTCGGATAGAAAGTGGAGTGTATCATAGAGTCGGCCCCGCCTGACTTTAGCCTTTCCTTACTTGTTGTTATAGGCGGAATGCGTATACCCTATATCAAATAAGTTCAATCAGACATATTGAAAAACAAGTAAGGAAAGGCTAAAGTCGGGCGGGGCCGACTCTATGATACTCTCCACTTTCAATCCAAATACAATTCAATTCGGTGAAAAAGTGAAAACGGGAAGGTTTTTATACACTCCACGAGAGTATTATGTCTTTGTGCATTTGTTTGTAACACCCAAAAGGAAACGAGATAGACCCATTGTTAATTATACCGATCGTCTTAGAATCACTTTCTGAGTCGATTTAGCAATGTCCGTCTGTCTGTCTGTCTGTCTGTCTGTCTGTCTGTCTGTCTGTCCGTCCATCTATTCTTGTAATCACGATACAGGTCGCAATTGTAGACAGAACCAAATGAAACTTAGCACAACGATGTTTTGCGGGATAAGGACGAACGCTATTTATTTTTATTCATACGAATTTCACTCCCGATTTGACTCTTTTCACTCTAGATACCACATATTACAACAGATTTTCTTTAAAATTGGCAAAACATCTTATATTGTAACTAGAAACACCTGTGGTAAAAATGTGTGAGATCTGTTCAGATTTATATATAGCTCTCATACAAATTTCTCTCCCGATTTGACTTTTTCCGCTCTAGAGACCACATAATGTATCAGATTGTCTTCAGATTTGTTAAAACATCTTATATTTCCACTAGAAACACCCATGGTGAATATCGGTCAGATCGGTTCAGATTTATATATAGCTCCCATACAAATTTCCCTATCGATTTGACTTTTTCCGCTCTAGAAACCACATATTGTATCAGATTGTCTTCAGATTCGGTAAAACATCTTATATTCCCACTAGAAACACCCATTGTGAATATCGGACAGATCGGTTCAGATTTATATATAGCTCCCATACAAATTTCGCTCCCGATTTGACTTTTTCCGCTCTAGAAACCACATAATGTACCAGATTGTCTTCAGATTTGATAAAACATCTTATATTTCCACTAGAAACACCCATGGTGAATATCGGTCAGATCAGTTCAGATTTATATATAGCTCCCATACAAATTTCGCTCCCGATTTGACTTTTTCCGCTCTAGAAACCACATATTGTATCAGATTGTCTTCAGATTTGGTAAAACATCTTATATTCCCACTAGAAACTCCCATGGTGAATATCGGACAGATCGTTTCAGATTTATATATAGCTCCCATACAAATTTCGCTCCCGATTTGACTTTTTCCGCTCTAGAAACCACATAATGTATCAGATTGTCTTCAGATTTGGTAAAACATCTTATATTTCCACTAGAAACACCCATGGTGAATATCGGTCAGATCGGTTCAGATTTATATATAGCTCCCATACAAATTTCGCTCCCGATTTGACTTTTTCCGCTCTAGAAACCACATAATGTATCAGATCGGTTCAGATTTATATATAGCTCCCATACAAATTTCGCTCCCGATTTGACTTTTTCCGCTCTAGAAACCTCATATTGTATCAGATTGTCTTCAGATTTGGCAAAACATCTTATATTTAAACTAAGAACATCTATGGTGAAAATAGGTCAAATCGGTTCAGATTTAGATATAGCCCCCATACGAATGTCGTTTCCGATTTGACATTTTCCTCTGTAGAAACCACATATTGTACTCGATTTTCTTTAAATTTGGCACAACATCTTATAATCTTACTAGAAACACCTATGCAGAAATTGGGTAAGATCGGTTCAGATTTAGATATATCCCCCATATAAATGTCGCTCCCGATTTGAATTTTTGCGCTTTAAATGCCACATATTTTAATCGATTTTCTTTAAATTTGGCACAACATCTTATAATCTAACTAGAAACACCTGTGGCTAAATCGGTCTAGATCGGTTCAGATTTAGATATAGGTCCCATACAAATTTTGCGCTCTAAAAACCATATATTGTACCCTATTTTCTTTAAATTTGGGACAACGTCTTATAATCCAACTAGAAACACTATGTAGAAATTGGGTAAGATCGGTTCAGATTTAGATATAGCCCCCATACAAATGTAGCTCCCGATTTGACTTTTGCCGCTTTAAAAGCCACATATTGTGCTCGATTTTCTTTAAATTTCGCACAACATCTTAGTCAGATTCTAAACAAAACTATGGTGAAAGTGGGTAAGATCGGTTCAGATTTAAATATAGCCCAAATTCAAATGTTGCTCCCATAAGTTTAACCGATTTTGGCCAAACTATACATTTTATATGTCACCTATTTCGTTCCAGGTTTCAATATATCCTCATACAAATGTCCTTTCCGATATAAATTTTTTTGTCAAACACATGCATTTACAGGATACAAAAAACCTTCCCGTTTTCACTTTTTCACAGAATTGAATTGTATTCGGATTGAAAGTGGAGTGTATCATAGAGTCGGCCCCGCCCGACTTTAGCCTTTCCTTACTGGTTTGTATCCTGTAAATGTATGTGTTTGACTAAAAATATTAAATCGAAAAGGACATTTGTATGGGGCTATATTTAGATCTGGAACGAAATAGGTGAAATATAAAATGTATAGTTTGGCCAAAATCGGTTAAACTTATGGGAGCAACATTTGAATTTGGGCTATATTTAAATCTGAACCGATCTTACCCACTTTCACCATAGTTTTGTTTAGAATCTGACTAAGATGTTGTGCGAAATTTAAAGAAAATCGAGCACAATATGTGGCTTTTAAAGCGGCAAAAGTCAAATCGGGAGCGTCATTTGTATGGGGGCTATATCTAAATCTGAACCGATCTTACCCAATTTCTGCATAGGTGTTTCTAGTAGGATTATAATATGTTGTGCCAAATTTAAAGAAAATCGAGTACAATATGTGGTTTCTACAGAGGAAAATGTCAAATCGGGAACGTCATTTGTATGGGGGCTATATCTAAATCTGAACCGATCTAGCCCGCTTTAGCCACAGGTGTTTCTAGTTAGATTATAAGATGTTGTGCCAAATTTAAAGAAAATCGATTATAATATGTGGCATTTAAAGCGGAAAAAGTCAAATCGGGAGCGACATTTATATGGGGGCTATATCTAAATCTGAACCGATCTTACCCAAGTTCTGCATAGGTGTTTCTAGTAAGATTATAAGATGTTGTGCCAAATTTAAAAAAATCGAGTACAATATGTGGTTTCTACAGAGGAAAATGTCAAATCGGGAACGACATTTGTATGGGGGCTATATCTAAATCTGAACCGATTTGACCTATTTTCACCATAGATGTTCTTAGTTTAAATATAAAATATTTTGCCAAATCTGAAGACAATCTGATACATTATGTGGTTTCTAGAGCGAAAAAAGTCAAATCGGGAGCGAAATTTGTATGGGAGCTATATATAAATCTGAACCGATCTGATCGATATTCACCATGGGTGTTTCTAGTGGAAATATAAGATGTTTTACCAAATCTGAAGACAATCTGATACATCATGTGGTTTCTAGAGCGGAAAAAGTCAAATCGGGAGCGAAATTTGTATGGGAGCTATATATAAATCTGAACCGATCTGTCCGATGTTCACCATGGGAGTTTCTAGTGGGAATATAAGATGTTTTACCAAATCTGAAGACAATATGATACAGTGGTTTCTAGAGCGGAAAAAGTCAAATCGGGAGCGAAATTTGTATGGGAGCTATATATAAATCTGAACCGATCTAACACATTTTTACCACAGGTGTTTCTAGTTACAATATAAGATGTTTTGCTAATTTTAAAGAAAATCTGTTGTAGTATGTGGTATCTAGAGTGAAAAGAGTCAAATCGGGAGTGAAATTCGTATGGGGGCTATATCTAAATCTGAACCGATTTTCTTCAAATTAAACAGCGTTCGTTCTTGTCCCAAAAAACTTCGTTGTGCAAAGTTTCATTTGGTTCTGGCTACAATTGCGAGCTGAATCGTGATTACAAGAATAGATTGACGGACAGACAGATAGACAGACGGACGGACATTGCTAAATCGACTCAGAAAGTGATTCTAAGACGATCGGTATAATTAACAATGGGTCTATTTCGTTTCCTTTTGGGTGTTACAAACAAATGCACAAAGACATAATACTCTCGTGGAGTGTATAAATATGCTTAAATACTCTAAAATATTAGGGGTTATTATGGGTATTTTTAGCACTTTGGGCCGATTTCGCCCAGTTTCAATACCAACCGATCTACAATTATAGATCTACAATATTAGACGCATATATGGAAGATTTGGACGTCCTAGCTCCTTTCGTTTAGATGCTAGCGTGCTTTCAACAGACGGACGTACAGACGGACGAACATGGCTACATCGACTTAGAATTTTATGACGATCAAGAATATATATACTTTATAGGGTCTCAGGTCGATATTTCAAGGTGTTAAAAACGGAATGACAAAGGTGGTATACCCTCCTCCTGGAGGTGGATGGTATAGCAAATTACAAGTTCCTGTTGTATTACTACACTTCTACGAAAATCGACAGCCTCTGTGGAATGCAATCCGTGGTGGAGGGTATATAAAGTTCGGCCCGGCTGAACTTAACGCCGTTTTTACTTGTTTATGTTAATAAAGGGTGATTTTTTAAGAGCTTGATAACTTTTTTAAAAAAAAAAACGCATAAAATTTGCAAAATCTCATCGGTTCTTTATTTGAAACGTTAGATTGGTCCATGACATTTACTTTTTGAAGATAATTTCATTTAAATGTTGACCGCGGCTGCGTCTTAGGTGGTCCATCCGCTTAGTCCAATTTTGGCATTTACACGTTTTTGAGTAACAGAGACCCAATTGGTGCGAACGGCGACGAATCGAAAATTGGTGGTCATCATTAACACTGGCCGATACAGCTGCGATATTTTCTTCAGTTCGCACTCTACGTAAGCGTGTTGGTGGTTTAATGTCCAACAATGTAAATTTGGTGCGAAATTTAGTCACAATAGCCCGAATAGCCGCTTCAGTGGGTCGATTAAACTGACCATAAAATGGAAGCGCGCAATGAACTTTCTTAACAGAGCACGCATTTTGATAATAAAATTCAATAATTTGCAAGCGTTGTTCGTTTGTAAGACGATTCATGATGAAATGTCAAAGCATACTGAGCATCTTTCTCTTTGACACCATGTCTGAAATCCCACGTGATCTGTCAAATACTAATGCATGAAAATCCTAACCTCAAAAAAATCACTCTTTACATTGCTACATACATATTAATAAAATGTTATTACATTATTATTCTTGCTTTAAACGATTGTAGTTGTTTTAAAAGACTGAATTCTTGTTAATGAAATTAAAAGTAACTTACTTATCATTAAATCTTGTTACAATCCTTTTTTCATTTGAAATGAGATATTGTCCCGGCTCAGAACCATTTTGCATCTATATTTTATATAATGCAAATTTACTGCACACTACCAATATAATGATTTTAATACGAATTAATCTATCCCCATGCTACAGAGTAGGAGTGTATATATCATTCGAACTGAAACAAGTAAAAACGGAGTTAAGTTCGGCCGGGCCGAACTTTATATACCCTCCACCATGGATTGCATTCCACAGAGGTTGTCGGTTTTCGTAGAAGTGCAGTAATATTACAGGAAAATATAAATTTTTTAATATCGCCAAACCAAAACAAATACAAATATTGAAAAAATAATTTTATAAATAAATATAATATTTTTATTATTTCAAACCATTATTTATTTCAAATCAAAAATAAATATTCTTATATTTATATCTTCAAAAAGCTTAAATACCATAAATATTGGTAGATAGTGGGTGCTACAGTTTGTTGTATTTCCATTCTTTTTAATTCCAAAAGTATTACCCTCTTCACGTTTCTACTCAATTAGAATTTCACATTCTAGCTGTAGTCGTTTAGTTGGTAATATTTTTATCCCTCTGTACCATTGTATTTCTTGAAAGTAAAAATTCCAAAAATCCGTTTATTTTCCGTGTCTACGCAGTCAAGGAATGTATACTCCGAATTGCATGACTCTAGCTGCGGTCATTTTATTGGTACTATTTTTATCCCCTTTTTTCATTTTAACCCAAAAAAATACGAATTTCAAAAAATCTGTTTATTTTAAGTGTCTACGCAATCAGAGGTATGTATACACCGAATTTCATTATTCCAGGTGTAGCCGTTTGGTTGGTACCATTTTTATCCCTCCCTTGAAAGTACGAATTTGGACAAATATTTTTATATTATGTATCTACTCAATTAGGGGAATGTACTCACCGAATTTCGTGTTTCTAGCTGTTGTCGTTTAATAAGTACCATTTTTATCCCTTTTTTGCCCCATTTCACTCCCTACAAATAATAATCACTTTATGGTGCACGTTTTTGCTATAAGGGGAATGCGCATACCAAATATCAAGCGAATATAAACAGACATATTCAAAAACAAGTAAGGAAAGGCTAAAGTCGGGCGGAGCCGACTCTATGATACACTCCACTTTCTATCCTATTACAATTCAATTCGGTAAAAAGTGAAATCGGGGAGGATTCTTGTATCCTGTAAATGAATGTGTTTGACAAAAATGATAAATCGGAAAGGACATTTGTATGGGGGTATATTGAAACCTGGAACGATGTGACCCACGTGTAAAGTTTGGCCAAAATCGGTTAAACATTTGGGAGCAACATTTGTATATATAAATAAAAGTATATATAAATCTGAACCGATATAGCCCGCTTTCGCCACAGACGTTTCTAGTTGGATTAAATGATGTTGTGCCCAATTTGAAGAAAATCGGGTACTATATGTGGTTTCTAAAGCGGAAAAGTCAAATCGGGAGCGACATTTGTATGGGGCTATATCTAAATCTGAACCGATCGTACCCACTTTCTGCATGGGTCTTTCTAGTTGGATAATAAGATGTTGTGCCAAATTTAAAGAAAATCGGGTACAATATGCGGAAAATGACAAATCGGGAGCGACATTTGTATGGGGGCTATATATAACTCTGAACCGATCTAGCCCGCTGTCGCCACAGGAGTTTATAGTTAGATTATAATGTTTTAAGCCAAATTTGAAGAAAATCGGGTACTATATGTGCTTTATAGTGCGGAAAAAGTCAAATCGGGAGCGACATTTGAATGGGGGCTATATCTAAATCTGAACCGATTTTCACAATAGCCGTTTCCACTTCAATTATAGGACACTGTGCCAAATTTATAGCAAATCGAGTGAAATATGTCGTTTCTACAGAGGGGAAAAAGTCAAATCGGGGGCAACATTTGTATGGGGGCTATATCTAAATCTGAACCGATCTGACAGATTTTCACCATGGGTGTTTCTAGTTGAAATATAAGATGTTTTGCCAATTTTTAAGAAAATCTGTAAAAATATGTGTGAAAAGAGTCAAATCGGGAGTGAAATTCGTGTGGGGGCTATATCTAAATCTGCTCCCGATTTGACTTTTTCTGCTCTAGAAACCACATATTTTAACAGATCTTCTTCAAATCTTGCAAAACATCTTATATTTAAACTTGGAACACCCATGGTGAAAATAGGTCAGGTCGGTTCAGATTTTTATATAGCTCTCATACAGATTTCGCTCCCGATTTGACTTTTTCCGCTCTAGAAACCACATATTGTATCAGATTGTCTTCAATTTAGGCGAAATATCTTATATTTGTACTAGAAGCAGCCATGGTGCAAATGGGTCAGATCGGTTCAGATTTCTATATAGCTCCCATTCAAATTTCGCTCCTGGATTGACTTTTTCCTCCCCCAGAAACTGCGTATTTTCACCGAATTTCTTCAAATTGAGCATAACACGTTATACTTGAACTGGAAGAACTAATTGTGAAAGTTAGTCACTCCATTCCATGTTTGGATATAGCCCCGATACAAATATTTATTTCGATGTGGCAAATCGGACCAGGTCATATTATCATATAATTAGGAAACATACAAAAATTCTTCCCGTTTTCACTTTTTCCGGAGTTGAATTGTATTCGGATAGAAAGTGGAGTGTTTCATATAGTCGGCCCCACCCGACTTTAGTCTTTCCTTACTTGTTTTAATAAAAAGCTATGGTAGCCTTCCCCAGCCGAAATCTATTGCTACGTCCTGATCGATTGCGAAATAGAAGGATTTGTTAATTGAATTTTCAATAGAAATAAATCTTTCCTGAGATTTTCAGAAATATCTGAGAAATGTGAAAATTTTCCTTTCCGTTTGCCGTGGAATGACTCATAAGTGGTGGAGCTAGTAGAAAGCAACGAACTGTTACCAAATGGTGGGGTGTGTGAAGTAGGCGAGTGCGACGATTTGTTAACGTCATCAATGGTCAGCTTTCACTTACGTTTTCTCTACTACACTGTTTATGACAAAAATTTGTAATTAGATGTTCGAATTTGATCTTTTTTGATGTTGTAAAAATTATTAAAAATATTTAATTTTTAAATAAAACGAAATAAAAAATTTATTTTTTGAAAAATATTCTTTCTTATTTATTTATTATTTTTTTGTTTATTTTTTTCTTTGCATTTTCTTAATAAATTAAATAAATTATTAACTTAATCTTTGTTTGTTTGTTTTTCTTTTTTTGAATGTCATTTAGTCGTTGTGGGCGGTAATAGATAAGTCGTAAAAGGGTAGAAGAGGAAATGAAATATATGTGGGCGAAGATAGTTGTAGAGGAGAAGGAAAGAAGTGACAACTAGAAAGAGCTAGTGTGAGAGGAGAAAGAGAAAGTAATGACTTTATGGCCTCTGTTTGAAGAGCTTTGAAAAATATAAATAATTAAATTAATTTACAGCTACTATTTACAAAATAAATCAACAATTATTTTGCTTTTTTGGTTTTTCTCTCAAAATTTCTGATTTAACATCAGAATCCTTTTTACGTTGTTTACCAATGTTTTGTCATTTGTTTTAGCTATTCTGTTTTCTTCTTTTTGCGTTTTTCTATCTAGGAAAAGTGGTGCAATTCAACCACTTAGTTGGTGATTTATGGCAGAGGTAGAGAGTGGGAAAGATGATATTTCGAAAAAATCTCTTTCGTTCTCTTCCATGTAGAAGCTAGAGAAGAGATTTAAGATGAGCTGCTGGGTTGGTAGCTGCTATAGGCCATGTATTGGGCATCGGAACGGGCATAGGGTCCCGAGCTGGAGGGCTCCCAGCTGCTGTGTTCGTAGGCGGTGGCAGCGGGCACGGGCATCATGGTCATTTTAGCGCCACCCAACTTCTGGATCAAATTGTAGATGAGGAAGCCCAACACCAATTTGATGGCGATCTTGGACAAAAGCAAAGCCTTGAACACCTTAATCTTAAGCAAAGCCATGACGATGGGCATGACAACGGTCATCTTCAATTTCATGAGCATCAACAGGGGCAAGATGAGCTTGTTCTTCTTCTTGTTTTTGCCGCGAGCTGCAAGACGAACAAAAGAACGAAAAGAAAAATCACACTCCACCCACTCAATTAGAGCCCAAAAACTCACCTTCAGTCTGGGGAATTTCCAAATCGAAACCACGATCAGCACGGTAGGTCACTACGGAGCTGGCGAACAGAGTTTCGGGCAATTGCACGCGGATTTCGTTGGTGTTCAGGATGCGGGCAACACGATCGGTAATCACGGTATCGATGACATCATCATCGAAAGCACGGCCACTGACGTCCTCATCAACACCAGCCACCGTATCCAAATAGGTCAACACTTTCTCCTTCAGACAATGCATGCCATTGGCATTGAAGCAGTTATCCACAATGTTCGAGATGAGCTCGTCCGAGGATTGAATGCGTGGCTCGGCCACGGCACCGTCAATGGCGGCAGCATTGAGGGGCGCCGATGCGACCAGCAGAAGACAGCCTACGGCCAGAAAGGATGTGAAACGGAATGCCATCGTTGATATTTTCAGTTCTTGAATGCCGCTTGAACGGGTGTTGTCGTCGTCGAGCTACTGGTGTTCACGGTGGAATTGATATGAATACAATGATATCAATTTCACCAAATACTCATGATTTTATACTGCCGCTGTCGCATGCCAACGAAATCAAAGACTCGACGACGACAACGCAAGCAAATGCCACCAAATGCAGAGAGTCCAAAACACACGGGAAATCGATACGCTTTCGAAGGCACCACCACCAACAATTGACCCAAGCAGCAAAATATTGCTATGACGGCTTCTTAACATGCATTGTATGTAAGTACATATACCTATGTATGTATGTAAATACATACACGCATATGTGGGTACTTATTTGGATTATGGAGTAACATGCTGTCGGACAACGCAATGGCTGGTCGGTCGGTGGTGACATTCTTCGCCGAATATTTGAAACCATCACCGTCAAATATTCAAACTATCCCCCCAAAAAAATCGTACAACCAAATGAATTTTTATTAATGCGACATTTGCATTTATTGCTCAGTAATTTCTATGAGAGCTCAACAGGCTTGGTTAACCAAGCGATTGGCCAAGACTGCGGCACGTGACTGCCACTTGACATTGAAGTAAAAGGTTCAAGGTTTCATTTGAGCTATTTTTGTAATTTCTAGCACAGCCTTTCATTATTTGCTACTGTCTACAGAGCATCAACTATGATTCTAGTTGAGATTTGATTTGTTTTCCAATTTGCGTCTTAAGTTCGTGCCGAAGAGTTCATCATAAATTTGAATAAAAATGTAACGAAAATGCAACGTGCCACACTTAATATGTTTTTGTGAGACGATTAACTAAATGCCAAAGTTGGCTAAACAATATAATGGTAGTTTTAGGCGTGTTTTTTGGAATATAATACATTTGAATGTCAGCTATTTCGATCAAGTTTTTCTTCTTATGAAGGAAATATCTGTGTCTGGTAATGGAAAATAAGGAGAAGTGCACACGCGCAGAGAAAACATATGATTGTTGCAAGCATAAGGCATCATACTATGGTGGTGGGTAACCATAACATGAATCTCGACGTAAATAAATCAAGACTTGCAGGGCCGTGCGCAGGGGGGGGGTTTGGGGGTTCAAACCCCCCCCCCCCAGAGAGATTTCGAACATATAATTTTTAAAACCTTTTAGACTTTGTGAAGCAATAAAATATAGAATTTTTAAGGTATTTTTAAAATAACTCGTCTGACTTGGTAATTTTACAGTAAAATCATGAAAACACGAAAATTACATAAAAAATCGTGGACACTTTCTTGAATTTCGGGCAAAGGTTATGAAAAATACAAACAAACTAAACGAATTGTGCCAATTTCAAGATTGTGTAATGCTAATTTCGCTAATGGACACCAAATTGTTCGGAAAATTTTCATTTTTAAGATGTAAAATGAAAATTTTTAGTAACATTTGCGATTGGACATTTTTATGGAACTGTATCTAAATCTGATCCGATGTGTCCTATTTTCATCACAGATGCAACTACAACGGATTCTGTTACTTCCAATGTTTTGGGAGTTTGCAATTATAATACAAATCCATTTCGATAAATGAAGAAAATTTTTCTCTCTGTTCATTTACAACAACTGATGACATGTTTACCGCATACAAACCAATTTTTCATATTTAGTTTTACATATGTAACAAGTATTATTCAAAAGAGAAACAACAAATTCGTTAATTTGGATCTACGTAGGAAGACGAAACTGTAAAATACAATTATTTGTTTTTTTTTTTTAATTAAAACTTCTAGTTGTTTCTTCTTGCATCGAATACAAAAAAAACTGTATTTGTTATTCGAATTTATACATATTTAAGATTATAAAAATGAAGAAACATTTCCAAATATTTTTTATTTAATCGGATTATGCATATAAAGAGTTTGAATAAACATGCTGTTACTCATGTCCTATATAAATAACAAACACCAAAACTATTTAGACATCCTATTTAGACCCATACTTTGTCAAAAAGCATATCCAATTTTCTGCATTTATCATAGAAAAATGCGGGACTGAAGGGTTCATCGCCGAGGAATTTGATCGTTTTTTGTGTAATATTTCTTCAAAATATATATCGAGGGCTCATATTAAAAAGTGGCTATGAACCATTTTCTCGAAAATGAGTTTTTGATGTCAAACTATTCTCAGATTTGGATGTCATCTGTCATATAAATTTGGAAAAATTTTTTTCTAACGCCATTTTTTTTTAATTTTCTGATTTGGCTATCCCCTCGCACGTTAGTTTGTGACTGCAAAAGTGGCTATGAACATAAAAATAATAGAAATAAAATAGTTCAACAATGGAGAGGCATAAAACCGAAGGTTATAATTCGCTACAACGATTTTGTTTAAAACATTTTTCTAGATTTAGGGCATATCGTACTATCAAATTCCATCATTTCGCGTTAATAGCATTTTGACTCCCCAGTTATCAGGCTAAAATAGGAAAAATGGTGGCTGTAAAGTCAAAAATTGTGAAAAGTATATTTAGAAAAACCGGCGTAACTTTTTATTATATTGAGAATACCAAAATATTTCTTTGGTATGTGATTGCTGACTTCATGGGGAATATTTGTGTATGAAAAGTTTCAGAATGATGAATGAAGAAAGTTAAAATATAAGGAATTGCAACTGCGAATTTTGGATTTTTCATCAGTGGCAGCGATTTTCGCGACTGGCGACATATATGTTACAAGCGAAATTGGTTCTTAATACATAAACAAAAATTCAGTCGGATAAAAATGGTACCAATCTGACGGATGAAGCTGAAATCTTTAAATTCGCTGTGTACATCACAGAAAATGCGTTTTCTATATAAAATTGTCAAGATTTCATGAAAAAAGATATGGAGTTAAGAAAAAATCTTATTTATATATTTGGACATAAATGGCTATGTGCTTATTTCAACAGTCATAGTGCTCAATTTTAAACATACAAAAGTGGCTATGAACCATGAAACCGCGAATCGTACCAATTAGTAATCCTTTTTAGATTGTAGAATAATGATTAATAATAAACTGTAGAATAATGATTAATAATTCCTCTTCAAATTAAGGAGAAAATGAGTTTTTTCGCTCTCCTGAAAAGTTATGTTTTTGTTCATAGCCACTTTAGAATATAAGCCCTCGATATGTATGTATGTAATTTCAAGCAAATATTTAAACTAAAGTTCTACACTTAGAGAACAAGTCTGTTAATAAATGCAGCGATTGTCTGCTGCCTATCAGCAGACACTTTTCTGCTATTACAGCTGTTTTGGCATAACAGCAGTTTTCTGCAATCTTACATCACCATTCACACTGTTAAAGAGTTTGCAGTCTGCTAAAATTGGCTGTTGTTAATTAAAATATAAAAGGATAAGCGTTCATAAGCGAGTTCAGCTTGAAGATGGTAAGCAGCAGATACAAATCTGCTGTCTCTTTTTTAACAGCAGAAAATCTGATCTTTCAGTTGACTTTCTGCTTTCTTTACTGACATATTCCTTTGAGTGACGATGTCTGTCGGACGAATGTTTCAAATAGATCCTTGCAATAAAATATGATTGGTTTCCAAACGCTCCAGTAAAAATTTCCTAAAAAGTTGGAAAATTAACTAAGTATGAGTAAAGTTTCCTTCTTTCAAAGCCATAGTAAATAGTTCATTTGCTAGAAAAAGGGTAGTAGATTTACTTAAAAATATTTCTTTGCATCTAATAAAAAATTCTTACAATTGAGTAAATTCATACTTATGTGAAAGAATATTTTCAAGGATTAAAGTGATCAAAAAATCTGAAACTTTTGGTATGGAAAAAAATCCATTTAGGAAATTTTAACTTGTGTTTTTTTCCTAAAATGAAGTTAAAATGTTTACTGAAATTTATGCCGAGTTCTTCATACATTTAAGTATTAATGAACATAAAAAACATTTGAAATTGTTTAAAAAATTCTTGAATATTAATCTAAGAAGCAATTCTCATTCGTTTGCAGAGACTTATTTCTTAAATACTTTCTGAATTATTCTAAACAACCACTGCGAAGGCGCCTATCTTGCCTTCGCAACAATCATGGAGTAATAGCTCAATTCCTTATGGAAGAGGTATCATGCAACTTTTGTGAAATATTTCATGTTGTCATTTTTTGTATCAGTTTTGCATACTCTGAAGCAAAACTATTTGTTTGATTTTTTAGTTAAAATGTTCTTATTTTAATTTCACCCTTTTTCCTTGTATAAAATAAAATTTTCTTCAGCTTAAGTAAAAATTTACTCGTTTTGAGGGGAAAAAAACATCAAAATTGTCCTTAGTTTGAGTAAATATTTACTTGATTTGAGTAAACATTAACTTAGTTTTAGAAAAAATTCAGCAAAATTTTACTAAGATTTAGTAAAATTTTGCTTAAATTTAGTAAAAATTACATGGTTTAAGCAAAATTTACTTAGATTTTGGAAAATTTCAGCAAAATTCTACTTATATTTAGTAAAAATGTACTTGGTTTCCTAAATTTTAGTTAATTTTAACTCATTATATGGTTAATTTTTTTATGAGTGTAGGTGAAAACCCCCCCCAGGGAAAAATCCTGGGCACGGGCCTGAACACTTGTCCTATGTAAGCGCCCGTTCTTTTCTCAGCCTGCATACTGTACAGGGGTCTTCCCAGCATGTTGGAAGGTTGTGAACATCCAGCCCATTCCTAAACAAGTAAAGAAAGGCGAAAGTCGGGCGGAGCCGACTATATGATACCCTTCACTTTCTACACCATTGCAATTCAATTAGGTGAAGACTTTGGAAAGTGTCCTATATCATGTACCGATGATGCTCTCATGCACAATGTATGTTTTCAGCAGAAATATAACTTGTTCTGATCAAAACGATAACGATATGTGTTTTCTAGAGCAGAAAAAGTAAAATGGGCGACATTTGTATGAAATCTACATATAAATCTGAACCTATTTGACTAATTTTCACTATAGATGTTTCTAGATGAAATATAAGGTGCTGTGCCAAATTCGATCAAAATCGGCTAATTTATGTAGAGCAAAAAAGTAAATTGGAAGCACATTTTAATCGCATCTCTATAGCCAAATGTGCACTTTTCCCCGCTTTTGAGGAAGTTCTTTTAGACAACTTTCAAAAAAGTCTATAATATATTAATATTTCGTAACATTTTATGAATAGCATTTTCACAACTGAATGGTCACAAAGGTAAGGTGCAACCGAACCCGAGACCTTCTGGTCCGCTTTGCACCCAGAAGGTCTCGGGTTCGAATCGTGGCTCGGGAAAAAACTTTTTTTATACTTTTATAAATAAATAATGTTAAATTTTGTATAACATTAACAATTTAATAATGTTTGCTTAAAAAAATACAAATTTATTGCTTTTTTAATGTATTTCAAATATTTCATATTTTTATTAATTATTTGTACTACATAATATCAGTAAATTTAAGTAGTGCCAATTTCTTTAATACTAAATTTAATTAGTATTTATTATATTTAATTGCGTTATATATTAGTTCATATTAAATAAATATTGTGTTAAGTTTCCTATTGTCAGTTCTACCGAACTAAATTATTTGTTTTAGTTATTCACCACTCACAACAAAGGATAGTTGAGATGGTTAGAGTGCCGTAGTAGCAACCAGAAGGTCCGCTGTTCTACCCCCGGTAGCGACGGATTTTTTAAAACAGAAATGGAAACAAGTGAAAATGTGGTTCCTTTGCAACACTTTAAAATAACTTTTACTTTTAACAAAATAAAGGACATTCCTCCTATGACAACTCCATGTTAAATTCATTGGTGAAGATCCCAATTTTCACTACTTCCAAATCACAAGATGGACATCTTTTTCACTTCTTTGGGTGCTCTCTTTTTGCTGTGAATCTGAACCTATTTAACTCATTTTCACCAGAGATATTTCTAGTTTAAATATATATTTGATGAAAATTGGTTAAATTGTGTGGTTCCTAGAACAGAAAAAGTCAAATCGGGAGCGACTTTTGCATGGAAGCTATATATAAATCTGAACCGAATTGAATCATTTTCACCAAATATGTTTTTAGTTGAATTATAATGAACTGTGCCAAATTTGAAGCAAATCGAATGAAATATTTGGTGTCTGGAAATTTATTCTAAACCGATCTGTATATTAAACGATGGGTCTATCTCATCTGCTTTTGGGTGTTACAAACAAATGCACAAAGGCATATTAACCTAGTGAAGGGTATAAATATTCTGTCAGTGTTAAAATAGAGTAGTTCAAAAGACCACATACATTCATAGGAGATCACAATTAAAATAGTAGGTGAAAATTTCATACCACTCCCTGCGTATATACCTGGTTTTGTTTACGAAACCTATGTGTTTTATGGACGTTGGGGCGATTTTACGTTGCCCATACATTTTTTTTGCCAAATTTAACGAATACGGTAAAATTAATGAAAATATTTTGCATTATGCTCATTGTAGCTTAGGGAAAAATATGACGATTATTTTCATCAAGATTGGCTGTAGTAAGACAAATATATCGAATCGAGTGTTATGTAAACAAATCAGAAATTGATAATGAACGGTGGCAATATCTTTTTGTAATGCTCCAATTTTGCTGTAAGTGTTCCTAACTGAAATATAACGTGATGTAGAAAATACGTATCGGAGGCCTATTGGGTCTACATAAAAACAGCGTCCACTTCATCAGTAAGTCTTCCTATGTGAAATAATCCATGATCTGGAAAATTTGATCCAGATCCAATGTATTGGTGGGATAGCTGTATTTGAAAACATTGACTCATATTGTCAAATTTTATAGATAATCCGGTGTAAATATAACATGATCTGGAAAATTCGACCAAAATCCGATGACAATGCAGATTTTACAACGATAATAGGATAATCGGACGGATGTAGGTTGTACAGCGGTAATAGTGCAAACTGTGGCCCATTTGTATGGGGTTATACCAAAATATGGATCCATATATTTGACTTCCATAGTAGGAATTCTTAGTTGAAATATAACACGATCTGAAAAGTTTGATCATCTTCTGATGTAAAATACAGCGGTAATAGTGTAAGAGCGCTATATTAATAAGATCACTTTCAAAGTAGTTACTCGTAGTTGAAATATAATATGATCTGGAAAATAGTATCAAGATCCAATCGAAGATGTGGGTTCTGGAGAGATAAAGGGGCTATACCAAAACATGTACCTATGTAGTTGACTTTTGTAGTAGGTGTTTCTAGTTGAAATATAATATGATGTGGAAAATTTGATCAAGATCAAAATGTACATTTTAGAGCCGTAATGGCGTTAATCGGAGGTTCATTTGTATAGGGGCTAGTTCAAATATAACAGGATTTTGAATATTGTATCAATATCCAATGCAAAATGTGTATTCTAGAGCAGCGATAGTGCAAATTGGAGGGATGTTTGTATGGAGGCTACATCTAAATCTGAATCTATCTGACCGATTTTCACCATAACTGTTTCCACTTCAATTATAGGGTACTGTGCCAAATTTGAAGCAAATCGAGTGAAATATGTGGTTTCTAGAGCGGAAAAAGTCAAATCCGGAGCGATATTAGTATGGGGATTATATCTAAATCTGAACAAATCTGACCAATTTTCACCATAGCTGTTTTCACTTCAATTATAGGGTACTGTGCCAAATTTGAAGCAAATCGAGTTTAATATGTGGTTTCTAGAGCGGAAAAAGTCCAATCGGGAGCGACATTTGTATGGGGCTATATCTAAATCTGAACCGATTTGCTTCAAATTAAATAGCGTTCGTCCGTGATACACAAAACTTACTTGTGCCAATTTTTGTTAAGATCGGACTATAATTGCGACCTGTAATTTGATTACAACAATAGATAGACAGACGGACATTACTAAATCGACTCAGAAAGTGATTCTAAGCCGATCTGTATAGTAAACGGTGGGTCTAACTCGTTTCCTTTTGGGTGTTACAAACAAATGCACAAAGACATAATACTCTCGTGGAGTGTATAAACATGCCTAAATGGTCTAAAATATTAGGGGTTATTATGGGTATTTTTAGTCCATGTGAGGGAAAAATTTTTCCCTTTGGCCCGATTTCGCCCAGTTTTAATCCCAACCGATTTACGACTAGAAGACGCATTGGTGGAAATTTTTGACCTCTTATCTTCTTTCGTTTAGATGCTAGCGCGCTTTCAACAGACGGACTGACAGACGGACGGACATGGCTAGATCGTCTTAGAATTTCATCACGATCAAGAATATATATATATATATATATATATATATATATATATATATATATATATATATATATATATATATATATATATATATGTATATATTATAGGGCCGCAAGTTGATATTTCAAGGTGTTACAAACGGAATGACAAAAAATTATATTTTCCTGTAATGTTACTGCACTTCTACGAAAATCGACAGCCTCTGTGGAATGCAATCAATGGTGGAGGGTATATAAAGTTCGGCCCGGCCGAACTTAACGCCGTTTTTACTTGTTTGAAATGTAATCAACGTCATGTATTATGAGAAGTAAACATTACGAATGTTTATCGGTGTTTTCCTAAATTATAAATTGATTTTGAGATTTTGTCGAAAAATTGTTGTTTGTAACAAAATGAAACCAGATAGACACATCGTTAATTATACAGATCTTCTTAGAATTACTTTTTCAGACGATTTAGCCATGTCCGTCTGTCTGTCCATATATTCTTGTAATCAAAATTCAGGTCGAAATTATTATCCGATCCTAACAAAAATTGGCACAATTATGTTTTGTGGTTCAAGGACGAACGCTATTTAATTTGGAGCAAATCGGTTCAGATTTAGATATAGCCCACACACAAATGTTGCTCCCAATGTGACTTTTCCCGAACAAACCCGATTTTCTCTAAATTTGGTAAAACGACTTATATTTCAACTAAAAATATCAATGGTGAAAATGGGTCAGATCGGTTCAGATTTTGTTTAAATTTGGCTCAACACCTTACATTACAACTTTATAGTTCAGATTTATATATAGCTCCCATACAAATTTCACTCCCAACGTGACTTTGTCTACTCCCTGAACTACATAAATTACCGAGTTTGCTCAACTTTGGCACAATAATGACAACTAGAAATATCTATAGATTTATATATATAGGTTCCATTCAAATGTCGCCGATTTTACTCTATAAATTACACATTTTAACTGATTTTGATTTGATTTTACATTGTGAATGAATGGTATCATCGGTCCATGATATAGGACACTTTCCAAAATCCTCACAGATTTGAATTGAATGGTGTAGAAAGTGAAGGTATCAAATAGTCGGCCCGCCCAACTTCAGCCTTTCCTTACTTGTTTTATTTTATAAGTTGGCGTGTAATTTTTACATTTAATCGTTTGGTGTCCATATTTACAAGTTTGGTGTCTTGAAAGGACTTTTCTTGATTTTCTAGAAAATGTGTCAAATTGGCCCATAAGAGAGGAGCTAGAGTGTTAAGATCTTCCACAAAAACAATCCTCATAAGATTCCACAATATATTTCTGAAAATAAGAATTCTCTCAGAGACTACAACACTTTTCTCACTTAGTATAATGCTCCCTTCGACCAAAAAATTAAAACTTTCATCCACTGTAAAAAAGAAACTCAGGTCGCTACTGTTGGACAGTGTTATTTTCGGAAATATTTTTTCTACATAATTCCCAAAATTTCGTTACGAGATCTCAATTTTTATAGATTTTACGCAATGTACAATATGAATTGTTTTTTACACCCTCCAATAGGGATTATGCTTTGTGCATATGGTGTTGCATGGAAATTTTAGAAATTCGATTTGGATAAGCTAGAACTCCCTATTTTGTGAGGTTCGAAAAAAAGTCGTGAGCCAGAAAAGGCATAAAAATGCACAAAAAACCCCGATACTGCCTCGGAGTGACAGTTAAATATAAAACCGACTCCTATTAATTTTCCCTCCCAAACATTTTTTCGGACACACATACCCCTAACATCACACGTTAAGGGGGTTCCCATACAAAAATTAAATTTTTATAAAATTTACTACCACCGCTCTTACTGGCCCGAGGAGGCCGCTAGTGGAGTCAAATGTTTGACGAAACTCCAATTATTTTCAACCCTCGCATTTTCTCTGAACATGCCTACCTCCTATCTTCAACCCTTAAAGTGGTCCCCATACGAATGTTTTATTTTTAATAATTTTGATTATGACAGTAAGGCCCAACAACTGCCCCGGAGTCGTTCCTAGCTGGGTTAAATGTAGGACCGAACCCCATTAATTTTCCTCCATCTTTTTTTCCAAGCATAATGGGACTACCATACAAAAACTTTTTTTTATAAAATTTGCTACCACCGGTCTTACTGCCCCAAGGAGGTCCATGGTGGAGTCAAATGTATGAACAACCCCGAATATTTTTTCAGCCGCAATATTTTCTCAGATGGCCCACATACATTTGTCTATTTTTTATAATTTTGTTATGGGAGACCTGCCCAAAACTGATCCGAAATAGAACCTAGAGGTTCGATCACCACTCTTTAGAAGAAAAATTGATAGACTTCCTATTATGCCTAATAACTTTTTTCCGAATCGGCTTGTAATCACTGTCTGAGACGATTTAGCAATGTCCGTCAGTCCATGTATTATTGTAATCAAAGCACAATTCGCAATTATTGTCCGTTCCTAACAAAAGTTCGCAGGAGTAAGTTTTAAGGATCAATGACGAACGCTATTTAATTTGAAGCAAATCGGTTCAGATTTATATATAACTTTCATACAAATGTCTCTCCCGATTTTTTCGCTCTAGAAACCTCATATTCAAATTATAATCCAACTAAAAACGCCAACGACCTAAGATCGGTTCAGATTTAGATATAGCCCCATACAAATGTTGCTCCCGATTTGACTTTTTCTGCTCTAGGAACCACATATTGTACCTGATTTTCATTAAATTTGTCACAGCACCTTATAATCCAACTATAAACAACTATGGTAAGATCGGTTCAGATTTAGTTATAGACCCCATACACATGTCGGTACCGATTTGACCTTTCCGCTTTAGAAACCACATTGTCTTGTACTAGATTTTCTTTGGCACATGATCTTACAATCTAACTAGAAACATCTATGGTGGAAGCGGGTAAGTTCGGTTCAGATTTAGATACAGCCAAGTCGGTTCCGATTTTACTCCCCCCGTAGAAACTACATATTTTAGCCTGTTTCCTTTAAATATGTCACAACACCTTATAATACAACTAGAAACACCTATGGTGAAAATGGGTAAAATCGCTTCAGATGTAGATATAGCTCCCATAAAATGTTGCTCCAGATATGACTTTTTCCGCTCTAGAAACCACTTGATACTCGATTTTTCTTTAAATTCTTACAACATCTTATAATCCAACTAAAAACACTTATTGTGAAAGTGGGTAAGATCGGTTCAGATTTAGATATAAATTTATTTATATAATAAAGAGTGATTTTTTTGAGGTTAGGATTTTCATGCATTAGTATTTGACAGATCACGTGGGATTTCAGACATGGTGTCAAAGAGAAAGATGCTCAGTATGCTTTGACATTTCATCATGAATCGTCTTACAAACGAACAACGCTTGCAAATTATTGAATTTTATTATCAAAATGCGTGCTCTGTTAAGAAAGTTCATTGCGCGCTTCCATTTTATGGTCAGTTTAATCGACCCACTGAAGCGGCTATTCGGGCTATTGTGACTAAATTTCGCACCAAATTTACATTGTTGGACATTAAACCACCTACACGCTTACGTAGAGTGCGAACTGAAGAAAATATCGCAGCTGTATCGGCCAGTGTTAATGATGACCACCAATTTTCGATTCGTCGCCGTTCGCACCAATTGGGTCTCTGTTACTCAAAAACGTGTAAATGCCAAAATTGGACTAAGCGGATGGACCACCTAAGACGCAGCCGCGGTCAACATTTAAATGAAATTATCTTCAAAAAGTAAATGTCATGGACCAATCTAACGTTTCAAATAAAGAACCGATTATGCGTTTTTTTTTTTAAAAAGTTATCAAGCTCTTAAAAAATCACCCTTTACAAATGTTACTCCCAAATGTTTAACCGATTTTGGCGAAACTTTACATATTATATTTCACCTATAAATATACATGGTGAAAGCGTGTCACATCGTTCCATGCTTCAATATACCCTTAGACTTAGAATCACTTTTTGAGTCGCTTTAGCGATGTCCGTCCGTTAAGGGATAAGGACGAACGCTATTTAATTTGAAGCAAATCGGTTCAGATTTAGATATAGTTCTAATACAAATTTTGCTCCCGATTTTACTTTTTCCGCTCTAGAAACCACATATTTCAACAGATTTTCTTTAAATTTAGCAAAACGTCATATATTTTAACTAGAATTAGCTCTGGTAAAAATAGGCCAGATCGGTTCAGATTTATATATAGCTCCCATACCAATGTCTCCTATGATTTTACTGTTTCCTCTCTAGAAATCACATATTTTAGCAGATTTTCTTCAAATTTGGCAAAACTATTTATATTTCAACTAGAAACAACTCTGGTAAAAATGGGCCAGATCTGTTCAGATATATATATAGCTCCAATACAAATTTCGCCACTGAGTTGATTATTTCCGCTCTAGAATTAACATAGTTGAACAGATTTGCTTAAAATTTGGTAAACCAGATCATATTTCAACTACAAACATCTATGGCTAAAGTGGGTCACATCGGTTCAGATTTATTTATAGCTCCCATACAAATGTCTCCTATGATTTGACTCTTTCCGCTCTAGAAACCACATATTTAAGCAGATTTTCTTCATATTTGGCAAAACTACTTATATTTCAACTAGAAACAACTCTGTTAAAAATGGGCCAGATCGGTTCAGATATATGTATATATATAGCTCCAATACAAATTTCGCCACTGAGTTGATTATTTCCGCTCTAGAAATAGCATATTTGAACACATTTGCTTAAATTTTGGCAAATCAGCTCATATTTCAACTACAAACATCCATGCCGAGTGGGTCAAATCGGTTCAGATTTATATATAGCTCCCATATAAATGACTCCCCCGACTTAATTGTTTCCGCTCTAGAAACCACATATTTAATAGATTTTCATCAAATTTGGGAAAGTGCCTAATATTTCAGAAAACCTATGCTAAAAATGTGTTAGATTGGTTCAGCTCCCATTCAAAATTTGTGTTCAAATTTTCTTACAAATACAGATAAAAGTATGAAATTTGTAGTACATATACCAGGTTCAAATGTAACGACCTTCTTATACCCTGCACCACAGGTTATATTGACTAGGTGTGGGGTTTTTAATGAAATTTGTTTTTAATGAAATTTGGTGTAACGAAATTCGTAAAGTGAATATATAGAGTATATTACCTGCTACATATTATTAGAGCTCTTTCCAAAATAGTATACGTTTTTATTAAACGTGTATTTTTCTGCTTCGCATTTATAATAAGATTTGGCTCTCCCAGTGAAAACACTGTCCTATTTTTGCACCATATAGGCACTCTAACTATGCAATGATATTTGCCAAATTTCATTACAAGTTTCAAGCGCCAATATTTCCATATATTTTCCTGTATTTCTACAGACTTTGTATTTGATAGTCCTAACCTACCTTCATTAAGCTTCACAAAATATTTCTTTTGTCTTCTAATTTTTCCTAAAAATTCAAATTTTTGGGATTTTTTCCCCATTATGGGAATTGTGGGATTTGTATATAAAGTATAACAATTTACAAATAATTTTTTGGTTTCAAAAACAGTTTTTGTGAACCGCACTCAAAAATCACACAATTCCAAGGTACGCAGTGATTGAATTCTGCATAGTTCACACCTACTCCCACCCAGAACCTTATTTGTAAATATCAATTTACCACAAAGAAAATAAAGATAAATCTAAAATTTTGTTTTTTGAAAAATATATTTCACATTTATATTTTTTGTTTAACTTTTTAATTTGCATTTTTTTAATAAATTAAATAAATATTAACTTAATCTTTGTTTGTATGTGTTTTCTTTTTTTTGGAATGTCATTTGGTCGGAATTCGTAAAGGGGATAGTTCTAAAGACAGTCTTAGAAGGATAGATTGAAGAGAAGTGAATGAAAGGGATAGAGAGAGGAAGCTAGTTATAGAGTCGTGAGGATAGAAAAGACAAAAAGATAGATAGAGTCAGTTTAAGGAGATAACTGCTAGACTAGATTAGGTTGAAAATAATGACTTTATGGCCTCTTTTTGAAGAGCGTTGAAAATGAAAAATATAAATAATTAAATTAATTAACAACTATAACAATTATTTTGGGTTTCTCTCAATTTTGTGACAGCAAAAACCTTATTCGCGTTTTACCTATGGTTGGTCCTGTTTTACTATTTTCTTTTGTTTGTTTTGTTTTAGGGAGTAGGGGTGACATTTTCAGTAGTGTTTTCCTTCTTGTAATCACTTGGTGATTATGGCCAGAGGGAGAGAGTTGGAAGGACGATTCTATGCAAATCTCTTTCGTTCTCTCCCCGGTAGAAGCTAGTGAAAAGACTTAGGAGGAGCTGCTGTAGCTGCTGCCCGACGACGAACCAGAGCTGGAGTGAGAGCTGCTGCTGCTGCTGCTGGGGTGATAGTTGTTGTAGGCCATGTATTGGGCATCGGAGCGGGCATATGGGCCACCACCGTTTAAGGGTTCCCAGCTGCTGGGATCGTACGAGGAGGCAGTGGAGGTGGGCACACCGTATTCGGCAGCGGGCATAGGAGGCATCATTGGCATCATGGTCATCTTCATGCCACCCAATTTTTGGACAATGTTGTAGATGAGGAAACCCAAGACCAATTTGATAGCGATTTTAGACAAAATCAAAGCCTTGAAAGCTTTAAGTCCAATCAAAGACATCAAGATGGGCATGATAACCTTCAACTTCAATTTCATGAGCACCAACAGGGGCAAGAAAAGTTTGTCCTTCTTCTTTTCGCCACGAGCTGTAAACAAAAATCAACATTGGATTCAAACAAACACAACTTAAGGGCCGGGCCACCAAACTCACCTTCATTTTGGGGAATTTCCAAATCAAAACCACGATCAGCACGGTAGGACAATACGGAGCTGGCGAACACAGTTTCGGGCAATTGGACACGGATTTCGTTGGTGCTCAAGATGCGGGCCACGCGATCGGTGATCACTTTATCGACGACGTCATCATTCAAGGCACGGCCACTGACATCCTCGTCGACACCAGCCACTGTATCCAAATAGGTCAACACCTTCTCCTTCAGACAATGCATGGCATTGGAGTTGAAGCAATCATCGACAATGGTAGAGATGAGCTCTTCCGAGGAGTGAATGTGTGGCTCGGCCACGGCATTGTCAATGGCAGCGGCATTGAGGGGCGCCGACGCGGCCAGCAAGAGACAGCCAATGGCCAAAAAGGATGTGAAACGGAAGGCCATCGTTAATCGTTATTAATAATAATATTTCAATTATAATATTCCGGTTCAACGGGTATTGTGCTACTAGTCTTCACAATGGAATTGATATGAAAACAATGATGTCCATTTCACCAAATACTCATGATTTTATACTGCCGCTCCCCCATACAAACCAATATCAACAGTAAAGCGCAAAGTCTCAACAACGACGCAACAAACGCCACCAAATGCAGAGAGTCCAGCGCGTACGGGAAATCGAAACGTTTTCAAAGGCACCACCAACAATTGACCCGAGCGGCAATATTGGTATGACGGCTTTTTCACATTGTGCGATGTACTTTTTTGGATGATTATGGCGAAACATGCGGTCGGTCGGTCGGACGGACGACGCCATAGTATAAAAAATTTTTTTTTACCAAATATTAAAAATGTCTTCTTTTTCAGTGGTTTTGATTGATTTTTTGGTAATGGCCTAAACACAGCTCAAGCTGCTTTCTATACATCCCGCTTGTTGGTCGGTCGATTCGAATGCCAAAAAATTCAAATGATCGTTCGTCAACAGGCTTTTGGTGTGATTTCAACACACACCGAATATCAGCGCCAATGTTGGATGTTCGCTTACGTCCAAATACATTGTCTTCCCTCGGACAAATGCATTTCGGACGACTCGATCGATCGAGTCACAGACACACTCTCACGCACGCGCGCACGCCGACTTTTCCTCTATGAACCGCTATGGCTGTCAGTGACGCAGGCGCGCTCGATCCATCCCCCAAAAATGTCCAACTATTATTATTATTATTTTGGCTTCTTACAATGTTGAGGTTGGTTGTACGTTAAGTACATAAATCCATACCAACATACATACATACGTATGTATGCTTGTCTGTCTGCCTTTTTGTTACAAACACTCAGTCAGACATTATCGTTTGGGGGGTGATTAGTATTCAAAACTTAAACGTCTTACGACGTTAAATTACAAGTGACAATAGTCAAGAAACCAACAAACACACAGCGAATTCGACCGATGCCAAAAATGCAATGCAACGAGGTCGGTGTGATAAGTGTCGACAAAAAGTCCATACAAGTCGATTTGTGGCAAGCACGAGCACGTGAATTTTTGATGTTGTATGACATCAATGGGGAGGGCTAATGACACCACAAAAAAACCAAAAGTACCATTAATGAAATAGTTAATTAGAGACAACTATGATAAGCAGTTCTAACATTCAATGCAGTTTTAATCATACGATTAATGAATAATTATAATAATTATACAAGTTCTTTGTTTTTATGTTAAAATGCTGCATTTTTTGTTGCGGTCCCTAATGGGACACAATTAGTATCAGTGCTTTCCAGCGTGCCCTCAATAACACAAATCGAGCCAAAAACGTGAGCGTCTTACACTTTTTTCTGTTAATATATAATTACACTGTCAAACAGCATTTTTGGAACGACCCTATTATTCTGAAAGGCCATGATAGTACAGCTGGTCTGAATTTCTTTTTACTGTCGATCAAAATTTTAATTTTTTGGTCGTAGAGAAAGAGAAAAAAGTGTTGTAAGTTAATATCTGAGAGAATCACAAAACAAAAATTTCATGCATACAAATTATTTCAAATCAATCAAATGTTTACAAAAATATCCAATTGATTTTTTGTTTACCGTGTTCTTCTGAAATAACCAATTTTTTTGTCGAAAAAGGTCGATCTTTCAATAAACATTGACCGAATTGAACCCTAGTAATTTTCTTGTATAATTTTGGTGTGTAATTTTGCTATTTAAGCGTGAAGAGCTTTATTTACAACATTGGTGTCTTCGGTGACACCCACTGAAATTATCTGAGAAATTTGTTATCCTTAATCCTTAAATGTCCTTTTTTAAAGGACTTTTTGATTTTATCGAAAAAAGTCAATTTGACCCATAAATAGAGGAGCTAGACGGTTAAGATTGTCAAAAAAAAGATCCTCATAAAATTCTACAATATACTGCCGACAATAAGAATTCTCTCAGACATTAACTTGCCACACTTTTTTCGTTTTGTATAATGCTTCCATCTACAAAAAAATTAAAACTTTGACCCACTGTAAAAAGAAACTCAGACCAGCTGGACTATACGTTTATTCTATACACAATGGATCTAAAGGGACCCGGAAACCCTTCAGAATGCAGGAGCATTCTGGTCCTTATAACCTTATAAGTTTATTCTGCAAAAGCAGTATACTCAACATGCCCTTAATTTGTTGGACAGTGTTATTTTAAACAAGTAAGGAAAGGCTAAAATCGGGCGGGGCCGACTATATGATACACTCCACTTTCTATCCGAATAAATTTTTTTATGCTTCCTAACATAGGCTAATATGACCTGGACCAATTTGTCAAGTCGAGAATAACATTTGTATCGGGGCAATATCCAAACATCGAATGATGTGGCCCGCTTATACAATAGGTTCTTCCAGTTCAAGTATAACGTGTTATGCTCAATTTGAAGAAAAATTGAATGAAAATACGTGGTTTCTGGGGGCGGAAATAGTAAAGCCGGGAGCGAAATTTGTATGGGAACTATATAAAAATCAGAACCGTTCTGACCCATTTTCACCATGGGTGTTTCTAGTGGCAAAATAAGATATTTTGTCAAATTTGAAGAAGATCTGTAAAAATAGGTAGTTTCTAGATCAGAAAAAGTCAAATCGGGAGCGAAATTTGAATGGGAGATATATGTAAATCTGAACCGATCTGACCTATTTTCACCACAGGTGTACCTAGTTTAAATATAAGATGTTTTGCCAAATCTGGTAAAAAATGTGGTTTCTAGAGCGAACAAATTCAAATTGGAAGCAAAATTTGTATGGAAGCTATATCTAAATCTGAACCGATTTGACTAAGTTTTACCACTGATATTTCCAGTTGAATTATAAGGTACTGTACATAATTTGAAGAATATTGGTTAAAATATGTGATCTCTAGAGCGCAAAAAGTTAAATGGAGAACAAAATTTAGTATGTTAGCTATATATAAATCTGAACGGATCTGGCCCAAATTCACCATAGATATTTCCAGTTTAATTATAAGGTACTGTGCTAAATTTGAAGCAAATCGAGTAAAATATGTGGTTTCCAGAGCGGAAAAAGTCAAATCGGGAGCGACATCTGTATGGAGCCTTTATCTAAATCTGAACCGATTTCCTTTGAATTAAATAGGGTTATAGCTCCCGGCTTTACATTTTCCGCCCCAGAACAACGTATTTTCACAGAATTTACCACCACGTTATACTTGAACTGGAAGAACTTTTTGTGAAAGTTAATCACTTTTTTCCATGTTTGGATATAGTCTCGATACAAATATTCTTCTCGACTTGACAAATTGGACCAGGTCATAGTAGCCTATGATTAGGAAACATACAAAAATTCTTCACGTTTTCACTTTTTTACCGAATTGAATTGTATTCGCATAGAAATTGGAGTGTATCACATATAGTCGGCCTCGCCCGACTTTAGCCTTTCTTTACTTGTTTTACTTTACAGCTAACATGTATCCTATTTCAATGAAATAATAGAATTTGATAGAACGATATACCCTAAATCTAGAAAAATGTTTTCAACAAAATCGTTTTTGAACTATTTTATTTACATTATTTTTATGTTCATAGCCACTTTTGCAGTCACAAACGCAATAGTAAACGTAGCCAAGTCAAAAATATTTGAAAAAATGGCTTTAGAAAAAATTTCTTTTCCTAATTTATATGACAGACGACAGCCAAATCAGAGAATAGTTTGGCATCAATAACTAATTTTCGAGAAAATGGTTCATGACACTTTTGAATATATTTAATATGTAAATGAAAGTCAGAGAATAACTATAGTTCGTAGACTTATGAGAATTATCTAAGTGTAATAAAATACAGTAGTAATGTTCATTGTATCCCTTCAAATTTTAATGAATATAAAAGAGAACAACAAAATAAGTTAAAAGCTTTTGCTGTGGTCAGATTTTTTTGTGGACCCTACATATATGCAATAGTGTCCATACATTTATGCATTTAATGTCAACGACTTCCAACCTGCGGGTAAAACTGTGGAATCGGTGATGCCCTTTCTTTTTTGTTTTTTTTTTTATACACTCCACGAGAGTATTATGGCTTTGTGCATTTGTTTGTAACACCCAAAAGGAAGCGAGATAGACCCATTGTTAAGTATACCGATCGACTTAGAATCACTTTTTGAGTCCATTTAGCAATGTCCGTCTGTCCGTCAGTCTGTCTGTCTGTCCGTCTGTCTGTCCATCTATTGTTGTAATCAAATTACAGGTCGCAATTATAGTCCGATCTTAACAAAAATTGGCACAAGTAAGTTTTGTAGATCAAGGACGAACGCTATTTAATTTGAGGCAAATCGGTTCAGATTTAGATATAGCCCCCATACAAATGTCGCTCCCGATTTGACATTTTCCGCTCTAGAAACCACATATTGTACCCAATTTTCTTTAAATTTGGCACAACATCTTATAACCCAACTAGAAACACCTATGCAGAAATTGGATAAGATCGGTTCAGATTTAGATATAGTCCCCATACAAATGTCGCTCCTGAATTGACATTTTCCACTCTAGAAACGACATATTGTACCCGATTTTCTTTAAATTTGACACAACATCTTACAATCCAACAAGAAACACCTGTGCCGAAATTCGGTAAGATCGGTTCAGAGTTAGATATAGCCCCCATACAAATGTCGCTCCCGATTTGACATTTTCCGCTCTAGAAACCACATATTGTACCTGATTTTCTTTAAATTTGGCACAACATCTTATAATCCAACTAGAAATACCTACGCTGAAAATGGGTAAGATCGGTTCAGATTTAGATATAGCCCCCATACAAATGTCGCTCCCGATTGGACATTTTCCGCTCTAGAAACCACATATTGTACCCGATTTTCTTTAAATTTGGCACACCATCTTATAATCCAACGCTTTAGAAACCACATATTGTACTCGAGTTTCTTTAAATTTGCTACAACAGCATATAATCCAAGTAAAAAACCTATGGTGACAGTGGCTAATATCGGTTCAGATTTAGATATAGCGCAAATGCAAATGTAGCTCCCAAATGTTTAACCGATTTTGGCCAAACTATACATATTATATTTCACCTATTTCGTTCCAGAATTCAATATACCCCCATACAAATGTCCTTTCCGATTTAACATTTTTTGTCAAACACATACATTTAAAGGGTACAAAAATCCTTCCCGTTTTCACTTTTTCACCGAATTAAATTGTATTCGGATTGAAAGTGGAGTGTATCATAGAGTCGGCCCCGCCCGACTTTAGCCTTTCCTTACTTGTTTTGTGTTAAAACTGTCATTCCAAGTGTATTTCCCCGAGCCCCACATATTACGTATTACATATTTGTTAAACTGTCATTCCAGGTGTATTTCCCCGAGCCCCACATATTACCCTCGTATTTGAGCACTCTTTGTTGATTCCAAATACGAACGTTAAAGTATTTTGTTTACTTCAGTTTATTAAGAGGTGCCAAATTCTACGCTTAACCTATCCCACACACCTCCCCTAACGACAACGGCTTCCAACGGAGCTTGTTTTTGTCGCTTGAGAATGCAAGAAAACTTTTCTAAGTCAGCCAACTTCACACTCGCCTTGATCGCAAAATTTTTTAATTTCCGTTCAGTTCAATTTTACGATTATTTCTTTTATCCATTTTTGTCAATATGCACACGTTCTTTTATCGTAATTCATATTGGCAAATCTATGCAAATGAAATTTACTCAACTCACCTCAACTTTATTTGTGGTACGCAGACTGGGTTTCCTTCCCTTCACCCCTCGCCAACGAACACAATGAACTTCGTTTCACGTATTTATTACACTGTGCCGCACAATGGGTACAAAAATGTCAATAAGCAGTTGGAGAAAATTGTCTTGACAAAATATAAACAATTTTGCGGTCATATGTACAGTGGGGGACTTTTTGGTCCGATTAGAACGCGATTTCACTAGATCTAGACGAAGTGTTCACGATTTGGTAGATGGGTCCAATTTGGACCCATTGTCAAGGAGAAAACAGCAAAAAACATCACTGTCCAACAGATTAAGGCTTTTTGATTGGAACAGAGTAGCTAACCTATAATTCTGAAAGGTCGTGTTGAATATTTTTTTGCAGAATAAATTAAAAACAATTAAAAAAGGGGTTAAGTTCGGCCGAACTTTATATACCCTCCACCATGGCATGCAATCCACAGAGGCTGTATATTGTAGATATAGAAGTGCAGTGGCATTACAGGAAAATATTTAATATGGCCAAACCGAAACAACTAAAAATATTGAAAAGATAATTTTATAAATAAATATAAATTTTTAATTATTTTAGACGATTCTTATAATAATACTTCAAGTCAATTCAAAAAGTAAATGTAAGGCGGCAATCTTCAAAAAAAGCTTAAATTCAATAAATATTGGGGGATAGTGGAGGCATTTTCAGCTACAATCATTTGATTGGTTGTATTTCCATCCAATTTGTATTCCAACAGTAAACTTTTGATAATGCATTATCTCCCACGTACACAATACAGCATAACCTACCTTCATGATTCTATCAATTTTTGCTGGAAAAGAAAAAAAGTACGAATTTGGAAAATCGAGTCTATGCAATCAGTGGAATCTATACACCGAATTCCATGATTCTAGCTCCGGCCATTTGGTTGGTACAATTTTTATCCCCTTTTTCCCATTTTACCATCCCTTTAAAAGTACGACTTTCGAGAAACACTTTATTTTGCATGAGCAATTAGAGGGATGTACACACCGTCCCTTAAAAGTACGAATTTCGAAAAATCCCTTTATTTTACGTGTCTACGCGACCAGAGGAATATATACATCGAATTTCATTATTCTAGGTGCAGCCGTTCGGTTGGTACCATTTTTATTTCTCTATTCCCATTTTACGCCTTAAAAGTACGAATTTGGAAAAAATACTTTTATATTATGTATCTACTCAATTAGAGCAATGCAAGCTTCTAGCTGCCGTCGTTTGATTGGTACCAGTTTTATTAAGATGTTAAGATGTTTTTTTAAGATGTTTTGCCAAATCTGAAGATAATCTGAAACAGTATGTGGTTTCTAGAGCGGAAAAAATCAAATCGGGAGCGAAATTTGTGTGGGAGCTATATATAAATCTGAACCGATCTAACACATTTTTACCACAGGTGCTTCTCGTCGAAATATAAGATGTTTTGCCAAATCTGAAGACAATCTGATACAATTTGTGATTTCTAGAGCGGAAAAAATCAAATCGGGAGTGAAATTCGTATGGGGGCTATATATAAAAGTAAATTAAAAGTTTTAGCGGGCTATGTATAAAAGTAAATTAAAAGTTTTAGCGGGCGAAATGGGACACAATTTGTACATCCAAATTTTCAAAATTCTTACTTTTAAGGGATACAGTTGGAAAAGAGGGATAATAGTGTATACATTTATCTGACTGTGCGAAACATATTTTTTTCGAAATTTGTACTTTTAGAGGAAAATGAAAAAAGAGTGAAACTGGTACCGAGCAAACGGATGTAGCTAAACCCATGAAATTAGGTTTGTATATTCCACTCTGAAACATATTGAATCTTCAATATTAGAATTTTCCTACCAAAATAATATTGGAAGATTACAGCCTAATGATCACTTTACACTTGAAGTTGTGTATTCGTATATAGTAGAGGGCTATTAATTTTAAAATAATGAAGCATCACTATTTTCCTAATATGGTAGTGTCGACAACCTATAATCCGCCGGTAATACTGTGGTGGAGGGTATATAAAATTCGGTCCGATCGAACGTAACGCCTTCTTACTTGTTTATTTTAATTTTTTAATAAGTGTGTCTGAAATTACATTTCTTACTCGTTAGTCAAATATGAATTACTTTTCTACTTCGACAATTTATATTGATATGCCCATTGATTCAGTACAATACAACCAAAGCCAAGATTACTGTTTTCTTGCTACATAAAATCGATAATATTTTTGAATTCAGTGCATCATACTCCATTTTGAGTTAAAGTTTCATTGAATTCTGATTGCCTCCTAATGCCAGATTTCAGTATATTAGTAGGCTAACAATTGATCAAACTCATATTTTTATGTTATTAATAAGGTATGCTCGCGTTATTGTCTCACTGTGGTATCCGACTTTGTCGTGTATATTAGATGTATGTATGTAGGCATGCACGAATGTCTGTTCTGTTCATTCTGATTTACCATATTCATAAATACAACTTTCATTACTTTAAATAGTTATATGTTTCATTTTTTTCGTTGTCACTTTTCACAACGAATTCCACGTCGTCGTCGCGGTACGTGATGTTATTGAATTAAAGACACTGACAATTTAATGTGTATATTCTTAGAATGGTAGGCAATGGCAGACTTATGGGATAGTATAATGGAGACATTAACTACCAGAGTAAACTTAATGATACTTGATATGAAAAATACCAAAATATTTTTGTTTATTATTCATAAAAAACAATGCAGACATTTTCTTCTACTACGACTTACTCAAATAACACTACGAATCAAATATATTTGTATAACATTTTCTTACGTAATTTGACTTACTAAACTCGACAACAATTTCTTCAAAAATATATGGACGCATTTTTTTTAATTTTACAAAAATATCCCAGTTCAAATCAATTATTGATCAAAGATCAAAATAAAACAAACGAAAAAAACTAAAATTGTAATCCCTAGTATTCCTGTAAACCGAGACATTAAAACTATAGAGAGAAAGTGAGAGAAAATAGAGACATTTACCAAAATACCAAAGGACTTATTTCTACAAATATTAACATCTGCATCAAGGACACCCGATATTTTAAATATAATGACCACATATATGAACAAAGGAAAGGAATGCCCATGGGCTCCCCGGCTTCCCCTGTGATCGCTGACATTATTATGGAAGAACTGCTGGACGCTACAATGGAGAAATTGACGACAAAACCAAGAATTCTCACAAAATATGGAGACGATTTGTTTGGGATACTAAGGAAGGAAGAAGTTGACAATACCCTAAAAACAATGAAGTTATTTGATCGACAAACACAATTCACTATGGAAAAAGAAGACAATAAACTTCCATATCTTGACTCTATAATTCATAGACAAGGAAGGCTGCTAAAATTGAACTGGTACCAGAAGCCGATGTCATCTGGAAGGCTTATACATTTTCATTCCAAATACCATAGACGAACAATAATAAACACAGCGACAAATTTTATAAATACGGTATTCAATATAAGTGACTCATCATTTCACAAAGACAATCAACGCAAAATCAAGAAAATTCTACGATCAAATGACTTCCCTAAACAAACCATCGACGATCTGATAAACTAAGATGAAAGAATATAAAAATGACAAAGAGGAGGAGAAAATCTATAAACCGCTGAACCGATCATACCCACTTTCAGCATAGGTGTTTCTAGTTCGATTATAAAATGTTGTGCCAATTTTAAAGAAAATCGGGTACAATATGTGGTTTCTAAAGCGGAAAAAGTGAATTCGGGAGCGACATTTGTATGGGGGCTATATCTAAATCTGAACCGATCTTACCCAATTTTTGCATACGTGTTTCTAGTTGGATTATAAGATGTTCTGCAAAATTTAAAGAAAACCGAGTACAATATGTCGTTTCTAGAGCGACATTTGTATGGGGGCTATATCTAAATCTGAACCGATCTTACCCAATTTTTGCATACATGTTTCTAGTTGGATTATAAGATCTTCTGCAAAATCTAAAAAAAACCGGGTACAATATGTCGTTTCTAGAACGGAAAATGTCAAATCGGGAGCGACATTTGTATGGGGGCTATATCTAAATCTGAACCGATCTTAGCCAATTTTTGCATACGTGTTTCTAGTTGGATTATAAGATGTTCTGCAAAATTTAAAGAAAACCGGGTACAATATGTCGTTTCTAGAACGGAAAATGTCAAATCGGGAGCGACATTTGTATGGGGGCTATATCTAAATCTGAACCGATCTTACCCAATTTTTGCATACGTGTTTCTAGTTGGATTATAAGATGTTGTGCCAATTTTAAAGAAAATCGGGTACAATATGTGGTTTCTAAAGCGGAAAAAGTGAAATAGGGAGCGACATTTGTATGGCGGCTATATCTAAATCTGAACCGATCTTACCCAATTTCGACATAGGTGTTTCTAGTCAGATTATTAGATGTTGTACCAAATTTGAAGAAAATCGGGTACAATATGTGGTTTCTAGAGCGGAAAATGTCAAATCGGGACCGACATTTGTATGGGGGCTATATCTAAATCTGAACCGATTTCCTCCAAATTCAACACCAATGGTCCTTGGCCAGAAAAAATAATTTCTGCCAAGTTTCATGACAATCGGACAACAATTGCGACCTGTAGAGTGCGAACAAGCTTAGATGGACAGCAGACGGAGGGACGGACAGACGGACAGACAGACATCGTTAAATCGACTCAGCTGGCGATTTTAAGCCGATCCGTATACTTAAAGGTGGGTCTAGCTCAATTATTGGCATCACTTTTTTAACTGGCGGCCATTTTGTCAGCTGTCAAGTGATTAATATTTAGTTTGGTTTGCCATTTCATCATGAACAGGTTGACAAAAGAACAACGCTTGCAAATCGTGCAAATTTATTTCGAAAGTAATGGTTCAGTTCGCGAAGTTCACCGCTCCGCTCCGTCCATTTTATGGTCGACATAATCGTCCATCAGAGCAATTAATTCGGTTAACCATGGATCGTTTTCGCACTACGTTTACTCTATGTGATAATACGCATCCGCAGAGACGTCGAACAGTGCGCACCGAAGAAACAATTGCCGTTGTAGAGCAAAGTGTTGAAGAGGACTCGAATGAATCGATTCGCCACCGTGCACAGCAATTGGAGTGGTTGAAAATTGGACCTGTAGAATTGGCTATATTCGAGCCAGCCGCGGCGGCCACATGCCCGAAATCATATTTAAACATTAATGGCATAAAATGATCCTTCCAATAAAGCCAAATTGATGGACATTAAAACGATTTTCTTTTGTTTTATTTCAATTCGAAGTTCTATACCTCAATAAAAAACACCCTTTAATTTGTATGAACTACATAAAATTGCTCCCATGAAATACCTGGGTTTAGTAATCAAAGCGAGGTACATACGCAGGGAGTGGTGTAGGGTATTATATAGTAGGCCCCGCCCGACTTTAGCCTTTCCTTACTTGTTTTCAATTATATCTCTTAAAAGTAAGAATTTCGAAAAATCCCTCTATTTTACGTGTCTATTCAATTGGAGGGATGTACACTCCGAATTTCATGATTCTAGCTGTTGTCGTATCATTGGTACCATATTTTATCCATTTTTGTCCCATTTCGCCGACTAAAACTTTTCTTTTCTTTGTGCTTCCAAGCTACAAGAGGAATGTCCGCAACAAATTCCAAATGTATGAAAATCAGAAATTTAAGTAATAAGCCAAGGCTACCAATATTTTTGTATTATGTATATATATAATGGAAATAATACTACAATTCATAAAGTAAATAGAAGGCAGCAATCATAAATACCCTAAATATTGGGGGATAGAGAGTGTATTTTCAGCTGCAGTCCTTTGGTTGGTTGTATTTCCATCTATTTTAAATTCAAAAGTATACATTTTGAAAATACCTTATCTCTCAGGTATGCAGTATAAGACAACTTCATGATTCTACCATTTTTGTTGTTGTAAAGGCAACAAAATAAAGTACGAATTTGAAAAAAAAATATTTTACGTGGCTATGCACTCAGAGGAATGTATATACCCAATTCCTTGATACTATCTGCGGCCATTTTGTTGGTACCATTTTTATCCCCTTTTTCGCATTATACTCCTTAAAAGTACGACTTTCGAAAATTTCATCATTCTAGCTGTAGCCTTTTAGTTGGTACCATTTTTATCCCTCTGCTCCCATTGAATCCCTTGAAAGTACGAATTTGGAAAAACATTTTTTTTCGTGTCACTCAGTCAGAGGAATGTATACCGCGAATTTCATGGTTCTAGCTGCATCCATTTGTTTGGTACAATTTTTATCCCCTTTTTCCATTTTAACCCCAAAAAGTACGAATTTCGAAAAATTCTTTTATTTTGTGTGTCTATGCAATCAGAGGAATATATACACCAAATTTCATTATTCTAGGTGCAGCCGTTTGGTTGGTACTATTTTTACCCCTCTATCCCCATTTAACCCCTTAAAAGTAAAAATTTAGAAAAAATTCTTGTATATTATGTATATACTCTATTAGAGGTATGTACACGCCAAATTTCGTGTTTCTATGTGTTGTCGTTTGATAGGTACTATTTTTATCCCTTTTCGTCCCATTTCGCCCCCTACAAATAAAATGCACTCTATGGTGCCCTTTATGCTATAAAGGGAATGTGAATTGCAAATATCAAATAAATACAAGCTATTATGTTCAAAAGACATGCTGAAATACTCTAAATATTAGGGGTTTTTTCAGTCCTTATGAGGGAACAAATTTTCCCTCTGGGCCGATTTCGCCCACTTTCAATCCCAACCGATCTGCAACAATAAGACACATTTAGGAAAAATTTGAACCGCCTAGCTCATTTCGTTCGACCGCTATCGTGCTTTCAACAGACAGGCGGACATGGCTATATCGTCTAAGAATTTTACCACGACCCAGAATATATATACTTTATGGGGTCTCCGATGAATATTTTAAGGTGTTACAAACGGAATGACAAAGTGAATATACCCCCCTCCTAGAGGTGGAGGGTATAAAAAGAGGACAAGTCTAATGTAGTACATAAGATTCCTTCTAATGGTGACAAGTCCAACATATGCCAAAAGGTATATGTTGGTACTACCAAGACGAAACTAAAAACTAGACTTTCTTCACATAAATCGGACCAAAAAGCAACTGACAAGTCAATAGAGCAAAAAACAGCTCTTGTGGCCCACTGTACTCTGACAGTCCATACGCCAAACTTCAAAGACGTACAAATATTAGCAGAGGAGAGAAATTATAAGCGAAGATTTACTCTTGAAGTATTGAACATTATTGACGTGCCCACGGAGAAGAGGATGAATTACAAAACAGACACAGAGAATTGCGCGAAAGCTTATCGACATATAATACAAAAATACAGCCGATAAAGAGAGACTTTTAGTTGACAATAAATTGTGCAGACAACAGGACGACGCCTATTAATTTTTAATGTAATAATTATTGAATTTTTCGTGATATTGATAGTGAATATTTGTTATAAATTGTATATATTTTTGTTTAGTGTTTATCCCCTGATGATGGCTGACGAAGGCAACCGAAATATTGGGAAAATAAAATAAATAATAAAACAACACCACCAGTTTTTTCATGGCCTTAAGCTGAATTAATCGATTTTACCAAAATATTGAAAAAAAAGATTTTTCTTTATTGACATGAAATTATGATGTTTATCTATGTAAAAGATATACTTTGACAGAGTAATTGTTTATATTTTAAATTTAATGTCAAGATCTAAAAGTATATAAATTTAATAATAGCATTTAAAGTATACAAGCTTTTATAATTAAATCTGTATAAAAAACAAGTAAAAATGGCGTTAAGTTCGGCCATCCTGAACTTTATATACCCTCCTTCATGGATTGTATTCCACAGAGGCTGTCGAATTTCGTAGAAGTTCAGTAATATTACAGGAAAATATAATTTGTTTTAAAATCCAAAAAATCCATTTATTTTACGTGTCTACGCAATCACCGAATTTCATTATTCTAGATGCAGCCGTTTGGTTGGTACCATTTTATATCCCTCTATTCCCATTTTACCCCTTAAAAGTACGAATTTTGAAAAAATACTTTTATATTATATATCTACTTAATTAGAGGAATGTACACACCGAAGTTGGTGTTGTTAGATGTTGTCGTTTAATATGTACAATTTGTATCCTTTTTGCCCTATTTGACCCCAATCTCTTTATGATGCTCGTTTTTATTATAAGGGGAATGCGCATACCCAATATCAAATAAGTATAAGCAGACATATCAAAAAAATTTGCTTAAATACTCTAAACTATTAGGGGTTATTATGGGTATTTTTAGTCTTCGTTCGGTGGGTCTAGCTCGATTATTTCTTGGTGTTACAAACATTTGGCGCGAAACTATCCTAGAATACCCTAGCCACGAAGGGGTGTGGTTTTTAAATCCTAAAAGTAAAGGTCGATGACATCATTTTATAATCGGAAAACTCTATAAGATTTTTTTTCAAAAACTAGTTTATTCAGAATAAAGGTATTCAGATCCCATGCACCAGTATAGAAGTTATGAAGGATTTATTATTGCCAAGGACAAGAGACAATTGTGGGGGAGGTAAAAGAAGAGGCGTGGCTAAAGCGTAAATATTTTTTAAGTTTAAAGTAATTATAAAACAAATAAGGAAAGGTTAAAGTCGGGTGGGGTCGACTATATGATACACTCCACTTTTTACCCGAATTCGATTCAATTGGGGAAAAAAGAGAAAACGGGAAGGATTTTTGTATCCTGTAAATGTATGTGTTTAACAAAAAATGTTAAATCGGAACGAAATAGTTGAAATTTAATATATATAGTTTGGCCAAAATCGGTTAAATATTTGGGAGCAACATTTGTATTGGGGCTATATCTAAATCTGAACCGATCTTACCCACTTTCACCATAGGTGTTTTTGTTGGATTATAAGATATTGTGCCAAATTTAAAGAAAATCGGGTACAATAGATGGTTTCTAGAGCGACAAAAGTCAAATCGAGATCGCCATTTCTTTGGGGCTATATCTAAATCTGAACCGATTTGCCTCAAATTGTATAGCGTTCGTCCATGATCCACACAACTTACTTGTGTCAATTTTTGTTAAGATCGGACTATAATTGCGACCTGTAATTTGATACAGGTCAGACCAATAGATGGACAGACGGACATTGCTAAATCGAATCATAAAGTGATTCTAAGTCGATCGGTATAATTAACAATGGGTGTTACAAACAAATGCACAAAGACATAATACTCTCATGGAGTCTATGAACATTGATAAATATCAAATTGAAATGATTTTGACTACCCGTGTTGACGTTATGTCGGTTTTAATGTAACCAAAGTTTATGTGGGTTGTACCAGAAGGGGTGTGGCAATATCACCCATATTCCATGCGAATGCAACCACTATGAAGACATTGCTAAATATCAAATTTCACTGTATTCCTTTCATCAGTAAAGAAGGTATAACAGTTTTTATTATACGTAGTTTTGCTTGATTTGTGTGGGGGGTTCTGGATGGGGAGTGGGAAACCCCGTCATATTTAGTACACTTAAAGTAAGTATAAAAACATTATTACCATACCAAAATATAGCTGATTCCGAATATCCGTGTGGAAGTTATATGAGTTTTAATTTAACATTGTAATATGGGCTAGTTGTGTGGTAAACAAAGGGCGTGACAATTTCGCCCATCTTCGAACTTAAACTAAGATTCAGAAAATATTACCATGTGCAAAATTTGAATCGATTCCTTAACTCCTTTCGAGAGTTATCGTGTACACTAGCCAGCCAGACAGACGGACGGACATGGCTCAAACATCTGAAACAACCGTGAAATGGATTTGGTGCAAACATACTTAGGGTCTTAAGTCACTCCTTCGATGCGTTACACTTTTTTCTGTCCCAAATGATATATACCCTCCCACTCTGTATAGTGAGGCTATAATTAAGGTAATGAGAGCACCTTAGTGTAAAACAATTAAAAAGGCGTAAAGTTCGGCCGTGGCGAATCTTGTATACCCTCCACCATGGACTGTATCTCACTGTAGTACCATCAGATTGGAGGGAAATTTAAATAAATTTAAAGACCACTGCCGCTTGTTGGCAGAGGCTATCATAACGTTTGGACAGCGTGTATATCGCTGCATACCAAAATAATACTTCAAGTGTATTCAAAATATGTAATTAAATATCCTAACTATTAGATGTTATTATGGACATTTTCTGTACTTGTTAGAAAAAAACTTTCTCGAGTTTTATTCAACGTTTCCACCGATTCCGATTAAGAATCGATTCTCAAGTCCGATTCTTCGATTCTAAGAATCGGATTCAAAAATAGTTGATCGGGAATCTAATTAGAATCGATTCTTGTCCGCGATTACCATTCACTAGTTCGGAATATGGACTCTGAGGATGAGTTAACTGTCTGTCTTACTTAATTTTATAGTTTTTTGTCAGACATTATTATTTAAACTTGTTTGAAAAATTTTCTTAGTTCTAATTGTTCTTAGTTCTGTCAAACCTCTTCGCTAATGTTATCTGGTGAAAATACGCAATCTACGTATCCATTATATTGCATATCTTTTTCGACAAACCTGCACATTATTTCTCCGCTGTAGAGTATAATCCAATACCGCATTGCCTGTCTAAAACGATTGTTCACGCACACATACGCAATCTTACCACAAATTTACTAGCGAAGAATACAGGTAATTGGGTTGTGATATCATATATGCAGATACGCGTGTCTCACTTGCCAAAAAGATTAAGTCGCTTTGGCAAAAGCTGTGTAAAATGACGAATTGTGAACCTACACCAAGATTTCATCTATTATGTGATAAAATAATATTATGCATAAAATCTAATATTATTAGTTAGTTCGTTAATCTTTTATTATTACAAGGTTTGGTAGGAAATATAAATAAAATAGACGGATATCAAGTAATTTGAAATGGCATTTTATAAATTCATAAAACGATATTTAGTATTTTTGGCTTGTAAATGCCTTACATGTGCTAGTTCTTGCCACTTGTTGGCTGAATGAAAATTTGTATTTTGACATGAAAGTGAAATTGTTTGCAGATGTTGGTCGATAGACATGTGCAAAAGGCGACAGAAAAACGCGTTAAAGTGAAATGGGCTCACGTTGGTATTCCTTAAATGGGTGGACTCGATATGAGTGGGTTAATCGTGAAATTTATATAAATTTCATATGATCCGATAATTGATGAATGCATATTGCGGGACAGTAATTAGTGATCGAAACAAGAAACGTAGGCATGATGATCATTCGGGTGCCTAAATTAAATTGCCCAACTGAGATGGATTGAGATGTGACCACAACACACATATCCTTCCCGGCATTCTGCGGCTCCATATAAATTCTAGAAGCCATGGATTTATTGCAAGTAATGAACCTAAATTAATGTTCAATAATATTTGCAGTGACATCTATTTTATATGGAAGTTTGTTCGTGAATTTAGACTGTTTCTCTTGTAACTCTGATTAAAGTATTTGTATATAATATTTTACATACATACATAAATGTGCAAAGTTAAATGTATCCAAAGGTAACTCTATAATGCCTTTAAGGAGCTGGGACATAACTTTTCATTATAAATATTTCTAGTGAATACAATTCAATAAATAATTAAAAATTAAAAAGATAAATTAAAAATTTGGGGTTTCTACAGTACAAAAAAGACGAATGATCGGAAAATTGCTAATCGAGAGGACATTGTACGGGGCCTATATCAATAACTATTAAATTATGCGAGACAATGACTATATTGCCACCGTATTCATAATAGCGCGTAATTGAAAACTTTTTCGAAATCTTGTTTTGCATTTGTTTGTAACACCAAAAAGGAAACGAGATAGACCCCATTACCTATTATACAGATCGACTTAGAATCACTTTCTGAGTTTGAAACATCCAAAAGGAAGCGAGATAGACCCATTGTTAAGTTTACCGATCGACTTCGAATCACTTTTTGAATCGATTTAGCCATGTCCATCTGTCTGTCTGTTCGTCCGTCGGGCTGTCTGTCTGTCCGTCCATCTATTCTTGTAATCAAAATACGGAATTATTGTCCGAACCTAACAAAAATTGATACCAGTTAGTTTTGCCGCTCAAGGATGAAACCTGTTTAATTTGAAGAAAATTGGTTCAGATTTAGATATAGCTCCCATACAAACTTCGCTCCCGATTTTTTCTTCTCTAGAAACATCATGTTTTAACCGACTTTCTTCAAATTTGGCAAAACACCTTATACTTCAGCTAGAGGCGTGTGTGGTGAAAGTGTGTCAGATTGGTTCAGATTTAGCTCCCATAAAAATTTTGCTCCCGGTTTGACTTTTTCTGCTCTAGAAACCACATAATTTGACAGATTTCAATAAAATTTGGCAGAACTCCACATTTTTCAACTAGAATCATCTCTAGTGATGATGGTTCAAATCGGTTTAGATGTATATATAGCTCCCATACAAATGTCGCTCCAGATTTGACTCGTTCTGCTCTAGAAAAAACATATTTTAATAGGTTTCGATCACAACCCCAGCAAAAAGAGAGCACCCAAAGAAGTGAAAAAGATGTTCATCTTGAGATTCGGAAGTAGTGAAAATTGAGATCTTCTTCAAATTAAATAGCGTTTGTCCTTGTCCCGAAAAACTGCGTTGTGCAAGGTTTCGTTTGGTTCTGGCTACAATTGCGACCTGTATCGTGATTACAACAATAGATGGACTGACAGACAGACAGACGGACATTGATAATCGACTCAGAAAGTGATTCTAAGCCAATCGGTATAATTAACAGTGGGTCTATCTCCCTTCCTTTTGGGTGTTACAAACAAATGCACAAAGATATAATACTCTCGTGTAGTATATACAAATTTAATCACGCACGAAGATTTTTTTCGTACCTGTGGCTAAAGCGGGCTAGAGCGGTTCAGATTTAGATATAGCCCTCATACAAATGTCGCTCCCGATTTGAATTTTGCGCTATAGATTTTTTTTGTACCTGATTTTCGTTAAAATTGGCACAACATCTTATAGTCCAACTAAACAAACCTATTGTGAAAGTGGGTAAGATCGGTTCAGATTCAAATATATCCCAAATACAAATGTTGCTCCCAAAAGTTTAACCGATTTTGGCCAAACTATACACTTTATATTTCACCTATTTCGTTCCAGGTTTCAATATATCCTCATAAAGTGTGATTTTTTAAGAGCTTGATAACTTTTTTTTAAAAAAAAACGCATAAAATTTGCAAAATCTCATCGGTTCTTTATTTGAAACGTTAGATTGGTCCATGACATTTACTTTTTGAAGATAATTTCATTTAAATGTTGACCGCGGCTGCGTCTTAGGTGGTCCATTCGGAAAGTCCAATTTTGGGCAACTTTTTCGAGCATTTCGGCCGGAATAGCCCGAATTTCTTCGGAAATGTTGTCTTCCAAAGCTGGAATAGTTGCTGGCTTATTTCTGTAGACTTTAGACTTGACGTAGCCCCACAAAAAATAGTCTAAAGGCGTCAAATCGCATGATCTTGGTGGCCAACTTACCGGTCCATTTCTTGAGATGAATTGTTCTCCGAAGTTTTCCCTCAAAATGGCCATAGAATCGCGAGCTGTGTGGCATGTAGCGCCATCTTGTTGAAACCACATGTCAACCAAGTTCAGTTCTTCCATTTTTGGCAACAAAAAGTTTGTTAGCATCGAACGATAGCGATCGCCATTCACCGTAACGTTGCGTCCAACAGCATCTTTGAAAAAATACGGTCCAATGATTCCACCAGCGTACAAACCACACCAAACAGTGCATTTTTCGGGATGCATGGGCAGTTCTTGAACGGCTTCTGGTTGCTCTTCACTCCAAATGCGGCAATTTTGTTTATTTACGTAGCCATTCAACCAGAAATGAGCCTCATCGCTGAACAAAATTTGTCGATAAAAAATTTCGAACCGAACACTGATTTTGGTAATAAAATTCAATGATTTGCAAGCGTTGCTCGTTAGTCGTTAGTTAGTTAGTGATGAAATGTCAAAGCATACTGAGCATCTTTCTCTTTGACACCATGTCTGAAATCCCACGTGATCTGTCAAATACTAATGCATGAAAATCCTAACCTCAAAAAAATCACTCTTTACAAATGTCCTTTCCGATTTAACATTTTTTGTCAAACACATACATTAACAGGATACAAAAAACCTTCCCGTTTTCACTTTTTCACCAAATTGAATTGTATTCTGATAGAAAGTGCAGTGTATCATAGAGTCGGCCCCGCCCGACTTTAGCCTTTCCTTACTTGTTTTCCTTCGTGAGCGTTCGTGAACGTGAGCCAATAGTCACTCACGCACCCATCTCTAGTCGCTACTACGGCACTCTAACCATCTCAGCTATCCTCTGTTGCGAGTGCTGAATAACTAAAGCCAACCATTTTGTTCATTAGAACTGACAATAGGAAACATAACAAAATATTTATTTAGTATGAATTAATATATAACTCAAATTAATTTTAAATTAAATTAGCATTAAATAAATGAACATTATTTAATTTTACTGATATTATGTAGTATTAATAATTAATAAAAAATGAAATATTTGAAGTACATTAATAACACAATAAATTTGTATTTTTTAAGCAAAAATGTTTAAATTGTTAAGATGTTTAAATTGCTATTATAAACATTGTTTATTTATAAAAGTAATAATAATAATAAAAAACAAACAAAATTTTTTCTCGAGCCACGTTTCGAACCCGAGACTGCTGGGTGCAAAGCGGAAACCTTACCTCTGTGACCCCATACTAAAAATTCGTTGCCATTCACTTGTGAAAAAGCTATTCGTTAAATGTTACATTTTATTGACGGCAAAAATGCACATTTAGATTTTGGGATGCGATTAAAATGTGCTTCCTACGGGAGTACTTCAATTTTTGTGCTGGGACACGTTATATTTCGTATGGTGAATGTGGGTCTCATCGGTCCATGGTGTGTAGGACATTCACCGAATAGTAGAATAATCACCGAATTGAATTGTAATAGCGTAGAAAGTGGAGGGTATCATATAGTCGGCCCGCCCGAATATGGCCCTTCCTTACTTGTTTTAAGTATGAAAAATCTCTCGGGTTGTCATCGGGGGTGTCTGAAAAAAGTGATACATTGTGAAAATTTCTTAACATTTATAATTTTTTAGCGTTTTTTATACTCTCCTCCATATATTTAAGTTCTTTTTCCATTGAAACACCTTAAAATATTCACATAAGTTAGGCATATTTTAAATGCGGCGAGAAACTCAAAATCGTTTGAAAATCGAGTAAGTTATAAGCTACAAGATAATAATATCACTAATAATATCAGTTTACTACATCATTCTTGTTAATAACATATGCCCAAATTTGTATATAGCTTCCTCAGATACCCATGGTTTGATAGGTAATAAACTATTTAATTTGACGTTGTTATAAGAAAACGGTAATCAATCATACTTAGTTAAGTTTCCTACTCTTAAGGGATCTAAAATTGGGTATTTTTTTATTTTGATCTAGGTTGGAGTATGGGATTTACTCAAATTTAAGACTATTTTTTCTGAGTGTTGATAGCTTTTTATTTGGAACAAAATATGGCTTGCTGAGAATATGGTAGTTTAATTTGATGGTTAAATATTTGACCCCTTTTGTGCTTTTAAAGCAAACAATTTTTAATACACATTTTATGGCCTAGAGGAAGTAACTAAACGAACGCTAAATATGCAATATAGACTAATTGAATTGAATGGAAATCGTGTCGCCGTCAGCCGAACACGAAGAGTCTTCAATATTACATCACAATTATCGAAATGAACCGAAATTGTCATTTTGACCGAACAACAAATTGTTATTTAACAGCAACCCAATTGAATTATAACATATGTTTGTATGTGCACGAATGTATATGCGGATATACGAACATACATCCACATATACATACATCTTCGTGCATTTAATTAAATTTCAAGTATATGTATGTACGAATGTTCATATCATCGTGTGTATGTCAATGACATTTGGATTATACCGGCTTAAAAGTCCTGACGCAAATACCTTATAACTCGCAACATATTTCCGATAAAAACAACTCATCAACATACGTACGTACAATTACACACATACATTCATGCTATCTGCATAACATTAATTCATGTATGTACTGTATGTGCATATATTTGTTCATACATTAACTACGAATGAACGAGATGTGCATATATAGTATGTTGGAGTTGTGATCACAACTATACCCTATGGCCGATTGGAATTACACCCATAGTAACTTTTGACTACTTTCCCAGTTAAGTATTGAATAAAATAAAATTTTACATATGGCCGAATGACTTATGGTAATATCTCGCTGTGCCCATCAGTAAGCTACGCGTTTGAATGTTGATGTCTAGAACATTTCACTATTAGTTATTATATGTATATTCCCAGATAATTGCTGCTGCAAGTTTTAAAATGTGTACACTGCAAGAATTATCTTCATACTATTTATGATTTTGTCTTTCACAGGGTCAAAGGTTTCCTTAGGTGGCTTCGCAACGACTTTTCACCAACAAACGCGACGTCTTTAAAGTAAATGATTCTCACAAACGAAAGAGAAGCACAACTCACTTCAAATCAAATATTAATTGCAGACCAAAAAATACAAACGATAAAAACTAAAACAAATGAGCGTTGGCACGGTAGAACTAGTGCATATACACATACGTACACATGCAACTCAATGAGATTTTTTAAAAACGGATATTCGGCAAGAGATTTGTGCTTCTCGTTCGTTTGTGAGAATCATTTACTTAAAGAGGCCGGGTATGTTGTTGAAAAGTTGCTGCGAAGCCACCCAAGGGGACCAGGGTAGAAATCATTCTATTTCAGAGATATTAATTATTTATACTGAAGTTTCCAATATAAACAAAGCAAGTAAAAACGGTGTTAAGTTCGGACGGGCCAAACTTGTTATACCCTCCACCATGAATTGCATTCCACAGAGGCTGTCTATTTTCGTAGAAGTACAGTAATAATACAGGAAAATATCTTTTTTTAATATATCCAAACCAAAACAAATAAAATTATTGAAAATATAATTTTATAAATTCATATAATATTTTTATTATTTTAAACCACGCTTCAAGTCAATTCAAAAACTAAATATGCTTATATTTATATCTTCAAAAAAAACTTAAATACCATAAATATTGGCGCAAAAACAAACCTCTGAAATACACAATGAACACGAAAAAGGGAAAACTCTGGTAGAAAATACTGACAAAATAAAGAAAACAACTTCTTTTCTTTGCCGCAGCTGTGGAAAAAATCAAATTGCCTGCCTTTCGACACATCTGTAGGAAATGCAACCGAAAAATCCGATAGTATGTGCACAAGAAACGCAAAGAAAAACATTTATAACAAGTAAGGAAAGGTTAAAGTCGGGCGGGGCCGACTATATAATACCCTACACCACTCCCTGCGTATGTACCTCGCTTTGACTACTAAACCCAGTTATTTCATGGGAGCAATTTTATGTAGTTCATATAAATTATACAGTTACTATAAATTCATCTTTAGTCATATTTAACGAATATGGTTACAGACAAATACAAATTATACAGTAGTAATAGGATGAATCGGCCCGACATGTCAAAAGTGGGCCTATAACAACATTTTGGGCCTGGTCCAAAACATGGGCCTATATATTTCTCATTCACGGTGGGTATTCCTAGTTGAAAAATATCATGATCTGCAAAAATTGATGAAGATCCGATGTAAAATGTAGTTTCTAGAGCCCTATAATACCCTAGTCCACGAAGTGGTGTAGGGTATAAAAACAGGGTTGTCGCTTATTGTGAAGAAGCATAGATGGGAACTACGACAGATGAAAGCAATACTGAACTTTTTATAGGATATATTTCGAATAATAACAAGTAAGGAAAGGATAAAGTCGGGCGGGGGCGACTATATGATACCCTGCGTATATGTCTCGTTTTGATTATTAAACCCAGGTTGTTTAAGGGGCGAACAAAACCGTTGTGATTCAATCTCATTATAGCTGCACCTAGTAAAAAATATTAAATTATTTTCATCAAGATTGGCTGTAATCCATAGTGTTACCAACAAATCGGAAGGTGCATATGAGCGGTGATTATATATTTGCTTAACGATCCACTAATATGGTCCATGGTAATGTAAAGGTTTTTGGTGGGACAGTTGAATTTGAAAACATAGACAGGAAGGCATTCTGAAAATAGATATAACATGATCTGGAAAAATTAATCAAGATAAATCGGACGGAGATTTGTAGGGGGCCTATTACAAAACTTGGGGCCAGTGCCAAAAACATAGACCTATACAGTTGTCATTCAGGGCAAGTATTCCTAGTTGAAATATATAATGATCAGTTGTAATAGAGTAATATCCCATTTGCATGGAGGTTATACCAAAATATTGAAATATAATAAAATCTCCCAAATATAGAAAACATTCAATGTAAAATGTGGGTCCTAGAGAGCTAATAATTAAAATGGGGCCCATTTGTAAGGGAGCTACAATAAAAAGTGGGCCAATATAGATCCCTTTCAAAGTAGGTATTTTTTATTGAAATACAACATGATGTGCAAAACTTTATCAAGATATAATGTAAGATGTAAGTTCTATAGCGATAATAGAGTAGAAGGGGGGGCCCAATTTGTATGGGGGTTAGCCCAAAATATGGACCCATATATTTGACTTTCATAGTATGTATTCTTAGTTGAAATACAATACAATCTGCAAAATTTGATAAACTTCCGATGTAAAATGTGGGTTCCAGAGGGGTAATAATAAAAAAGGGGCCTACATTAAGTGCGCTACATTAAAAAGTGGGTCCTTATAGATCACTTTCAAAGTATGTATTCTTTATTGAAATATAACATGATCTGCAAAATTTTATAAAGATCCAATGTAAGATGTGGGTTCTAGAGCGATAATAGTGTAAACTGGGGCCCATTTGTATGGGGGCTATACCAAAACATTGACCTATATCGCTGACTTTCACAATATGTGTTTCTAGTCCAAACGTAACATTGTGTGAGAAATTTGATCAAGATCCGATGTAAAATGTGCATTTTAGAGCAGAAATTTTGTAAATCGGAGGTACATATATCAAACATAGACCCATGTGGTCCACTTTCCCGTTGGCTGTTTCTAGTTCAAATATAACATAATCCTGAAAATTTTGTCATGATCCCATGTAAAATGTGTATTCTAGAGCAGTAATAGTGTAAATTATAGGGATATTTTAATGGAGGCTATATCTAAATCTGAACCGATTTCCTCCAAATTCAATACCAATCGTCCTTGGCCAAAAAGTATCTTTCGCCAACTTTCGTGACATTCGCACACCAATTGCGACCTGTAGAGTGCGAACAAGCTTAGATGGACAGCAGACGGACGGACGGACAGACAGACATTGTTAAATTGATTCAGCTGGTGATTCTAAGCCGATCCGGTGGGTATAGCTGGATTATTTCTTGGCGTTACTAACATTTGGCGCGCAACTAATTTATAATACCCTATTCCACGAAGTGGTATAGGGTATAAAAAGGCAAATGAAGGTAAATTTACAGAAATGTTAATAATAAATGGAGCAAAGTATGGAATAAAGCTCGGTACTGGAACTCAATGTAACGTTTTACCAAAATATATTATTAGCACAGCGCCCATTTCATACGAACTTGCATCTACCTGTAGTTTGATATCTTTCCTAACATCGTAAAGCGCTAGAACTGGTGGCTTGTTGATGGTTTCCTTTAATGTTGCAAATGCGTTTTGTTGTACATCGTCCCAGTAGAGAGTGTTTGATTTTTCAAGTAGAGTTCTTAGTAGTGTTGTAATGTGAGAAAAGTTTTTAATAAATTTGCTGAGGTACGTAAATTTTCCCAGAACACTGTAATTCTTTCCGACTTTTTGGGGATTTTAGTCTATTGACGGCATAAATTTTCACTTGATCAGGATATATACCACTATCACTGATAATATGTCCCAAATTTTTTTCTTTCTTGCGCTCAAACTCACATTTATCCTTGTTCAGCGTCATACAGTTATTTTCAATTATAGCACTTACCTTTGCAGTAGTGGCACGCAAATCAGCTAAACTGTGCGAATGAATTAAGATATCATCAACGGCGACTTTGACGTTGGGTATTTCGGCATAAAGCTGTTGCATTACACTTTGAAATACTTCCGGTGCTGATGATATTCCAAACGGCAGTTTTAGACAGGGTGTTGAAAAAGTTAATATTTGTTTAGTACGATCCGAGATTGGAATCAGTCCAGTATGAGCCAAGATATATTTGAATACGTTAAGAAATGTGCATGCAAGTTTATAAACGGAAAAATACAGTAAGTAAAACTGGCGAAAAAGAAATAGCAAAGCATAGTTTGACATTGGCGCTACCGATTTGTTTAATTTTAACAACAGCGAATGCATTGTCTTCATTGATAGTTACTCCTGTTTCTCGAAATTTATAATTTTACAGGAGACAACTTCTAAACAGGTCATTTTATTTCTCAAGGAAATCTTTTCATCATTTGGCCCACCAAAAACTCTTGAAAATCTTTTTATTCAGGGAAGGAATGCATATCTAGCTGCGGCCATTTTTATCCCCTTTTTCATATTTTACCCCCGTAAGAGTACGAATTTCTAAAATATCCTTATTTTACGTGTCTACGTAATTAGGGGAATGTACATACCGAATTTCATCATTCTAGCTGTAGCCGTTTAGTTGGTACTATTTTTATCTCTCGGTTCCCATTGTATCCCTTGAAAGTACGAATTTGGAAAAATCCTTTTATTTTTTGTGTCTACGCAGTCAGAGGAATGTATACTCCGAATTTCATGACTCTAGAGCTCCGGTCATGTGGTTGGTACTATTTTTATCACTTTTTCCATTTTAACCCTAAAAAGTACGAATTTCGAAAAATTCGTTTATTTTACGTGTCTACGCAATCAGTGGAATATCATTATTCTTGAACGTCCTACCTCATTTCGGTTAGATGCTAGCGTGCTTTCAACATATGGATAAACGGACGGACGGACGGACATGACTAGATCGTCTTAGAATTTTATAACGATCAAGAATATAAATACTTTATAGGGTCTCAGGTCGATATTTCAAGGTGTTACAAACGGAATGACAAAGTTAGTATACCTCCATCCTGGTCGTGGAGGGTATAAAAATGAAAAAGGGGGTAAAAATTGTACCAACCAAATTGCCACATGTAGAACCTGAAATTCGGTGTATACATTCCTCCGACTACGTAGACACGAAAAAAGGTTTTTCCAAATTCGTAAAGGGGGGACCATTTGTACGGGGATTGTGCCAAAATATGGACCCATATATTTGACTTTCATAGTATGTATTCTTAGTTGAAATATAATATAATCTGCAAAATTTGAAAAACTTCCGATGTAAAATGTTGATCCTAGGGCGCTACATTAAAAAGTGGGCCCATATAGATCACTTTCAAAGTAGGTATTCTTATTTGAAAAAAAAAAACAAGATCTGCAAAATTGTATCGAGATCCAACGCACGATGTGGGTTCTAGAGCTATAGAGTAGAATGAGGGTCCAGTTTGTATGAGGGTTATACCAAAATATGGACCCATATATTTGGCTTTCATTGTATGTATTCTTAGTTGAAATATAATATAATCTGCAAAATTTGATAATCTTACGATGTAAAATGTTTGGTTCCTTGGCCAAAAAAATAACTCCTGCCAAATTTCATGGCAGGATCGCTCCCGATTTGACTTTTTCTGCTCTAGAAACCACATATTTTAACAATGGGTCGCATCGGTTCAGATTTAAAGGGCCCGCCAAATAACTTTTTTTTTTTTGAAAATGCTATAAAAAAATTACTGAATATTTTCTCAAATTTCTTTTTATACCCTCCACCTCCAGGATGGGTATATTCACTTTGTCATTCCGTTTGTAACACCTTGAAGTATTCATCGGAGACCCCATAAAGTATATATATTCTGGGTCGTGGTAAAATTCTAAGACGATATAGCCATGTCCGTCTGTCCGTCTGTCTGTCTGTCTGTTGAAAGCACGATAGCTGCCGAACGAAATGAGATAGGAGGTTCAAATTTTTCCTAAATGTGTCTTATGGTTGTAGATCGGTTGGGATTGAAAGTGGACGAAATCGGCCCAGAGGGAAAAAATTTTCCCTCACAAGGACTAAATATACCCCTAATATTTAGAGTATTTTAGCATGTTTTTTGAACATATTAGCTTGTATTTAGTTAATATTTGCAATGCGCATTCCCTCTATAGCATAAAAGGGCGAAATGGGACAAAAAGGGATAAAAATGGTACCTATCAAACGACAACAGATAGAAACACGAAATTTGACGTGTACATTCCTCTAATAGAGTAGATACATAATATAAAAGCATTTTTTCTAAATTCGTACTTTTAAGGGGTTAAATGGGGATAGAGGTATAAAAATAGTTCCAACCTAACGGCTGCACCTAGAATAATGAAATTCGATTTATACATTCCTCTAAATGCGTAGACACGTAAAATAAAATAACTTTCCAAAATTCGTACTTTTTGGGGTTCAAATGGAAAAAGGGGATAAAAACAGTACCTACCAAATGACAGCAGCTAGAATCATGAAATTCGGAGTATACATTCCTCTGACTGCGTAGACACGAAAAATAAAACGTTTTTTTCCAAATTCGTACTATCAAGGGATACAAGGGCTACAGGGATACAAATAGTACCAACTAAACGAATACAGCTAGAATGATGAAATTCGATGTGTAGATACGTAAAATAAAAAGATTTTAGATAGTCGTACTCTTGAGGGGGCAAAATTGGAAAAAAGAGATAAAAATGGTACCGATAAAATGGCCGCTGATAGAATCATGCAATTCGGTGTATACATTCCTCTGACAGCATAGGCACGTAAAATATTTTTTTTCAAGTTCGTACTTTAATTTGTTGCTTTTACGACAAAAAATTGTAGAAACTGCGTACGTGAGAGATAAGATATTTTCAAAATTTATACTTTTTAAATTAAAATAGGATGGAAATACAACAAAACAAACGACTGTAGCTGAAAATACACTCTCTATCCACCAATATTTTGGGTATTTATGATTGCTCCCTTATGTTTACTTTGTGAATTGAAGTATTATTTCCATTATATATATATATATATATATATTAATTATTAATTTTCATACAGTTAAAATTTGTTGCAGACATTCCTCTTGTAGCTTGGAACCAACGCAAAGAAAATAAAAGTTTTAGCTGGCGAAATGGGACAAAAAGGGATAAAATATGGTACCAATGATACGACAACAGCTAGAATCATGAAATTCGGTGTGTACATTAGGGCGTACCTCAAAAAAAAAAATTCGCCGTACACCTTCGAATATGAAGTATTATTGAAAGGTAGTTTCAAAAATTTTTTTTATTTTTTTATGCCGAACGTAGGGGTTGCGCTTTTACATTTTTCTATATAACTTCTGCATTTATAAACGGATTTTAAAGTGTGATACATCGATGTTTTTGTCTCGACGAGGCCGATTTTTTTTCAAGCACCCCCTTCTGGTACTTACCCATCATATCTCAGTTGCTACTACCCTAATGTAAAACTCTATTATCAGAAAATTAAAGCTCGCATAAAATCATGAATCATGCTTGACCTCAATGACTTCAAAGACAAAAATATCGGCCTCGTCGAGACAAAAAAATCGATGTATCACACTTTAAAATCCGTTCATAAATGCAGAAGTTATATAGAACAAGTAAGAAGGCGTTAAGTTCGGCCGGGCCGAATCTTATATACCCTCCACCACGGAGTGCATTCCACAGTATTACCAGCAGATTAAAGGAAGTCGACTTTACATAGAAGCACAGTACCATATTACGAAAATTGTGATATTTTTATGCACATTGCTATATTTGTTTACTATTTCAAACTATAATGTATACGTATGCGCACTGTTTAAAATCGGCTACTATATATAAATAAAATGCTGAAATTGTGAAAGTGAACATGCCTAAATATTAGGCGATTGTCAGTCGCCATTAGAAAGAAGCATTTCCAGATACAGACAAAGTGATAAGAAAAGTATAAATTTTAAAGATATCCCCATTCGCCCCATTCTCCACCCAAATGTACAAATTTCGAAAAAACCCTTTTTCGAGCCTTTATAGTCAGAATGTATACACCGAATTTCATGATTTCAACTTCAGCAGTTTGGTAGGTTCCATTTTTATCCCTCTTTTTAATTATATCCCTTAAAAGTACGAATTTCGAAAAATCCCTCTATTTTACGTGTCTATGCAATTAGAGGGATGTACACACCGAATTTCATGATTCTAGCTGTTGTCGTATCATTGGTACCATATTTTATCCCTTTTTGTCCCATTTCGCTCGCTAAAACTTTTATTTTCTTTGTGGTGCTTCCAAGCTACAAGAGGAATGTCCGCAAAAAATTTTACCTGTATGAAAATAAGAAATTTAATTAATAAACCAAGGCTGCCAATATTTTTATACACTCCACGAGAGTATTATGTCTTTGTGCATTTGGTTGTAACACCCAAAAGGAAGAGAGATAGACCCATTGTTAATTATACCGATCGACTTAGAATCACTTTTTGAATCGATTTAGCAATGTCCGTCCGTCTGTCTGTCTGTCTGTCTGTCTTTTTTTTTTTTTTTTTTTTCGTTGGAGGTGTGGAATCTTCTAAAGATGCATCCAATCCGCATTGGAAAACATGTACGATTCGCCTTAACGCCTACGTACTAAACCACACCCCCTCTTCCCACCTCCCCGCGGGACTGCCTATAGGTATTACTTCGCGGGGGAGGTCAGCTTTTAGTTGCTGATTATTACTTTCATTGTGGCTGTATACGAGCCCTTCGATTCTGCTCTTCTTCCCGTATGGACATACTTCTTTCTGCTTTTCGGATGAGCCTGAGCTCCATCTCTGGGTTTTGGATTTTTTTTCATGTATGTTTGAGAATTCCCTCGCTGTTATGTCGATTGGGATTATTCCTGCGATTACACATGATGCTTCCAGGGAAATGGTGCGGTATCCACTGCACACTCTCAGACAGCTTCTACGGAAGATGGACAACATGTCCTTCCTGGATGTACACCTTAGGGAGCTTTCCCAGACAGGCGATCCATAGAGGAGAATTGAGTTGGCCACTCGTGCTAGAAATTTTTACTTTTCTTATCAAAATAATGCAGTCACTTTGTCTGTATCTAAAAATACTTCTCCCTAATGGCGACTGACAATCGCCTAATATTTAGGCATGTTCACTTTCACAATTTCAGCATTTTATTTATATATAGTAGCCGATTTTAAACAGTGCGCATAAGTATACATTATAGTTTGAAATAGTAAACAAATATAGTAATGTGCATAAAAATATCACAATTTTCGTAATATGGTAGTGTGCTTCTATGTAAAGTCGACATCCTTTAATCTGCTGGTAATACTGTGGAATGCACTCCGTGGTGGAGGGTATATAAGATTCGGCCCGGCCGAACTTAACGCCTTCTTACTTGTTTTATTTGAAAGTACAATCCTTCCGGTTAATAATGGAAAATAATTTCTTAAAATTGAGCATAACACGTTATACTTCAACTGGAAGAACTTATTGTGAAAGTTAGCCCCGAAACAAATATTATTCTCGATTTGACAAATTAGACCAGGTCATATTAACCTGTGATTAGGAAACACACATTGTATTCCGATAGAAAGTGGATTGTATCATATAGTCGGCCCCGCCCGACTTTAGCCTTTCCTTAATTTTTCTTAAATGGATTAACAGGAAAAATCTGGCAATACAACTAAGAGAGTAGTAATCTACTTTCTTGTTAAGCGAGTAAGTTCCATACAAAAAACAAGTAAGGAAAGGCTAAAGTCGGGCGGGGCCGACTACATGATACACTCCACTTTCCAACCGAATACAGTCTAACTCGGTAAAAAAGTGAAAACGGGAAGAATTTTTGTATGTTTCCTAATCATAGGCTAATACGACCTGGTTCGATTTGTCAAATCGATAAGAATATTTGTATCGGGGCTATATCCAAACATGAAATGAAGTGACTAACTTTCACAATCAGTGCTTCCAATTCATATACAGCTTGTTATGCTCACTTTGAAGAAATTCGGTGAAAAATCGTGGTGTCTGGGGCGGAAAAAGTCTATCCGGGAGCGAAATTTGTATGGGAGCTATATACAAATCTGAACCGATCTGCCCCATTTTTACCACAGGTGTTTCTAGTTGAAATATAAGATGTTTTGCCAAATCTGAAGACAATATGCTACAATATGTGGTTTCTAGAGCGGAAAACGTCAAATCGGGAGCGAAATTTGTATGGGAGCTATATATAAATCTGAACCGATCTAACCCATTTTCACTATGGGTGTTTCTAGGACAAATATAATAAAGAGTGATTTTTTTGAGGTTAGGATTTTCATGCATTAGTATTTGACAGATCACGTGGGATTTCAGACATGGTGTCAAAGAGAAAGATGCTCAGTATGCTTTGACATTTCATCATGAATAGACTTACTAACGAGCAACGCTTGCAAATCATTGAATTTTATTATCAAAATGCGTGCTCTGTTAAGAAAGTTCATCGCACGCTTCCATTTTATGGTCAGTTTAATCGACCCACTGAAGCGGCTATTCGGGCTATTGTGACTAAATTTCGCACCAAATTTACATTGTTGGACATTAAACCACCAAGACGCTTACGTAGAGTACGAACTGAAGAAAATATCGCAGCTGTATCGGCCAATGTTAATGATGACCATCAATTATCGATTCGTCGCCGTTCGCAGCAATTGGGCCTCTGTTACTCAAAAACGTGGAAATGCCAAAATTGGACTAAGCGGATGGACCACTTGAGGCGCAGCCGCGGTCAACATTTAAATGAAATTATCTTCAAAAAGTAAATGTCATGGACCAATCTAACGTTTCAAATAAAGAACCGATGAGATTTTGCAAATTTTATGCGTTTTTTTAAAAAAAAAAGTTATCAAGCTCTTAAAAAATCACCCTTTATATTTCGCCTAATTTGAAGAGGATCTGTTAAAATATGTGGTTTCTAGAGCGGAAAAAGTCAAATCGGGAGCGAAATTTGTATGGGAGCTATATAAAAATCTGAACCGATCTGACCTATTTTTACCACAGGTGTTTCTAGTTCAAATATAAGATGTTTTGTCAAATCTGAAGACAATCTGATACAATATGTGGTTTCTAGAGCGGAAAAAGTCAAATCGGGAGCGAAATTTGTATGGGAGCTATATATAAATCTGAACCGATCTGCCCCATTTTTACCACAGGTGTTTCTAGTTGAAATATAAGATGTTTTGCCAAATCTGAAGACAACATGATACAATATGTGGTTTCTAGAGCGGAAAACGTCAAATCGGGAGCGAAATTTGTATGTGAGCTATATATAAATCTGAACCGATCTGACCCATTTTTACCACAGGTGTTTCTAGATGAAATATAAGATGTTTTGCCAAATCTGAAGACAATCTGATACAATTTGTGGTTTCTAGAGCGGAAAAAGTCAAATCGGGAGCGAAATTTGTATGGGAGCTATATATAAATCTGAACCGATCTGACCCATTTTTACCAGAGGTGTTTCTAGTTGGAATATAAGATGTTTTGCCAATTTTGAAGAAAATCTGTTGTAATATGTGGTCTCCAGAGTGAAAAGTGTCAAATCGGGAGTGAAATTCGTATGGGGGCTATATCTAAATCTGAACCGATTTTCTTCAAATTAAATAGCGTTTGTTCTTATCCCGAAAAACTTCGTTGTGCAAAGTTTCATTTGGTTCTGTCTACAATTGCGACCTGTATCGTGATTACAAGAATAGATGGACAGACAGACAGACAGACAGACGGACGGACATTGCTAAATCGATTCAAAAAGTGATTCTAAGTCGATCGGTATAATTAACAATGGGTCTATCTCTCTTCCTTTTGGGTGTTACAAACAAATGCACAAAGACATAATACTCTCGTGGAGGGTATAATAAGCTAGTAAGCCCAATCGAGCAGGCCTAGTATAAACTTATTGGCAGCCATGCGTTATAATCGTGGTTTAAAGTAACTAACTTTTATATTTATTTATAAAATTAATTTTTTCAATATGTTTATTTGTTTCGGTTTGACAGTATTTAAATAATCGACAAACTCTGTGGAATTCTATCCATGGTTGAGGGTATATAAGGTTCCGAACTTAACACCCTTTTTACTTGTTTATTGTTAAGTTGTGTTTAAATTCTTGAATATCTTATTTATTAAAAGATAATATAATTTCCAGCAATTCCCCAAATTACAGTCCTCCTCAATATTTCAATATTTATGTGAAGAAATTTTATTAATTTCCGCATAAAAGTGAGGTATTATTTGCCTTCTTTAGAAATTGCCAGCATTTTACCCTCTGCGTTAATAATTTGATTATCGTGCTGGTATTTGTGGAAATCACTTGTATTTCAATTTAATTATGTGCAATTTTGGCAGGAAATAATCGTTCACCAACGGCCTACATTAAGGACACTAAGAGGAACAGAAATGAGAATTTGGGTGCAAATAAACACCACCATAGATAGACACGTGTTGATGTATGTTTTGTACAACTTCCAGGAATCGAGGAAGACAAATTTGTATTAAATGGTATCACGAGAGAAGGAAATGTGGCGTGAGTGAGTAGATACTATACAGTGTCGTGAGAAAATACGTAGGTGTTGCTCAACATGTTCCATATCATGAGAGACAAGAACCTGGTTTCTGTTAAAGAAGAAATATTTTAATTTTTTAGAAAATTGCAAACAGGAGCTGCTTGGTTGACAGAAGTTAGAATTTTCTATTTTCAGTCATTTGAAACTTAAATCAAAGGCCATAAAATTGGTTAAAGCAGTCTAATGATAGGACCATTTGAACATCACTATTTTTCTACATATGATTTCATAATCGATCAACAAATTGTATATATGTATACATTTTTGGTTTACATTCAATTAATAAAGTAATTTGCCATAAATTACTTTATTAATATTAAATTACTTAATTAATTTAATTCACATTAAACTGAATTCAGTGTACCTAAACGTATTCTGGCAACATCAGGACAGAGACCGAGAAGGAGTTCTGTGCTCTCAATTGCCTCCTCATCCTAACAACTCCTACAAAAGCCACTTGACTCGAGGCCCAGCCTCTGAGCATGAGTACTTATTACGCAGTGCCCCGTCAATACTGAAAGCAATGAGGAGGACAATGGGAAATGGCTCCACTCCGGGAGGACAACAGCGAACCTCCTGGTTGCTACTACGGCACTTTAACCATCCAATCCGCACTCCGTTGTGATTGCTGAATAATTAAACAAATCATTTTTTCGGTTGAATTGGCAATAATAAATGCAAAAAATAATGCAAATAAATATTAAATTAAATTGGTGTTAAATTAATAACATTGTCCAACAACATTTTTGGAACAGAGTAGCGACTGAATCTGAATGGGCATGCTGAGTTGATTATTTTTGTAGAATAAACCTATAGTCCACCTGGTCTGACTTTTTTTATAGTGGGTCAAAGTTTTCACCTTTTTTGTCGAAGGGAGCGAACGAAAGGCCCACAGAGGCTGTAGATTTTCTAAAAAATTCAGTAACATTGCAGGATCACTGATGATATGTCCCTACACAGGACATTGAAATACGTATAAGGTCAAGTGTGTGTATGGTTGAGTGTGGTTCTCCTCCTTTCAATTACCAAAACAAAGGTTTCCTTCTTAAGAAGAAATCACTTGATCGAATAGCTGAAAATCGAATGTATTACATTCAAAACTCATAGAAAATTACAGGAAAATGTTAATTTTTATACCATCCACCTCCAGGATGGGGGTATACTAACTTTGTCATTTCGTTTGTAACACCTTGAAATATCGAACGGGGCGAAATCGGCCCAAAGGGGAAAAATTTTCCCTCACAAGGACTAAAAATACTCATAATAATCCCTATTATTTTAGCGTATTTAAGCATGTTTCTACACTCCTCGAGAGGAAACGAGATAGACCCATTGTTAAGTATACCGATCGACTTAGATTCACTTTTTGAGTCGATTTTCTTGTAATCAAAGTCCAGGTCGCAATTGTTGTTAGAACAAAATGAAACTTTGCACAACGATGTTTTATGGGCTAAGGACGAACGCTATTTAATTTGAAGAAAATCGGTTCAGATTTAGATATAGCCCCTATACGAATTTCACTCCCGATTTGACTCTTTTCACTCTAGATACCACACAACATTACAACAGATTTTCTTCAAAATTGGCAAAGCATCTTATGTTTAAATTAGGAACACCTGTGGTGAAAATAGGTCAGATCGATTCAGATTTATATATAGCTCCCGTTCAAATTTCGCTCCCGATTCGACTTTTTCTGCTCTAGATGTTCTTCAAATTTGGCAAAATATCTTATGTTTCAACTAGAAAAACCCATGGTGAAAATGAGTCAGATCGGTTTAGATTTATATATAGCTCCCATAGAAATTTCGCTACCGATTCGACTTTTTCAGAGAATTTCTTTAAGTTGAGCATAACACGTTATACTTGAATTGGAAGAACCTATTGTGTAAGTGGGTCACATCATTCACATAGCCTATGATTAGGAAGCATACAAAAATCCTTCCCGTTTTTAATTTTTTACCGAATTGAATTTTATTCGGATAGAAAGTGGAGTGTATCATATAGTCGGCCGCCCGACTTTAGCTTTTCCTTACTTGTTTTTGAATATGTCTGTTTATAATTGCTTGATATTTGGTATGCGCATTCCCCTTATAGCAAAAACGTGCACCAAAAAGTGATTTTTATTTGTAGGGGTCACCCCCTGGTGCAAAAAAGGGATAGAAATGGTACATATTAAACGACAACAGCTAGAAACAGGAAATTCGGTGTGTACATTAGAGCGTACCAGGTTACAAGTAAAAAAAAAAAGTTCGCCGTACACCTTCGAATATGAAGTATTATTGAAAGGTAGTTTCAAAAAAATTTTTTTTATTTTTTTATGCCGAACGTAGGGGTCGCGCTTTTACATTTTTCTATATAACTTCTGCATTTATAAACGGATTTTAAAGTGTGATACATCGATGTTTTTGTCCGATTTTTTTGTCTTTGAAGTCATTGAGCTCAAACATGATTCATGATTTTATGCGAGCTTTAATTTTCGATTATTAGAGTGGTACATTAGGGTAGTAGCAACTGAGAAATGATGGGTAAGTACCAGAAGGGGGTGCTTGAGCTCAATGACTTCAAAGACAAAAAAATCGGCCTCGTCGAGACAAAAACATCGATGTATCACACTTTAAAATCCGTTTATAAATACAAGTTATATAGAAAAATGTAAAAGCGCGACCCCTACGTTCGGCATAAAAAATAAAAATTTTTTTTTTGAAACTACCTTTCAATAATACTTCATATTCGAAGGTGTACGGCGAACTTTTTTTTTGAGGTACGCCCTAGTGTACATTCCTCTAATTGAGTAGATACATAATATAAAAGTATTTTTTCCAAATTCGTTCTTTTAAGGGGTAAAATGGGAATAGATTATACATTCCTCTGAGTGTGTAGACACGGAAAATAAACGGATTTTTCGAAATTCGTACTTTTTGGGGTCAAAATGAAAAATGGGATAAAAATAGTACCAAATGATCGTAGCTAGAGTCATGAAATTCGGAGTATACATTCATTTGACTACGTAGACATGGAAAATAAAAGGTTTTTTCAAGTTTGTACTTTCAAGGGATACAATGGGTACAGAGGGATAAAAATGGTACCAAACAAACGGCTACTCCTAATATAATGAAAATGAATAATGAAATTCGGTGTATACATTCCTCTGTCTGCGTAGAAATGAAAAATAATCGGATTTTTCGAAATTCGTACTTTTTGGGTTTAAAATGGAAAAAGGGTATAATATTACCAACCAAATGACCACAGCTAGAGTCATGAAATTCGGAGTATGAATTCCTCTCACTGCGTAGACACGGAAAATAAACGGATTTTTCGAAATTCGTACTTTCAAGGGATACAATGGTACATTTTTACCCCCTTAAGAGCACGACTATCTAAAATCTCTTTATTTATTCTAGCTGTAGCTAGTTGGTACAATTTTTATCCCTCTGTTCCCATTGTATCCCTTGAAAGTACGAATTTGGAAAAATCTTTTTATTTTTCGTGTCTACGCAGTCAGAGAAATATATTCTCAGAATTTCATGACTAGCTGCGGCCATTTGTTTGGTACATTTTGTATCCCCTTTTTCCATTTTACACCCTAAACGTACGAATTTCGAAGAATCCCTGTCTACACAATCAGAGGAATGTTTACACCGAAATCAGGAGTGAAATTCGTATGGGGGCTATATCTAAATCTGAACCGATTTTCTTCAAATTAAATAGCGTTCGTCCTTGTCCCGTAAAACTTCATTATGCAAAATTTTATTTTTTGTTCTGGCTACAATTGTGACCTGTACTTTGATTACAAGAATAGATGGATATACAGACAGACGGACGGACATTGCTAAATCGATTCATTTCTAAGTCGATCGGTATATTTAACAATAGGTCTATCTCGCTTCCTTTTGTGTGTTACAAACAAATGCACAATGACATAATACTCTCGTGGAGTGTATAAACATGCTGAAATACTCTAAAATTTTAGGGATATTTTCAGTCTTTGTGAGGGAACAAAATTTTCAGTTGGATCGATTTTGTCCAGTTGCAATCCCAACCGATCTGCGACTAAAGAAGTATTTGTGGAAAATTTGAACCTTCTAGATTCTTTTCTTAGAATTTTGTGAGGTTTAAGAATATATATATATATATATATATATAAAGAGTGATTTTTTTGAGGTTAGGATTTTCATGCATTAGTATTTGACAGATCACGTGGGATTTCAGACATGGTGTCAAAGAGAAAGATGCTCAGTATGCTTTGACATTTCATCATGAATAGACTTACTAACGAGCAACGCTTGCAAATCATTGAGGCTCATTTCTGGTTGAATGGCTACGTAAATAAACAAAATTGCCGCATTTGGAGTGAAGAGCAACCAGAAGCCGTTCAAGAACTGCCCATGCATCCCGAAAAATGCACTGTTTGGTGTGGTTTGTACGCTGGTGGAATCATTGGACCGTATTTTTTCAAAGATGCTGTTGGACGCAACGTTACGGTGAATGGCGATCGCTATCGTTCGATGCTAACAAACTTTTTGTTGCCAAAAAGGGAAGAACTGAACTTGGTTGACATGTGGTTTCAACAAGATGGCGCTACATGCCACACAGCTCGCGATTCTATGGCCATTTTGAGGGAAAACTTCGGAGAACAATTCATCTCAAGAAATGGACCGGTAAGTTGGCCACCAAGATCATGCGATTTGACGCCTTTAGACTATTTTTTGTGGGGCTACGTCAAGTCTAAAGTCTACAGAAATAAGCCAGCAACTATTCTAGCTTTGGAAGACAACATTTCCGAAGAAATTCGGGCTATTCCGGCCGAAATGCTCGAAAAAGTTGCCCAAAATTGGACTTTCCGAATGGACCACCTAAGACGCAGCCGCGGTCAACATTTAAATGAAATTATCTTCAAAAAGTAAATGTCATGGACCAATCTAACGTTTCAAATAAAGAACCGATGAGATTTTGCAAATTTTATGCGTTTTTTTTAAAAAAAAAGTTATCAAGCTCTTAAAAAATCACCCTTTACTAGCAGTAACCGCTGCTTCGCACGCGAAAAATCCAGTTATTTGTTAATTTTATCCGTCTCTGTTTTTGGATAGTATTTATTTAATTTTCTTTTGGTGGATATAGATAAATCCAAAATAATCGTATTAGCTAGCACTCACACACAGTCAAAGGAATGTGCTTGTCGATATGCACTATTTTAGCTGAACTACTTCGTATGTATAATTTTTATAATTTTCCACAAAGTTTTGAACAAAAAATTACAACCATTTATATCCTCGATATAAATGTGTTATTTGGTAACACATTTATTCCTTGTTGTCCTGTATCCCTCTTTTAAGTAAAAATTTTGAAATATCCATTTATGTTCCGCGCTTACGTAATTAAAGGCTTGTACAGCATTTTTATCCCTTTTCGTCCCGCGCACCCCTTAAAAGTACAAATTTCGAAAAGTTCAGTTTTACTTCGTTTCTATATGGTCAGAGGTATTTACATACCAAATTTCACGTTTCTAGCTGTAATACTTCAGTTGGTATCATTTTTATCCCTTTTTGTCCCGCTCGCCCCCTACAAATACAAATTTCGAGAAATCCACTTTTACTTCGTTTCCATATGGTCAGAGGAATTTACATACCAAATTTCACGTTTCTAGCTGTAATACTTTAGTTGGTACCATTTTTAACCCCGCTCGCCCCCTAAAAATACAAATTTCGAAAAATCTAATTTTACTGCGCTTCTATATGGTCAGAGAAATTTACATACCAAATTTCACGATTCTAGCTGTAATACTTTAGTTGGTACCATTTCTATCCCTATTTGTCCCACTCGCCCCTTAAAAATACAAATTTCGAAAAATCCAATTTTATTGCGCTTCTTATATGGTCAAAGGAATTTACATACCAAATTTCACGATTCTAGCTGTAATACATTAGTTGGTACCATTTTTGTCCCGCTCGCCCCCTAAAAATACAAATTTCGAAAAATCATCTGCATGGTCATTGCAAGGAACTCACTGAATTTCATGTTTCTAGCTACTGCCGTTTAGTCAGGACGAAGGTTCGATGTTTATTCCTTTTTGGGCCATTTTACCCCCTAAAAGTACGAATTTCGTAAAACCCTTTCTTAGTCGACGTCTACGTCATTTTGATGACCCTGGCTTCAGCTGTTTGGTCTGGGGTCTGGTCAATGATAAGTCAGTCAGTCAGTCAGTAACGCAACTCTTTTATATATATAGATATATACTTTACAGGTCAATATTTTAAGGTGTTACAAACGGAATGACAAAGTTAGAATACTCCCTGTAGATGTAATTGTTTTTTAATTTTCTCACCACCTATCCTAAGGTTCAGGCTGCATGTGTATTAAGAACCAAAGTCGCTTGTAACATACATATATGTAGTAACCCAGCAAAAAAATCGAAGTACTTCCATAGGAAGCACATTTTAATTGCATCTCAAAAAGCAAATGTGAATTTTTCTCTCTTTTGAGTAAGTTCTTTTAAACAACTTCCAAAAAAGTCGATAATATGTTAATATCCCGTAGCATTTTACGAATAGCATTTTCACAAGTGAATGGGAACACGCTTTGCTCCCAGAAGGTCTCGAGTTCGAATAGTGGGTCGGGAATTTTTATACACTCCACAAGAGTATTATGTCTTTGTGCATTTGTTTGTAACACCCAAAAGGAATCGAGATAGACCCATTGTTAATTATATCGATCGTCTTAGAATCACTTTCTGAGTCGATTTAGCAATGTCCGTCTGTCTGTCTGTCTGTCCGTCCGTCCATCTATTCTTGTAATCACGATACAGGTCGCAATTGTAGACAGAACCAAATGAAACTTTGCACAACGAGGTTTTTCGGGATAAGGACGAACGCTATTTAATGAAGAAAATCGGTTCAGATTTAGATATAGCACCCATACGAATTTCACTCCCGCTTTTACTCTTTTCACTCTAGATACCACATATTACAACAGATTTTCATTAAAATTGGCAAAACATCTTATATCGTAACTAGAATCACCTGTGGTAAAAATGTTTTAGATCGGTTCAGATTTATATATAGCTCCCATACAAATTTCGCTCCCGATTTGACTTTTTCCGCTCTAGAAACCACATAATGTATCAGTTTGTCTTCAGATTTGGTAAAACATCTTATATTTCCACTAGAAACACCCATGGTGACTATCGGTCAGATCGGTTCAGATTTATATATAGCTCCCATAAACATTTCGCTCCCGATTTGACTTTTTCCGCTCTAGAAACCAATATTGTAACAGATTGTCTTCAGATTTGGCAAAACATCTTATATTTAAACTAAGAACATCTATGGTGAAAATAGGTCAAATCGGTTCAGATTTAGATATAGCCCCCATACAAATGTCGTTCCCGATTTGACATTTTCCTCTGTAGAAATCATATATTGTACTCGATTTTCTTTGAATTTGGCACAACATCTTATAATCTTACTAGAAACACCTATGCGGAAATTGGGTAAGATCAGTTCAGATTTAGATATAGCCCCATATAAATGTCGCTCCCGATTTGATTTTTTCCGCTTTAAATGCCACATATTCTAATCGATTTTCTTTAAATTTGGCACAACATCTTATAATCTAACTAGAAACACCTGTGGCTAAAGCGGGCTAGATCGGTTCAGATTTAGATATAGCCCCCATACGAATTTCACTCCCGATTTTATTCTTTTCACTCTAGATACCACATATTACAACAGATTTTCTGTAAAACATCTTATATTGTAACTAGAAACACCTGCGGTAAAAATGTGTTAGATCGGTTCAGATTTATATATAGCTCCCATACAAATTTCTCTCCCGATTTGACTTTTTCCGCTCTAGAGACTACATAATGTATCAGATTGTCTTCAGATTTGGTAAACATCTTATATTTCCACTAGAAACACCCATGGTGAATATCGGTCAGATCGGTTCAGATTCATATATAGCTCCCATACAAATTTCGCTCCCTATTTGACTTTTTCCGCTCTAGAAACCACATATTGTATCAGATTGTCTTCAGATTTGGCAAAACATCTTATATTTAAACTAAGAACATCTATGGTGAAAATATGTCAAATCGGTTCAGATTTAGATATAGCCCCCATACAAATGTCGTTCCCGATTTGACATTTTCCTCTGTAGAAATCATATATTGTACTCGATTTTCTTTAAATTTGGCACAACATCTTACAATCTTACTAGAAACACCTATGCAGAAATTGGTTAAGATCGGTTCAGATTTAGATATAGCCCCATATAAATGTCGCTCCCGATTTGACTTTTTCCGCTTTAAATGCCACATATTCTAATCGATTTTCTTTAAATTTGGCACAACATCTTATAATCTAACTAGAAACACCTGTGGCTAAAGCGGGCACAACATCTTATAATCTAACTAGAAACACCTGTGGCTAAAGCGGGCTAGATCGGTTCAGATTTAGATATAGGCCCCATACAAATGTCGCTCCCGATTTGAATTTTGCGCTCTAAAAACCATATATTGTTCCCGATTTTCTTTAAATTTGGGACAACATCTTATAATCCAACTAGAAACACTATGCAGAAATTGGGTAAGATCGGTTCAGATTTAGATATAGCCCCCATACAAATGTCGCTCCCGATTTGACTTTTGCCGCGTTAAAAGCCACATATTGTGCTCGATTTTCTTTAAATTTCGCACAACATCTTATAATCTAACTAAACAAAACTAAGGTGAAAGTGGGTAAGATCGGTTCAGATTTAAATATAGCCCAAATTCAAATGTTGCTCCCATAAGTTTAACCGATTTTGGCCAAACTATACATTTTACTATTACAAACTATTCATTTATACATATCCTCATACAAATGTCCTTTCCGATATAAAATTTTTTGTCAAACACATACAAAAAACCTTCCCGTTTTCACTTTATCACCGAATTGTATTCGGATTGAAAGTGGAGTGTATCATAGAGTCGGCCCCTTACTGGTTTATATATATAGATTAACGTTTGGCATTTAACTAAATCGAAAAGAAAGCGAAAAAAGAAATCTTTACTCAAGTGGCGACTAAAGCAAGTGTCTCTTGACGGACGTGAAGTTATTCGAAAGCTGCACGTGACTTGGTAGTTGTGGAGAAATTCAAGTGTGATGTAAAGACGACTATAAATTTGACTATTTAGGGAAATAGTTAATGAAGGGTAGGGTAGGGCAGGGTGAGTGAGTGTGTGTGCGCGTACATTCATACATTACACAAATTATGTGATATGGGCCATAAGATAAATAATTATGAGATAATTTAATTTGTAACACAGGTCAGTGTCAGCTTTACGCATCTAGTATATTGTGACATACTATGGTCACAGCCAAATATACAATATGACTCATATCAAGTTGATTTAATTCTATTTCGAAAATAGGGTCTAAAACAATAATTTTTATTGCTATTAAAATACAATTGTAGAAGAATTCAAACATTTGTTAATAATACAGAAAATTGATTGAAATATGTTTAGTTGAAGTTTTTTTTAAGTTTCATGTTTTTATTGGATTGAATAATAATTTTAATTACAAATATTCTATATATAACTTTTGTTTAATCATAAAGAAATTAGTTTACCTAATTTATTATTTGTTGTGTGTATAAGAGCTTTTATGGGGAGGGTAGTCTGTTTGGTGAGGCTTTACATCAAACGAGCTTTAACGTTAGGTTTGAAGTATTTAGATTGATAGATGTTTAACGCTGTAAAAAACTTATCAACGACATTAAATGACTGAGCTATGTTATGGGGGAAGCACACCAATTTATGAACCAATAATTGCCTGCAATATTTCTTTGGTTGTTGGAGGAATATTTTCTTTTGCAGTTATTCTTTACTCTCAAAAAGCCTTCCATATTCTTTTGAATTTTCAATTTAATAATAAAACGACGCTTCATTCTTATAATCTCAAATATACAAACAATTGTTTATTTTTTCCGTTCTTCTGTTTACATTACAATAAATAAATTAATTAAAGCGAAAATAAATAAATATTTTAAATAAATTACAATCAACTAAAGTTAAAAGCAGAAAGTACCCAAAACAAAAAACTTCTCTTCTTCTTTCTCTTCTATATAAAGTCTAGTCTATAAAGAAATTCTTTGGAATTGACGGTGCTAGAAATGGGCGAGCGCGTGTTTGAAGTGACCAACCGGAAACGGTAAACAGGAAATTAACCATGACCTTATTTTAAATTTATTCCACTGAATCCATCCATCATCATTTACACGTGGACGGCGCCACGAAAAAAGGTGTCGCCTTTGTATCCTTTACATTTTAGCATTTTGTGAAGTTTTTCCTTTCCTTTTTTGTCATCAACTTGTTTGTGGGGGGAAAGAGGGATTGGTAGTTTAATCGATTGGTGGGGAATGGTGTGGGGAGGTAAGGTTTGAGGCAGCTTTTGTGCGAATGCTTAGTTGTAGGCATTGTAGGCCAAGTTTTGGGCAGCAGGATTTGTTTCATATTGTTCTACACTAGAAATAGAACTGACCGAACGACCATCCCAGGGACCATGAGCGCTGATATGGGCCGAATGATGTTCAGTGGCGATCTGGAAGAGAGATGAAAAAATAAAATAATTAAATTCATTTGTTATAAATATTCCCTAAGAAGGCATAATTATCGCAAGGGTTTCATATTAAACTCCATGAATTTTTATTCAAGATCAATATTAAAAATTTAGAAATTTTTTTCTTTAACATCATTATGAAGAAAAGCTTCTATACAGCAGCAAGAGAGGGCACAGTAAAAAGTTTTAGTCAAACATTGTGAAGAAAGCTTCAAATCATATATCCCACACTACTTTTTTAAGTTTAGAGATTATGCGGAGAGCATTTTACTGAAACTTCCCTCTCGAATATATATTTTCCGGTTCAAGGTTTAAGTGATTTTTCATAACTTTAGACCAGATGTTTTAATAAGAAACATTTGCGTTAATTACAACCATGGTGCTAAGACTATAAAATTTAATATAGACAACGTAAGTTTATCTATTGAGACAGTAAGATGAAAGCTCTTTGTAGATGTCGTCACTCTCACATACAAATGACTGAGAATTTACGTCAGTCCCCATCTGTTGAGAAAACTGTCTATAAACTTACGGAGTCTGCATTAAATTTCCCTGTCATTGCTTGATCTTTGTGGTGGTGGGGATCTTGATGATGAGAGAGGGAAATGATAGCCGAAATGCTGTAGACATTTTAGTTGTAGCGTTTTCTGTTTTGAGGTATGAAGGAGGCACGTGTATTTGGCAGGAGTGCTAAAGCAAATCCCACAATTACCTATTTTTTCTTTGGTTTTAGTTTTTGGGGGGAATTTAAAGAGGAGAACTTGAAGTTCTCTCTCTACGTATACTCTTTTGCTTAACAGTAATTCTCTTTCGCTCTGTCTATTTGCCATTTCATCTCTCTTTCACTCTCTCTCACCATCCTCTCTCTTTCTCTTTTAACATGCCACCATCACCTAAAAGTAGACATGGTTTTGTTTTTTAATAAATCCATTCTCGAACTTACCTTTTTGCAGACTTGGAAAATGGCCAAACCCACCGAGACCAGGAAGGAGAAGAAACCCAAGCCTAAAGCATTCATAGCCTTGATTTTCAAGATGCCAATGGCCATGGGGATGATGGTGATGGCCTTCAACAGGATCAAGACCATAATGGGCATGGCCATCTTGCGCAAACGATGTTTCTTGCCTTTTTTGGAAGAGGAAGAGGAAAAAGACATATATTAATAAAAATAAGCTCATTCGAAAGATATAGATTTGAAAGCATGCAACACACCCTTCTTGAAAATGCTACCCTTCTTACCCTTGCCTTCGACGACACCCTCACCCGCAAATTTGACGTTCAGACTCAATTCATCATTGGCCAAATTACGGGATGAGACAGTGACTTTGGCATCGGCCAGAGGCAAGTCCATGGTAACGTCGTGACCTTGTAGATAGCCCTCGATGGTTTCAAAGAAGCCACCGCTGGAGCGGCCCTCAACGGCAGGAGCTTGATAACCATTTGATTGTACCTCAACACCGGACATCTGATTGAAGAGAAGTTATTTTTATTTTTAATAAATCATCCCATCATGTTGAACTTGGACTTACCGTGAAGGTGTCTTTGGTCATGACGGTGTCCAAAAAGCGCATAGCTCTGACTTTCACACAGGCCATGCTATCACTGCCGCTTTCACATTTGGCATTCTCATCGTCGATCATGCTCTGCATGTTGACGGCATGACAGCCCAAGGCCGAAAGGCCCAAGAGAGCCACTAGGATCATGTGTTTGGAGGAAATCATCTTTCTGGCGCTGGAATATCCCTGCAGGTTGGCTAACCGTTGTCTTTTGCTACTTCACGCTACTTCGTCTACTTCCCAAAAGACCCGAGCTGTGGTCAGTATGAAAAGACAATTGCAAATAATAATTAAATTTCTATTGTCCAGGTTTTTTATACTAAGCATTAACCAAAAGCCACAAAAGAAATAAAACAAAAAACAACATTCGAAACAAAAAATCAATCGATTTCAATAACAATAACACTAACAACAGCCACAACAACAATGACTCTCACAAAGAAATTCACTGTCAATGGTGGATGTGTACAAAATGTAATGCAATGCTGGCCAATTGAAATGACAGACATGGCCCATACCAACCAACCAACACAAACACCACCAACAACAACCATATCAAAGTACTCAAAATCTCCAGCTAAGCTCGGCCTGCCTGCCTGCCTGGCTTAAGAAATTGTCTCAATTGCCGCGAGAGAGCCAAACAAGGCGTTATTGTTGTAATTGTTGTCGGACGGCGGTCTCCGGACGTATGCTTAATATTGGTTTAGCCAGCGTTATGCCACCACCACCACCACTCTTCTTCCTCTTCAATCTATTATAAAATTCATTCATGATTTTCCTTAGCCACTGTATTATGGAGTCTTCTCACGTCTCATCGTTCGCCGTTGATGTGTACAAAATGTGTTTTAATTCAATAAAAAAATACATTTGCCGGTTTAAGTTTTGATACTTTTCGTTTGTAATTATAAGTTTTTGGTTTCCAGTTTGGTTTATTGCCATAAACATGAACTAATGTGTCCATTGCCGTGTTAATAATTGAGATGAAATTATGGCAATTATAGCAATGACTTATTTTGAAAACGTCTCTATTTTCACTGCGCCATCAGTCCATCAGTTCTTTGAACTTGCTCGTCTAGCCGTCTGTCGCGTAAAACGTGCTCTCGTTGAAACAGTAAAAATTTGCATGCATCAGTGCACAATATGCCAATAAGAAACTTAATGTTCGTATTTGAGTTGGATAAACGATTTTAGGCGACACTTCTACGTCCTTGAAAGCAAACAGCAAAGCAAGCCTTTCTGGGGAAACTAGGCAACGATATTAATAAATTAAATAACTTTTAAAATTAAATTAAATTTCAAAGTAGGTTCACTAAATGGTCTGTGAGCCAGTCAATTGCTCACAATTCAATTAATTGTCTGCATCCAATAATAATGCATTAACGACATACCCAAGTGGTTAGTGTTGATGATTCCTGTAAAAGTGTACAAAAAAACGTATCGGCGTTTTGAAAGTTTATTTATCGATATTTCTCCCTAATGCACATTCTCTTGCTGAACCGGCATAGCAAACCTTGCGATTCTTTTATTTGTCGTATAGGATGTGTTCAGTAATATTAGTTAACAGTTGAACCCACTAGCTACTCAATATATGGGTCTTTTTGTCCCTTTTGTGCAAAAGGATAAAAACACCCCTAAAGTAAGGGTTTAACTGGTCAACATTTTCTACAAAAATATTTGCCATAAAATTATACTATAGTTGGGTCATTTAAAATTTAAACTTAAAATCGGCTATTAAAAGTACTGATTATTTTTTTCAAATTTCCGGTTTAATTGGAAAGGTTGAACCTTGTCATTTTATAATGGAACATAACATTATTCATAAGACTACCACGCGTACACGGCCCAAAATCCACAAAAACATTGACTCGTTGTGCATGCATTTGCTTCTCAATAGTCACGTATGGATTCTCTGAACCCCATATGCAGCAATTTTGCTTATTGACATAGCCACCGAGATGAAAATGAGGTTCGTAAAGGCTGAACTGAAGGCCGATCTCTTCTCGAAAAATTTCCACGTAAATTTCTTAAAGTGAGCTTTAAAGTCTCACTACTTTGGAAGTAAGTTTTAAATATTTCCCAATTTTGTTCCTGAAATTTGTTCTGGAACCTTTTATAAAATGGTTCAAGGAAATATGAATTTTTAGCTGCCACTTTGAAACGTCCGATAATAAGACAAATGAGTTATTCTAAGACAATAATCAAAATTTATATTTAAAGTGCTTCCGACTTCTATTAATTCAAAAATAAATTATTGAAAATATGCAACGAAAAAAATTACACGGGGAAAAGAAATTTTAGGGGTGTTTACAGGAGCGTTTAGCTCACGGCTTGAACGAATTATAGTGCATCCTAATATAAATATATATCTATATATATAATTCAATGTGTGGCTGTATATCTATTTGTCTTTATGTTCCGTATAGGACGCCAAATCGGTGGACTGCACTATGGGTGGAAATGGGAAAATGTGGCCAAAAGTCTGTAAAATCCCCAAAGATGCTTGGATCTGGATGAAATTTGGAATGAATACAAATAACATGACCTTGATTCATGCAGCGTTTTTATACACTCCACGAGAGTATTATGGCTTTGTGCATTTGTTTGTAACACCCAAAAGGAAGCGAGATAGACCCATTGTATACCGATCGACTTAAAATCACTTTCCGAGTCGATTTAGCCATGTCCGTCTGTCCGTCTGTCCATCTATTTATTTAATCAAATTACAGGTCGCAATTATAGTCCGATCTTAACAAAAATTGGCATAAATAAGTTTTGTGGTTCAAGGACGAACGCTATTTAATTTGAGGCAAATCGGTTCAGATTTAGATACAGCCCCCATACAAATGTCGCTTCCGATTTGACATTTTCCGTTCTAGAAACGACATATTGTACCCTATTTTCTTTAAATTTGGCACAACATCTTATAATCCAACTAGAAATACCTATGCAAAAATTGGGTAAGATCGGTTCAGATTTAGATATAGCCCCCATACAAATGTCGCTTCCGATTTGACATTTTCAGCTCTAGAAACGACATATTGTACCCTATTTTCTTTAAATTTGGCACAATATCTTATAATGTAAGTGGAAATACCTATGCAGAAATTGGGTAAGATCGGTTCAGATTTAGATATAGCCCCCATACAAATGTCGCTCCCGAATTGACATTTTCAGCTCTAGAAACGACAGATTGTACCCGATTTTCTTTAAATTTGGCACAACATCTTATAATCCAACTAGAAACACCTATGCAGAAAGTGGGTAAGATCGGTTCAGATTTTGATATAACCCACATACAAATGTCGCTCCCGATTTGACTTTTGCCGCTTTAGAAACCATATATTGTTCTCGATTTTCTTTAAATTTGGAACAGCAGCTTATAATCCAAGTAAAAAACCTATGCAGAAAGTGGGTAAGATCGGTTCAAATTTAGATATAGCCCAAATACAAATGTTGCTCCCAAATGTTTAACCGATTTTGGCCAAACTATACATATTATATTTCACCTATTTCGTTCCAGATTTCAATAGACCCCCCATTTAACATTTTTTGTCAAACACATATATTTACAGAATACAAAAAATCCTTCCCGTTTTCACTTTTTCTCCGAATTAAATTGTTTTCGGGTAGAAAGTGGAGTGTATAAATCGAATTGTGTATAAATGGAATTATAAATCGTTTTTAAAGAATAAAATATGATATATGTGGCGCAAAAGCAGAAATGAAAATGAGTTTTGTTTTCACTAAATGTTTATTTGAGGATATACAATATATACATTCAATTTTCTATTTATTATATTACTTTCAAAAACATTTATATTTATACTATTGTATACTCTACAAATACTTTACTATACTAAATATATTATAATATGGACTTCAATCTTTTGCTTCTTGTGACAAGTATTTGACTTTTTTCTCCTTCTGCAAACGTCCGTAGCTGATTTGTGGGTCAGATCTTACCAAAAGACTTCGAATTATGTCCTCGTTGCTAGCCTTTCGTGAAAACTTTCGGCTCTTTTCAGCTCGAAAACTCTCAAAGACTTTAATACTGGCTTCCAGAACTTCTTCCGAAAAGCAAGCCTACCGATTATATAATACTATTTTCGTGGACTAAGACCTTATGTACAGTGTTTTCTTAGTTTCGTAAAAGTCTCACTGGAATATTCCTCAAAATTAGTACAATCAAGTTCTAGACAGCTTGCCATTGCTTGTAATATATTGCCGAATACCCTCATAATACCGTAAGTCGTTACACTTGAACCGTATGATATAGGTAGCTAACTATAGACAAAATTGAGTTACTGGCGTTTTTTGACAAAGTTCCAAAGTTCCCTATGAGTGTGAATAAGTAGTGTCAAATTAAAGAGGAGAATATCTGTTAAAAATACTTCAAATGTCATGTTTCTATCTGTATTGGTTCAGCATTGACAGTCATTTATAGTTTCCCCTTAGTTTATCTAGTTTATTCATATTGTACTTTTTCAGAGGGATACATGAAATGGTTGTTAATGCTAAACTAATAAAGATAGAAGCTTTCAAGTTGAAGTAATTTTAGCACATATTTTCTTCTTTAATTTGACACGTACACCGGTATCATAGGGTGCAAAGAAGTTTTTAAAATAAATTTTGAAAAATGTTATCCTTTGTAATTTTGCAGTCCTTTTAGGAGGGCAAAGGATGATGAAATGAAAAACTAAAAATGTCAAATAACTCCACTTCACCTATAGTTTCAGACGTCTATCATTTGGTCCAAGTGTACTGTCGGACAGTGTAATATCCACTTCTATTTCCAAAATACCAAAAGTCAATCACTTACATTCGAAAATATGTTGTAGCGTCCAAAGTGCAACGAAGGTGCAGACGAAATTTGCACTGGTGTTACAGAACACCCTAACGAAGACTCTGACATTAATTTTGTAGTAGCCACTGCCTTCTTTTCTTAGCTATAAGAAACGTAAATTACAAAAAATCAACATTTTATGCCAAAAAGGGACTGTGTTATAATTGAAGTTTCAACTACCAAAACAAATGAAAAATTCCAACACCAATTTATTATTTTATTCTGCACAGAAAATGCACTAAGCCTATATACATATTGGTCAACTCTTTTTCTCCATTCTATCCATACAGTATTTTATAATTTATCAAACTGTTCTCTAAATATAGGTTAAAATATACGCTTAACTTTGGAGAGACATATAATCGCCTGAATATTCGTATTTAGTGTTTATAGTTTGGATGTAAAATGCTGGATATGTGTTTAACAGATAGGCATAATCATTTTTTCAATATTATATGTTTCATAAAATCTGACTTATGACCGCTTTTTCGAATTTCCGTCCATAGTGGACCGATAGATTGAAAATTATATTGTAGCTCATCACACTTAAACTCTATTGATAGAATTGATTACAATTCTCATTTCTCTTACGCTGAAAGAATTTCCTTCATAATATTTATAAGCGATTTCCTTAAGGGATTTTCATAAATAGTGTGAATTTTTTCATAACACGTATAAAAACTTCATAAATAAAATGAAACGTTTCATACAATTTGTTCATAAACATTTCAAATTTCATAAAATAATATTGTTAAATTAATTAAACTTAATTTTATAAGATCAAAGAAAAATTGTGTGTGTTTGACACAAAATGTTAAATCGGAAAGAACATCAGTATGGGGGCATATTGAAACATGGAACGCTGTGACCCACTTGTATGTTTATAGGTGAAATATAATATGTAAAGTTTGGCCAAAATCGGTTAAACATTTGGGAGCAACATTTGTATATATATCAATAAATGTATATCTAAATCTGAACCGATCTTACCCACTTTCACCATAGATGTTTCAGTTAGATTATTAGATATTTTGCCAATTTTAAAGAAAACCGGGTACAATATGTGATGTAGGTATTTCTAGGTAGATTATAAGCCAAATTTGAAGAATATCGGGTACAATATGTGGTTTCTACAGCGGAAAAAGTCAAATCGGGAGCGACATTTGTATGGGGGCTATATCGAAATCTGAATCGATCTTACCCACTTTCTGCATATGTGTTTCTAGTTTTACTATAAGATCTTGTGCCAAATTTAATGAATATTGGGTACAATATGTGATTTTTAGAGCGGAAAATGGCAAATCGGGAGCGAGATTTGTATGGGCGCTATATCTAAATCTGAACCGATCTTACCCACATTCTGCATAGGTGCTTCTATTTGTATTATAAGATGTTGTGCCAAATTTAAAGAAAATATGATACAATATGTGGTTTCTAGAGCGGAAGAAGTCAAATCGGGAGCGATATTTGTTTGGTGGCTATATCTAAATCTGAACCGATTTGCCTCAAACTCGCTTCCTTCTGTCTGTCACAAACATATGCACAAAGACATAATGCCCTTGAGGAGGGTATAATTATAATAATAATCGCAATTTATTTAACAAATAATAAATATACTGGATTTATATGTGAAATCGACAGTCTCTAATCTAATCGGTAATACTGTTGTCTGCATTCAATGGTGGAGGCTACAAAAGATTCGGTCAGTCGAACTGAACGCCTTGCCTTACTGGTTTCTTATACATTTTGATGAAATATATATATTTATATAGAAATATAATAAACAAATTATTAATTCGTTATTCTTTGAAATAAAATAATATAGAAAAACTAAAAGCATTAAAATGTTCCAGACATTAGTTATATACAAATTAGCTTCATTAATTATCCCTTACAATATATATATATATATATGTTCTACTTGATCTCCTTTGAAAGTTGCCAGCCGAACACCTTTTAGACCATTTCATACTGGTTTTGTATGCATACATATATACTAAATTTTACTTGGTAACTAAAACTCCCCACAAAACAAGCAAGGAAAATCCAAACGATGTCCGACTTGATTTCATTATTTGAGGAAAATGTAATAATATTTTGCTATTCAAACAATGGAATATTCCAGATTCAATCGTCCCTCATTGACATCATGAATATAAATGCACGTAAGCAATTATCCCACACGATTTCGATTGTTGCTGCTCAATTTAATTAATTCTCACTCACTCACCCTCACACACGCAACCATCGGAAATGAAATATATTTAGATAATTTAATCAGAATTTCTATATGCACATGTACGTCTTACTGCACGCAAACTTTATTTAGCAAAAGCTTTTAATTAAATTATATATTAGCTAAAACGAAGGTATTCTGCGTGATGTGTGTTCGTTCGATTGGGTTTACTAGCTTAATTTTTGTAAGGAATTTACTCGCTTACGAAGAAAGTAGCTTGATGCTATCTTAGTGGCGCTGACAGACTTTTCTTGTTGATCAATTTAAGATGAAATGGGATAGAAATGGTACCAACCCAATCGCTGCAGCTAGAGTCATGAAATTCGCAAAACAGAAAAAATTCTAAATTTATACTTTTAGGGTTAAAATGGGGAAAGAGGGATAAAAATGGTACCAAATAAACATCGGTAGCTGGAATCATGAAAGTCAGTGCGTAGGCAATTCCCTGGCTGTATGGATGGTTGTGATTGTAAATGAGTAAAATTGAGTGAGAGGGATACATAAGTACAGAAATACCGCAAATAAGCACATTATTTGAACACACATCTAGTATAATTTTGGTACGAAAGCATTTCCCAACAAACGGTAATAGTCTTTAAATTTATTTAAATTTGCATTAAAATATTATAATTTTAATAATATGGTACTGCGAAGACATCGTCCTCTCTCTCTCTGCCGGTAATACTATGGGCTTCGCTCCATGGTGGAGGGTATATAATATTCGGCGCGACATAACTGAACTACCTTTTCTCGTTTTTTGAATATATTAATTTTCACCTGTTTTTTTTGTGACAATACAAAATTTTAAAGAATTATATATTTATTTTTTTATGAATTAGTGCCCTCCTCGATTTAAATTATTTTTTCACTAAAAGTAGCCCAATGTGATTACTTTCAACTGAAATAAATGAATAAATTCTTTAAATTTCTACACAGTGACGAAATTTATCTTAAAAGGTATTTTTTAAGGGAAATTTATGAATTCACTCGCACTTCTTAACAAATATTTCAAAAACAAAGTAAACTTCTGTCGGCTAAACCAACTTACATATACCTCACTCTCTGATAGCATATATACGGAAGTTATAAGGAATGACATTTAGCGTAGGGCAGTATAAAGTACTAGGAGGTTTGTGTCACATGGTCTCAGTTTCAACATTTATAAAATAATTGGAAACACTTGATAAAATATCAAGTCATAGTGTCTTCCATGCACCAGTATAGAAGTTATGAAGGATTTGATATTACCTACGATAGGGACAATTATGTGGGAGGTACAAGAATGAGCGTGGCTAAGGTGTAAATATTGTGTACCCTACACTACAGGGTATAATGTCTTTGTGTATTTGTATCACGATACAGATCGAAATTATTGTCCGATTCTAACGAAACTTGCAAAACGATTTTTGCTCGTTGATGACGGGTGCTATTTAATTTGAAGCAAATCGGTTCAGATTTAGATAGAGCCCCCATACAAATTTTGCTCCCGATTTGACTTGCTGTAGAATCCACATAATTTAAGCGTTTTTTTTATCAAATTTTGCACAACATCTTATATCTAAGTTGAAAACATTTGTGGTGAAAATGGGTCAAATCGACATTTTCCGTACCGTAAATTTTCCGTAGAAACCGTAAATTTTAACAGATTTTCTTAAAATTTGGCATAACACCTTATATTTCAACTAGAAACATTTCTGGTGAAAATTGGTCAAATCGGCTCTGATTTAGATATAGCACCCATACAAATTTCGCTCCCGATTTGAGGTTAACAGCTGTAGAAACCACATACCTTATATTTACACTAGAAACATCTATTAGAAAACTGGATAAGATCGGTTCAGATTTTTACGATTTTCACCGAATTGAATTGTAGTGGAGTAGAAAGTGTAGGGTATCATATAGTCGGCCCCTACCGAAGTTTCCCTTTCCTTACTTGTTTAGGTTTAAAGTGATTATAAAAACATTTTCTAACATTAAATTGCAAATGATTTTGACTACCTGTATATATCCTATGTCGGTTTTATTGTAACCAAAGTTTATGCCACTTTATGTGGGAGTACCATAAGGGGTGTGGCTCTTGTCATAAAGAACAAAAATTGTCAACATATAAAATCGCAAATGTCGTCGAACAAATCGGCTGTAGTGTGTATAGGTAGCGTATACGTGCTGTTGATTAAGGGTAATATCATTCATACGCACTGTAGTCGGACTAACCATTAACAGAAACAGTCCTGCAAGATTAAGGTGACCATCCATCCCGCTTTTTGATGTCCAGTCCCGCTTTAATTTCCCATCCCGCATAATCCCGCTTTTTTGCTATAAATTATTTTTGGTACATTATCGATTAAAAATTGTCACTTAAATTTGTCCAGAATTTCTAAAATATTTAATTAATTGCCCTTATTCTATATTTAGGCTCTGTTTTTAAGGGAACATTTAAGATCATTAATTGTAATTTAATCACCACTTTGATAAAATGTAACGCTGTCAATGCTGTGTTGTCCAATTGATTAATTTAAAATATATTTTAATAAGACATGAATTAGAATGTCAAACAGTTTATGAAAGGAAACTATAATGGTACTAGGTGGTATAAAAATCACTTTCAATAATATAGTTGTTTCTGTGACAGGTTCACAAGCACCTGTAGTGCGTTTTTTAATATTAATAAAATATAGACTCATGAAATTCTAGTCAGCGTTTTAAACAACCTTTTTATGTGTAAATTTCATATTATGTGGAAATTTCTTTACATTTTAAAGATTGCATTTAACACTATGAAAATTTATAACGAAAGATACATTAACAAGCGTCAAGTTCAGCCACACCTAATCTTCTATGGAGTGAATTTCATAGTATTACCGATTCTAGGCTGTCGACTTTGCGTAGAAGTCAACCTACACGCCGACATATGTTTACTATTTTAAATAAATTGTGATGTTTCATTGGTGAAATAGTGAACAAATTTAAATAATTTTAAAGAACACTCCCGCAGCAATCATCAAAGATGTGTCTATTTTCTGTCCGTGTTAGGGAAAACTTGATGCCTCTGATCAATTTTAACTATTTACAATCCTAATATCTAGCCATGTCCGTCCGCCCGTCTGTTGAAAGCATGCTAGCATCTAAAGGAAAGGAGATAGAACGTCCAAATTTTCCATAAATGCGTCTTATAGTCGTAGATCGGTTGGGATTGCAACTGGGCGATATCGGTCCAAAGGAAAAAAATTTTCCCTCACAAGGACTTAAAATACCCATAATTACCCCTAATAATTAAGATTATTTAAGCATGTTTTTTTTTTTCAACTCTATGTTTTTGAGTAACAGAGGCCGAATTGCTGCGAACGGCGACGAATCGATAATTGATGGTCATCACTAGTGTTGCCAACAAGATAATAGCTAAAAACTTTATATAACAAAAACGTGCACCATAAAGTGATTCTTATTCGTAGGTAAAGTGAAAACGGGAAAATTTTTTGTATGTTTCCTAATCACAGGCTAATATGACCTGGTCCAATTTGTCAAATAATATTAGTATCGGGCCTACATCAAAACATGGAATGAAGTGACTAACTTTCGAAATTTGTATGGGAGCTATATATAAATCTGAACCGATCTTCTTCAAATTAAATAGCGTTCGTCCTTGTCCCGAAAAACTTCGTTGTGCAAAGTTTCGTTTGGTTCTGGCTACAATTGCGACATGTATCGTGATTACAACAATAAATGGACAGACGGACAGACGGGCATCGCTAAATCGACTCAGAAAGTGATTCTAAGTCGATCGGTATAATTAACAATGGGTCTATCTCCCTTCCTTTAGGGTGTTACAAACAAATGCAAAAAGACATAATACTCTCGTGGAGTGTATAAGAATGTGGTGTGTACATTCTTCTAATTGAGAAATACATACATAATGTAAAAGCATTTTTCCAAATTCGTACTTTTAAGGGATAAAATGAGAATAGAGGGATAAAAATGGTAACAACCAAACGGCTGTACCTAAACTAATGAAATTCGGTGTATACATTTCTCCGATTGTGTAGTCACGTAAAATAATGGAATTTTTCGAAAATAGTGCTTTTTGGGGTTAAATTGAAAAAAAAAAACAAGTAAAAACGGCGTTAAGTTCGGCCTGGACGAACTTTATATACCCTCCACCATGGATTGCATTCCACAGAGGTTCTCGGTTTTCGTAGAAGTGCAGTAATATTACAGGAAAATATATATTTTTTAATATAGGCAAACCAAAACAAATATTGATATATAATTTTATAAATAAATATAATATTTTAATTATTTCAAACCATTATTTATTTAAAATCAAAAAATAAATATTCTTCTATTTATATTTTCAAAAAGCTTAAATACCATAAATATTGGTAGATAGTGGGTGCTACAGTTGGTTGTATTTCCACTCTATTTTAATTCCAAAAGTACAAATTTTTAAAATCCATTATCAGACGTACATAGTGCAAAATAACTTAACTTCATGATTCAATCAATTTTTGTCGTAATAGAAAAGGTACGAATTTGGAAAAAAAAAACTTTTTATATTGCGTGTCTATGCAGGTAGAGGAATGTATGCACCGAATTCCATAATTCCAGCTGCGTCCATTTGGTTGGTACCAATTTTACCACCTTGACGTTTCTACGCAACTAGAATTTCATCATTCTAGCTGTAGTCGTTTAGTTGGTACTATTTTTATCCCTCTGTACCATTGTATCCCTTGAAAGTACAAATTTCGAAAATTCCGTTTATTTTCCGTGTCTACGCGGTCAGAGGAATGTATACTCCGAATTTCATGACTCTAGCTGCGGTCATTTGGTTGGTACTATTTGTATCCCCTTTTTTTAAACCCCAAAAAGTTCGAATTTCGAAAAACCTGTTTATTTTAAGTGTCTACGCAATCAGAGGAAATTATACACCGAATTTCATTATTCCAGGTGTAGCCGTTTGGTTAGTACCATTTTTATCCCTCCGTACCGATTGTATCCCTTGAAAGTACGAATTTGGAAAAAACCTTTTATTTTTCATGTCTACGAAGTCAAAGGAATGTATACGAATGATGAATTTCATGACTCTAGTTGTGGTCATTTGGTTGGACATTTTGACCCCAAAAAGTACGAATTTTGAAAAATCAGTTTATTTTCCGTGTATACACAGGCAGAGGAATGTATACTCCAAATTTCATGACTCTAGCTGCGGTCATTTGATTGGTACTGTTTTTATCCCCTTTTTTCATTTTAACCCCAAAAAGTACGAATTTTGAAAAATCCGTGTATTTTACTTGTCTATGCAATCAGAGGAATGTATACACCGAATTTCATTATTCTAGGTACAGCCGGTTGGTTGGTACCATTTTTATCCCTCTATTACTGTTTTACCCCATAAAAGTACGAATTTGGAAAAAATGTTTTTATATTATGTATCTACTCAATTAGAAGAATGTATACGCCGAATTTCGTGTTTCTAGCTGTTGTCGTTTAATATGTACCATTTTTATCCCTTTTTTGCCCCATTTCACCCCCTACAAATAAGAATCACTTTATTGTGCACGTTTTTGCTGTAAGGGGAATTCGCATACCAAATATCAAGCAAATATAAACGGACATATTCAAAAAACATGCTTAAATACGCTAAAATATTAGGGATGGTTATGGGTATTTTTAGTCCTTGTGAGGAAAAATTTTTCCCTTTGGGACGATTTCGCCCCATTTCAATCCCAACCGATCTACGACTATAAGACGTATTTATGGAAAATTTGAACGTTCTAGCTCCTTACGTTTAGATGCTAGCGTGCTTTCAACAGATGGACAGACGGACGGAAGGACGGACGGACGGACATGGCTAGATCGTCTTAGAATTTTATGACGATCAAGAATATATATACTTTATAGGGTCTCAGGTCGATATTTCAAGGTGTTACAAACGGAATGACAAAGTTAGTATACCCCCATCCTGGAGGTGGAGGGTATAAAAAGGTTACAAATTTTACCAACCAAATGACAACAGCCCTTCAGTCATGAAACTGGTGTATACATTCCTCTGACTGCATAGACACGAAAAATAAAAGGTTTTTCCAAATTCGTACTTTCAAGTGATACAACGGGGACAGAGGGATGACAATGGTACCCATTAGAATGATGAAATTTGGTGTGTATATACCTCTAATTGCGTCGACACGTAAAATAAAGAGATTTTAGAAACTCACCTTTTTAAGGGGGTAAAGTGAGAAAAAGGGGATAAAAAGGTAACAATTAAATGGCCATAGCTAGAATCATGGAATTCGGTGTATACAATTCTCCAAATTCGTATTTTTTACTTTTACGGCAAAAATTGGTTGAATCATGAAATTAGGTTATCTTGCACTGTGTGCACGGTTGGAATTAAGTTAGGATGTAAATTCAATCAATTTAACGGTTGGAGCTGGAAATGCACACACTATCCCACAATATTTACGGTATTTAAGCTCTTTTGTTGCATTTCGATAGCCTGTTACTGCATTTAGATTGCCTGTGTGGAATGCAATCCATGGTGGACGGTATATAAAGTTCCACCTGGACGAACCTAACGCTGTTTTTAATTGTTTAAAATTCTATTATTTGGCAAAAGGCAAGGCGTGAGGTAGTTTTCCTCACTAGTATGCTCGCATCAGAATGTAAATATCTGTATACACTCCACGAGAGTATTATGTCTTTGTGCATTTGTTTGTAACACCCAAAAGGAAATGAGATAGACCCATTGTCAATTCTACCGATCGACTTAGAATCACTTTGTGAGTCGATTTAGCAATGTCCGTCCGTCTGTCCATCTATTCTTGTCATCACGATACAGGTCGCAATTGTAGACATACCTAAATGAAACTTTGCACAATGAAGTTTTTCGGGACAAGGACGAACGGTTAATCGGTTCAGATTTAGATATAGCCCCCATACGAATTTCACTCCCGATTTGACTCTTGTCACTCTAGATACCACATATTACAACAGATTTTCTTTAAAAACATTTTATATTTCAACTAGAAACACCTGTGGCAAAAATGTGTTAGATCGATTCAGATTTATATATAGCTTCCATACAAATTTCACTCCCGATTTGACTTTTTCCGCTCTAGAGACCACATATTTCACTTGATTTGCTTCAAATTACCTTGCATTACCTTATAATTCTGCTAGAAACATTTGCGTTGAAAATGGATTAAATCGGTTCAGATTTAGATATAGCCCCCATACAAATTTCGCTCCCGATTTGACTGTTTACGCTCTAGAAACCACATATTGTATCACAGTGTCTTCAGATTTGGTAAAACATCTTATATTTCCACTGGAAGCACCCTTGGTGAATATAGGTCAGATCGGTTCAGATTTATATATAGCTCCCATACAAATTTCGCTCCCGGTTTGACTTTTTCCGCTCTAGAAACCACATATTGTATCAGATTGTCTTCAGATTTGGCAAAACATCTTATATTTAAACTAGGAACATCTCTGGTGAAAATAGGTCAAATCGGTTCAGATTTAGATATAGCCCGCATTTAAATCTTCTTCAAATCTTGCAAAATATGTTATATTTCAAGTTGAAACACCAATGTTGAAAATAGGTCAGATCGGTTCAGATTTATATAAAGCTTCCATACAAATGTCGCTCCCGATTTGAATTTTGCCGCTCTAGAAATTAGCTTTGAAATTATATCCCGTAAGTAGGGTTTGGGGTCCGGGAATTCCTGACCAAATTTTTCCGGGAAAATTTTCAATTTCCCGGGAATACGGGAAACATTGGAAAATATTTAAAATTGGAATTTTTAGATGTATTTCAAATTCATATATGTAGTTACATTACTGACAATAATGAGTATTTGTTTATATTATTTTATATTTATTATATTTATATTACTACAAACAAAACTTTTTAAATTCGCTAAATAGCCATTTTATGCGAAACCAAGCTAGGGGAATAAAAATAAAAATATCATACTATGGCTTACATAATGTAAATTTTCTTGCTTTCCTGGAAGAATCGAGGTGAATATCTTCTTCAAGAGCAATTTACTTTACATATGTAGCCAGAAAGTAATGGTCTAAAAATAGGTTCGCCTGGAAACTTTCAAGAGAAATCTAATAGAAATATAAATATATGCTACGGTGTATTTAAATGACCCTTTGTAAGAATTAATGACTGGACTATTTCAATATTTTTATTTTTTTATGAATTTATTAAATTAATATTAATTTTTTATGTTTCTATTGTTTTTACAGTTTAGAAAATTCCCCCCTGTTTCTATAAAATATTTTTGTCTCCAGACGAATGAATATTCAAAATTAAATGCGTCATAACATTCTCCGTCATATGAGTTATTTGTTTCGTTAATCGTTTTCAATTTTGAATCTAGAGTAGGTGTCAGTCACTTCTACCTGCGATATAAATATGCAATTCTGACGATTAGTCTACAACTTTTCAAGTTTATAATGAGAAAATGTAATTTATAATCGGAATATGTAAGTTCATAAAAGGAAATGTAAATTCATAATAGGAGCATTGAATTCATAATCTGCACTGTTAATTCGTAATGTGAAATGTAAATTCTTTTTGAGATATATAAATCATAATCAGGAACTCTTTCTATGGATATTTTCGTAGAAACACATATTTTTATCAATGTTCTCATTATAAACTTACATTTTCTCAATATGATTTTATATTTTCTCATTATGAATTCATATTTTCTGAATATGAAAACGTATTTTCTGATTATGAATTTGGAGTTTCTGATTACAAACTTGTATATTTCATTATGAATTTGTATGTTCCTATTATGAATTAATTGTTCTCAATGAATTATGATTTATATATCTCATTATGAATTAACATGTTCATATTATACATTTACATAACCCATTATGAACTTATATGTCCCTAATATGAATTTACATTTCTCAATATAAATTTGTATGTTCCGAATATAATCTTGAAAAGGTGTAGAGTAAAATATTTGTAAAATGAAAAATAATTTGTAAAATATTTTGACAATAACATTCGTTTTTAATTTGGAAAAACAGTTATTAGTTGTTGATATTTTAAACCATATTGAACATACCTATAAATAAATTACTTTTTCACGGGAATTCCCGGGAATGAAATTTTTCAAATGAAAAAAGTCCGGGAAACCCCAAACCCTACCCGTAAGTGATGTCCATTTTCTGCTTCGCACATACGGGCTCTTTTTAGTATATTTTCCATAACTTTTCGTACAATTTCAAAAAAAAAAAATGGGCCAATTACCTTTCGGAGGATACACCGCACCAAACAGTACACTTAAGTGGGTGTGATTGTCGCTGATGAATTACTCTTGGATTTTCCATAGTCCATATCCTGCAGTTTTGCTTGTTGGCATACCCATTTAATAGGAAATGCGTTTCATCGCTCATTACCAAATTGTGATTGTTGGTTTGAAAAATAAAATTCAATTATTGTTGTACGTTATTCGATCGTGTAATGATTTATATATAATTCTCCTTCACAAAATGCTAAAAAAAACAAAGAAAGAATAATAATTAAAAAAGTTATAAAGAATTCAAACCATATAGCTCTTTCTGCGCCACCCTGTGTAAGAATTCACTCATTTAAATGTAGGTTTGACTCCCTACCTACATTTAAATGAGTGAATTATTATACAGGATGATGCGGAATGAGCTATATGGTTTGAATTCTTTATATTCGGAGCGGCTAATGTTATTTTTAAGGGTAGACAAATGCACAGTTTTAAATGGTGAATATAGTGAAGAAACTTGCTGTATGGAAAAAATCTTATTCAAGAAATTTCAATGAAAAAATTATGTTCATTTCATAAATTAAGTTAATGTGTTTAGTAAAATATATAAGGAACTTATAACAAATCACTTCAATGTTCTTAGAAAATACTTGAACATTAATCTAAGAACCATTTCTCATTTGTTTGCCAAATTTATTAAATATTCCAAATGGTATTTAACCTATTATCAACCACTCTCCCTCCCCATATGATGCCAAGCAACTGAACCACAGTTTACTATGGGCGTTAATGGACTAAGCAACCAATGCGAATGCGTCTATCTCCCCTTCGCAGCAATCATGCAGTAATAGCTCAACTCTTTACAGCGCAAACATCATGAAACGTTTGCTTAAAATTTTTTATGAGTTTTACATACTTTGAAACAGAAGCATTTATATGAAGTATATGTATTTCTTTTCAGTTAAATTAAATTTATTTTAAGTTCACTTTTACTCAAACGGAGGAAAATTTACATGATATAAGTTAATAATCAGCAAAGTTTGTCTTCAGTTTGAATAAACATTTGCTGTGCATGCAGAAAGTTGTTCACATTATGTCGAAATAATAAATTCGATATTTTCACTGACATTTTTGGTATACAAATTGAGAATTAAGAGTGGCGTAGGTTATCATATATTCGCCCATGCACGGCTTTTGTCTTTTCGCATTTATTTTACTTATTTACATGTATGTTTCATTAGTATAATACATGCAATACTCCCATTTCCCAGAAACTAACAATATAATTAAATTAGATTTCGCAATAAATTTCTGTTCGAAGAAATTCAATTAGTAGATATCCTTTATAGCTACATGTGTTGGTTAATGCATTTTGTGCCAATTACAGTAAACATAATTACCCTTAACACATGGACGAATGACATTTTTTAATATGAATTAGGGTGGTTGATCAAATGAATCGGTAGTTGTTTCTATAAAACTGGCATTTTTGCAATCTGCCATTTTCGAATACGGTTTTTTGTTGAAACAGACAAGTTTTTGTAAATTTTTATACCCACAAAAAGGCATCCGAAGAAACACCAAATATCCCCATCTTGTTAGAACATCATCTTGTTGTGAACATATAAAATCAAAAAACTTCATCTTCAAGGTCAAAATCGCAAATGTCGTCGAATAAATCGTATAGGCAGTAGTGTGTGTAGGTAGCGTATACGTGCTGTTGATTAAGGATAATATCACTCATACGCACTGTAGTCGGACTGACCATTAGCAGAAACAGTCCTGCAAGATATATTGTTTCTACCTAAACCGTGTTAAGAATCATTGCTAGGAAGTTCATATGTTTTAGAAAATTGTTTATTGAGATCTTAGGTATATTTTTGTAGTTGATTGTTTTCTTGAATTTTGAACGGTTTGCTAACTATGGACCTGAACAGGGGAAAAAGGTTAAAAGATCGAATTTTTGACCTTGAAGATGAAGTTTTATGTTTTCTTTTGTTCTTTTTGATAAGAGCTACAACTTTGCCTCAGAGAATAAATCAAAATTCCAAACGGTTTGCAAGATATGAGCCTGAGAATATGATCACTTTTTTTGCAAAAAGACATCGATATCCCTAATCTTTGGGACCCGTAGAAAAAGTGCATAACTTAGGGCAAAGCTGGGAGACACGGGTCTTTTCTTTTGGTCATTTATCACGTAGTGGTGTCCGTATATTGTTATATTTTTTCGTGTTGCACTGCGCTCATCCGATCAACCCCACTAAACAGTGACTCGTTATGGATGTATTTGCTACCACTTTTTATCCCTTTTCGTCCCATAAACACGAAATTTGGAAAATCCATTTTTTACGTATCTACTCAAGTAGCGGGATGTATATTCCAAATTTCATGTTTCTAGCTGTTGTCGTATCATTGGAACCATTGTTATCCCCCTTTGTCCTATTTCGCCCGCTAAAACTTTTATTTATTTGTTGGTGATTTTACAATATAAGGGGAATGTACTCAACGAATTTTAAGTGAAATAATAAGCAGAAATTTAAAGAAAATGCTTAAATAGTCTAAATATTAAGGGGGTATTTTCAGTCCCTGTTAGGGAAAAAAATTCACTCTTGGCCGATTTCGCCCACCTTCAATCCCAAACGATATGCAACCATAAGACATATTTAGGGAAGACTTGAACGCGCTTGCTTGCTTTCAGCAGACAGACGGACATGGCTAGATCGTCTTCGAATTTTACCACGACCCAGAATATAAAGGGCGGTTCAATTGTAAGGGCCGATGTTGAATGTGAAGCACACCTAAACGTCAAGTTTTTTCTGCATTTCATTTGACGTTTATCAATTTCAGACTAACTCAATTTGAACCATGGAAAGATACACAATAGAGGAACTCGAATAACTTATTCAGGCTTATTATGAAAGTGGGACTTCAAATCAGAATGCATATCGTGCACTTCGTTTTCGGTCAATTTTATTTAATCACACATTCGCATCCGAATGATAATCCAAGAGTGATTGTCGAAAATCAATGCACCCATGGAAAGAAAGGCTGTGCGCTTTATGGGCCGGCGGCATCATCGAGCCGTATTTTTTTCAAAATGAGGCCGGTGAGGCAGTTACTGTGAATGGTCTTCGCTATCGTGAGATGATAACGAACTTTTTATGCCCCGAAATGGAAGATACGAATGTGGACGATATGTGGTTTCAACAGGACGGTGCCACTTGCCACACAGCTAACGAAACAATGGCTCTTTTGCGCGACCAATTCAATGGCCGTGTTATCTCACGTGGTGGCGATGTCAATTGGCCGCCAAGATCATGTGATTTGACACAGTTGGACTTCTTTCTTTGTGGTTATTGGAAAGAAAAGGTGTACGTCGGTAAGCCAGCAACAATTCAAGAGCTAAATAATGAGATAATTCTGTACATTAACGGCATAGAACCTCAATTATGCCTCAGCGTCATCAAATTTGGACCATCGGATGGAGGTGTGCCGCCGAGTTCGCGGCGACCATTTGGCCGATATTTTGTTCCATACATAATTGAACCATATCAATATTATCATAATAGAAATAAATGACAATAATTTCCTAAAGTAAAATTTCCCTTAAAATTTGACCAGCCTTTATAAAAGTGTAGACGTAGATAGCATTACCTTATAAGCGTGGTTTGAAATAATAAAAATATTATATTTATTTGTAAAATAATTTTTTCAATATTTGTATTTATTTTAATAAAAATAAATGACAATAATTTCCTAAATAATTTGTGTTTTATTCAAAACCAACATTGGCCACCCTTTACATACTTTATTCAGTCTCCGACGAATATTTCCAGGTGTTAAAGACGGAATGATATTCTTAGGTGGAGGGTATAAAAATGAATGTTATTCTACCTTTCAATGTCAAAGTAATAGGAAGTTCAAATTTAAAATGTTATGTCGACATTCACTGCCAAAATATATGATTTGAGAAAATGGCCGGTCCACGCCCTCTTTTTCCAATGGCGCCCCATAAGGGTGATTTAATGTTTTCAAAATGATACTTACCAAAACTCTTCCCATGTAATTTGCAACACAAATTTTTATTAACTTTTGAAATATTTTGAAAAAATGGGAGTCGCCAGGTAAAAATCCAATTTCTAAAATGGAGAAAATAAATTCCAAAAATGTGATTTTTGGAAGAAAAAATATATATATATAATATCAGTGGATAAAATTAAATTTTTGCTTGTGTAACTAAATTAATTTCTATGAAAATTGCAATGCAAGTCAACCAGCTGAATGAGTTATCCATTTCTGGATTATTTACATTTAGTCCTATTTTAAAAATGTATTATATATCTGTGTTAACTGATCTTAATGAAATTCAGTATATATATCTTTTTTGCGCTCAAACTATTTGGTGAACTAAATTGGCACTGGGGGCAGCCAAATCTTATAATTATGATGCAGAAAAATAGTCTTTTTTATAAAAAACAAGTAAGGAAAGGCTAAAGTCGGGCAGCGCCGACTATATAATACCCTACACTAAACCCAGAAGTTTCATGGGAGCAATTCATCTTTAGTCATATTTAACAAATATGGTAAATAATTGATCCAATTTTCCGGCAGACAAATACAAATTATACAGTAGTAATAGGATGAATCGAACCGACATTTGAAAGGGGACCTATAACAACACTTGGGGCTTGGTCCAAAACATGGGCCTATATATTTCTCATTCACGGTAGGTATTTCAAGTTGAAATATGTCATGATCCGATGTAAGAAGTAGTTTTTGGAGCTGAATAGATTAAAATGGGCCCATCTGTTAGGGCTCTACATTAAAAAGTGGTTCCATATAGATCTCTTTCAAAGTAGGTATTCTTAGTTGAAATATGACATGACATGCAAATTATATCGAGATCTAATGCACGATGTGGGTTCTAGAGATGTAATAGAGTAGAATGGGGGCCCAATTTGTATGGGGGTTATACCAAAATATGGACCCTTATATTTGACTTTCATTCTTAGTTGAAATATAATACAAAATGTAAAATTTGATAAAATTCCGATGTAAATTGTGGGTCCTAGAGGGGTATTAATAAAAATGGGGACAATTTGTAAGGGTGCTACATTAAAAAGTGGACCCATATAGATCACTTTCAAAGTAGGTATTCTTAGTATGAAATATGAATATAATACAATTTGCAAAATTTGAAAAACTTTCGATGTAAAATGTGGGTCCTAGAGAGGTAATTATTCAAATGGGGGCCCACTTGTAAGGGAGCTACATTAAAAAGTGGGCCTTTATAGATTACTTTTAAAGTAGGAATTCTTTATTGAAATATAACATGATCTGCAAAATTTTATCAAGGTCCAATGTAAGATGTGGGTTCTAGAGCTATAAACTGGGGGCCCATTTGTATGGGGTCTATTCCAAAACATTGACCTATACAGCTGGCTTTCAAAATACGTGTTTATAGTACAAATATAACATTGTGTGGAAAATTTGATCAAGATCCGAAGTAAAATGTGCATTTTAGGGAAATAATAGTGTAAATCGGAAGTACCTTTGCATGGGGGCTATATCAAAACATTGACCCATGTGGTCCACTCTCCCATGAGATGTTTCTAGTTCAAATATAACACTGAAAATTTGGTGCTGATCCCATGTAAAATGTGTATTCTAGAGCAGTAATAGTGCAAATTATAGGGATATTTGTATGGAGGCTATATCTAAATCTGAACCGATTTATTCCAAATTCAATACCAATCGTTCTTGGCCTAAAAAAGTAACTTCTGACAAATTTCATGACAATCGGACCACTATTGCGACCTGTAGAGTGCGAAAAAGCAGCAGCAGGCGACGGACGGACAGACAGACATTGTTAAATCGATTCAGCTGGTGATTCTAAGCAGATCCGTATACTTAAAGGTGGGTCTATCTCAATTATTTCTTTGTGTTACAAACATTTGGCGCGAAACTAACTTATAATACCCTAGTCCACGAAGTGGTGTATATATTATATTGTTATATTGTTAACAGATTTCATTGCTGCCTATCCAGAATCCTGGGAAGAGCATGAATACTGTTATTGCGTAAATTACACGTTGTCAAAGATGCTGCCGAGAGAGGACTATTAAATTAATAGTCCTCCTTGGGGAAGTTAGAGTGGTGAGAGCAAATTTTATAAAAAGAGCTTATGTATGGGAGTAGAAATAGGGGGTAGGTATGTTCGGAAAAAAATGTTGGCGAGGTCCAGTCATAATACATCACCTCTAGCGGTGAGGGTCTTAACCTTTAACCCCCCTGAAGGCGATTCCGAGATAGTTTTGCGACCTATTGTGTATTTTTGCCCATTTTCTCACGTTTGACCGCGAGGAGGCATCCCAAAACGTAATGATAGAAATCCAATGTTGTGCTAACGAACTAATGGAATGCCAGGTCAACTTTTACTGGCTATGCCTTCGATAAAATGTTCTTTTCACTCCGCCCCAATGTGCATGAATACACCGTTCAACACCAAATTCCGCATATCATCCAACGAACTATATTTTAATGAAAGTAGTGACCCAACATACCAAAACCGCATACACAGTTTTTCATTATGTGGTCGGGTTTGATTTGAAATGTTGCTGAGGACATGAATTTTCACAGTTTTTCCAATATGACTGTCAATGCTAAACTAATACAGATAAAAGCATGCAATTTTAAGAATATTTAACATATGTGGCATGTAGAATGATAGTGGTCTAAGTCACATTTTATCCGTTCTGAGATATGCAATGGTTCATGTTTGAGTTAATTGAAAAATATTTTTCCATCGAAGCACAAAATTTTTTTGTTAGATTACTCATTCCTACTAGTATATCGAACTTTTATAAAAAAAATCGACAACGTTGGTACCACTCAGGGAACCACTACTTTCAGAGGATGTACTGACTTAGACCACTTTCATTCTTCTCAAAATTTAAAAAATTGAGCATGAAAAATTTTTATTTTTTTTCGCAAAAGTAACATTTCCTTACAAAAATGAGAGAAAACACAAAATATTTTATTTCAAAAAATTAAAAAAAAATATTTATAAATATTTACAGGTTATTCGTCTTTACATCGAAATTATTATTTACTTTTTAAATAATTTCATTATAGGTTATTCAAATTATCTGAATCACTTAAAGTGGACATTATAAATAAAAAATTGTTTGTTTACATCACCACACATCAATGTCAATGAATATAGTGTGACTTAGACTAAAGACAATTTTGGTGTGCATAAAATGAGAAATGTCAAAAATAAAAGTTCTTAAATTAGAGATCTGATCAAAGTAAAGAGAAAGATTGTCATATCTCAATTTTTTGGATTTTTGACTTAGACCACTATCATTCTAACTGGCACATAGAATATTCTCTTTAATTTTGTGTGTGAACTGTAGAACTGAAAATAGGAAACTTTACAAAATATTTGCAAATAAATAGTAAATTAAATTAGTATTAAATAAATTAACACTACTTAATGTTATTTATATTATGTAGCATTAATAATACTGTCCAACACATTACGACTTTTTGAATGGAACAGAATAGTCACATAGAAAGACCAACAAAGCTATACAAGACTATAACATATATACCCGGATTCTCGGAAAGATTCAAAAACTCAGACTTATACGACAAAGAAAAATATGAATTAGCCCAAAAATCTCACAACACGGTCAACAATTTATTCAGCAAGACAAAATCAAAAATAAAAAAAAAAGACGTAGTATATAAAATTAAGTGTAATGGTGACAAGTCCAACTTATGCAATAAAGTATATGTTGGTACTACAAAGACAAAATTAAAAACTAGACTTTCTTCTCAAAAATCTGACCAAACAATTAGAGCAAAAAACTGCACTTGCAGCCCACTGTGCACTAACTGGACACACACCCAACTTTGACGACGTAGACATATTAACAGAAGAGAGTAACTACCATAGGAGATATACATTAGAAATGCTCTACATTACGGACGTTCCTACTGAAAAGAGACTAAATTACAAGACAGACACAGACAAATGCGCACACATATACAGAAATATCATACACAAGAATAGGAAAGACGGACAGTAGTTTACAAAAACTTGTGAAAGTGGAAGGATCGTTTTGTTTTTTAAAATGTAACTATATTAATTGTTTAAAAATTGTTTGTATATTGATTGTTATTCTTATGTATATTTGTTTAGTGTAACGCCCCTGAGGATGATCGACGAAGTCGTTCGAAATATCGGGAACAAAATTGAAAAATAAAATAATAAACAAACAACATCTTGTTTTTATTTACTTGAGACCTTAAGCCGGACAATAATACCAAACGTGGGTCAAAATTTTAATTTTTTGGTGAGAAAAGTGTTGTAAGTTAACATCTGAGAGAATTCTTAATGTCAGAACTTTATTGTGGAATTTAATGAGAATCATTTTTGTGGAAGATCTTAACCCTCCAGCTGCTCTATTTATGGGTCAATTTGTCACTTTTTTCGAGAAATTAAAAAAAATACTTTCAGAAAGGACATTTTAGGATTAAAATGTTCTGTGAAAAAAGTTGTCGGAAAATTTCAGTACGGTTCACCATGTTAATAAAGTCTTTTACGCTTTAAAATGAAAACCAGTAAGGAAAGGCTAAAGTCGGGCGGGCCGACTCTATGATACACTCCACTTTCAATCCGAATACAATTCAATTCGGTGAAAAAGTGAAAACGGGAAGTTTTTTGTATCCTGTAAATGTATGTATTTGACAAAAAAATTTATATCGGAAAGGGCATTTGTATGAGGATATATTGAAACCTGGAACGAAATAGGTGAAATATAAAATGTATAGTTTGGCCAAAATCGGTTAAACTTATGGGAGCAACATTTGAATTTGGGCTATATTTAAATCTGAACCGATCTTACCCACTTTCACCATAGTTTTGTTTAGTTAGATTATAAGATGTTGTGCGAAATTTAAAGAAAATCGAGCACAATATGTGGCTTTTAAAGCGGCAAAAGTCAAATCGGGAGCGACATTTGTATGGGGGCTATATCTAAATCTGAACCGATCTTGCCCAATTTCTGCACAGGTGTTTCTAGTTGGATTATAAGATGTTGTCCCAAATTTAAAGAAAATCGGGTACAATATATGGTTATTAGAGCGCAAAATTCAAATCGGGGGCGACATTTGTATGGGGCCTATATCTAAATCTGAACTGATCTAGCCCGCTTTAGCAACAGGTGTTAAAGAAAATCGATTAGAATATGTGGCATTTAAAGCGGAAAAAGTCAAATCGGGAGCGACATTTATATGGGGGCTATATCTAAATCTGAACCGATCTTACCCAATTTCTGCATAGGTGTTTCTAGTAAGATTATAAGATGTTGTGCCAAATTTTAAGAAAATCGAGTACAATATGTGGTTTCTACAGAGGAAATTGTCAAATCGGGAACGACATTTGTATGGGGGCTATATCTAAATCTGAACCGATTTGACCTATTTTCACCATAGATGTTCTTAGTTTAAATATAAGATGTTTTGCCAAATCTGAAGACAATCTGATACAATATGTGGTTTCTAGAGCGGAAAAAGTCAAATCGGGAGCGAAATTTGTATGGGAGCTATATATAAATCTGAACCGATCTGTCCGATATTCACCATGGGAGTTTCTAGTGCGAATATAAGATGTTTTACAAAATCTGAAGACAATCTGATACAATATGTGGTTTCTAGAGCGGAAAAAGTCAAATCGGGAGCGAAATTTGTATGGGAGCTATATATAAATCTGAACCGATCTGACCGATATTCACCATGGGTGTTTCTAGTGGAAATATATGATGTTTTACCAAATCTGAAGACAATATGATACATTATGTGGTCTCTAGAGCGGAAAAATTCAAATCGGGAGAAAAATTTGTATGGGAGCTATATATAAATCTGAACCGATCTAACACATTTTTACCACAGGTGTTTCTAGTTACAATATAAGATGTTTTGCCTATTTTAAAGAAAATCTGTATCTAATCTGTATCTAAATCTAATATGTGGTATCTTGAGTGAAAAGAGTCAAATCGGGAGTGAAATTCGTATGGGGGCTATATCTAAATCTGAACCGATTTTCTTCAAATTAAATAGCGTTCGTCCTTATCCCGAAAAACAACGTTGTGCAAAATTTCATTTGGTGCTGTCTACAATTGCGACCTGTATAATTACACGCCAGCTTATAGAACAAAATTACTAGGGTTAAAATTGATCCATGTGTGTTATGGCACAATGGAATGACGAGAATAAATATATTTAGCCTGACTGTATGTACCATTTTAATATGAAGAGTTCTAGTATTGCACATATTTCATATACATTTCATGATTTTACCTACAGCCGTTTGCTTGGAACCAGTTTCAACCCATTTTACAAGAACGAATTTAGAAAAATTCGTGCCACTTATTTTCTGGGTATACGCAGTCAGACGAGTACAAATATTGAATATCATGCTACCATTTGTATCTCCATTCGTCCCATTTTTCGCATAAAACTACGAATTTCGAAAAAATCCTTTTTGTTTCACATCTTCACAATCAGATGAATTTATACACCGAATTACATGATTTCAGCTTCAGCGGTTTGGTTTGTACCATTTCTATCCCTCTTTTCCAATTGTATCCCTTAAAAAATTAAAAAAATGCTTAAATAGTCTATATATTATATCTGGGCCGATTTCGCCCACTTTCAATACCAACATATCTGCAACCATAAGACACATTTAGGGAAAATTTTAACCTCCAAGCTCATTTCGTTCGGCGGCTAGCGTGCTTTCAATAGATAGACGGACACGACTAGATCGCCTTAGACTTTTAACACGCCCCAAAGTAGATATACCTTATGGAGTCTCCGATGAATATTTCAAGGTTTTACAAACGGAAAGACAAAGTGAATATACCCCCATCTTAGGTGGAGGCTATAGAAACTACAAATTGACTATTTTGTGCAAAATGTTCATTTTTGTTATTTTTTATTTTTTTCGCGATATATCGCATGGATCCGCCTTATTTTGTGCACGTGCACTAAGAACCAATGTCGCTTGTAACATATATGAAGTCAATGAAGTCAAAATACAATTATTTCAAAAATCCACAATTCGCGATTGCAATTACATTTATTTCAGCCGTCTCTATAAGCATTTCTGAAACTATTCTGTCACAAATATTCCCTATTGAGTTAGCAACATAGGCGCTGGATGGGGGTGGTTGAACTTTTTGCCACCCCCCACCCACAATTTTTTAATTTATTAATTTCAATATAGGGGTGTTACAAAAAAATTTATTGTATAGCTTGGTATCTGTTTCTAGTTATGTCAAAACTTTTCTGAGATAAAATATTGCTTCATTTAGTACAAATTAGTGCTATGTGACTAAAGAATGCTTATTTTTAATCACAAAATGCTTAAGTTTTCATAATCTACTTTCATTTTGTATAATAAATCTTTATGTATTGACGACGTAGGGTCAAACTAAATCTGCATGGTCAATTTTATTTTAGAATTTATAAGAAGGAGGACTAAGTGAATCCTTTGAAAAACATAACCAACAGAGCACAATGTTCAAGCAGTCGCAGTGTATAAAATACCATCGCAAAAAAATACATAGTCAATAGTTATTGGTGCGCCAAGAACTTTCTCTACGTGGACATACAGACGATTTAAATAAAGAATTAAAACATTGGAACAAAGCCTAAATTTGTTGTAGTCTTGATATTCTAAATTAATCAATCTCATGACTTGCGTGGTCCAAGTGTCTTAAATAAGAGCAATTGGTAATAACAATCAATTTGTAAGTAGAAGAACGATTCCTAGGTTTCGTGATTGTTCTGTAAGTGAGATGTCGTTTATTTACCTAAACTGATATTGAATTTTTTGAATGTCGGGCTACCGGAACCCCTTTTTATATAATTTAAATTATTAAATGTGGACTCAAGAAGTCGCTGACAGCGGAAATTATTGTGCTAAAAAATATGTCGAGAGAAAATGTTGATTAAATATAAAAAACTACCATGAACCAAGATCGATGATGATATTCCTATGATGGTTTTCAGGTATCTCCGTTAGAGTAGATCCGGAGTTACTGACATCAAATTCAACACGAACTCTCCGATAGTACTAACATTAGGTTATCAGAATTATAGAGCGGCCCATTTAAAACTTTAAATTAGAATAGGCTACAAAAAAGTACTGATTATTTCTTCAAATTCCCGGTTTTATTGGAAAGGTCGAACTTTGTCATTTAATAATGGACCACAATATAATTCATATGACTACCACGACTGGCTCGGCAGTAATTCATCCGATCAACCCAATTTTTCAGCACAGCACGAAACCACACCAAACAGTGACACGTTGTGGATGCATTGGCTTCTCAACAGTCACGTGTTTGTTCTCTGAACCATATATTCGACAATTTTGCTTTTTGACATAGCCACCGTGATGAAAATGAGCTTCATGAAGGCTGAACTGTAGGCCGAAATCTTCTCGAAAATTTTCCAAGTAAATTTCTTACAGTTTGCGTTAAAGACTCACTACTTTGGAAGTAAGTTTTTAATATTTCCCAATTTTGTTCGAGCGTATAGGTCCCATTTTGCCAATGTCAAACGTAGATCTGAAAATAAAAATGAATGTTATTCTAATGAAAGTCAAAGTAATCGGTAGTTCAAATTTAAAATTTTAAATGTCTTACTCTATACATGGAAACGGGGTTAATGTTTTTAAAGAGTTGTAGAATTAATATGAAATAGCTTTCTACTCCATTCTGCTATTGTATTCTTATTCATGCAAATGTACAGCAATACTTCTTTAATTAACGTTTTATTAATTATTTTCTACTTTAAGCGATTGTTATTATTTCAAAAGACTGTAATATTTTTATTTATATTTTTAATTTTTTAACTTTTATTGTTATTTACAGTAGTGAAAAACAAAAAATTTTCATAAAATGCGTAAAATATAATAAAACATAACAAATAAAATTGATTGAAAAAAAACTTAGTGAGGGCATAGCCTATATAAAGTGAAGCCTATAATTAGTTAAAATGAACTAAAATTTAGGAAAATTGAACTTCGCATAGCGCTGAAGTAATATTTCCACATATCAAGTTCAAACTTTTCCTTGAACGTAGCACATGCTTTGAACTTGATTTAGTTAAATTCTCCTCAAACCAAGTAAATATTTACTCAAACTGAGGAAAATTGCAGTAAATTTTTCCTCAAACGAAGTACATTTTTACTAAATCTAAGTAATATTTTTCTGAAGTCATCGTAAATCTAAGTAAACTTTTCCCAAAGCCAAGCAAATTTTTACTATCTAAAACTAAGTAAAGTTTTACAATTTTGTTGACTTTTTCATCAAAACAGGTAAAATTTTTACTTAATCTGAGGAAAATTTTACTTGATACAAGAAAAAAAGTGAACTTAAAATAAGTTCACTAACTAATACAAGCAAGTAAGGAAAGGCTAAAGTCGGGCGGGGTCGACTATATGATACACTCCACTTTCTATGCGAATACAAATCAATTCGGTAAAAAAGAGAAAACGGGAAGGATTTTTGTATGTGTCGTAATCGAAGACTGATATAACATGAACCAATTTGTTAAATCGAGAAGAATATTTGTATCGGGGCTATATCCAAACATGCATTGAGGTGACCCACTTTCACAATAGAATCTTCCAGTTCAAGTATAACGTGTTATGCTCAATTTGAAATTTGTGGAAAAATCAAGACGGGAGTGATATTTGTGTGGGAGCTATATATAAATCTGAACCATATTCACCGTGGTTATTTTTAGTGAAAATTTCAAATATTTTGCCAAATTTGATGAAAATCTGTTCTAATATGTGGTATCTATAGTGAAAAGAGTCAAACCGGGAGTGAATTTCGTATGAGAGCTATATCTAAATCTGAACCGAATTTCCTCAAATTAAATAGCGTTCGTCCATATCTCGAAAAACTTCGTTGTGCAAAGTGTCATTTGGTTCTAGCTACAATTGTGACCTGTATCGTGATTACAGTAGTAGATGGACAGACAGACGGACATTGCTAAATCGATTCAAAAAGTGATTCTAAGTCGATCGGTTTAATTAACAATGAATCTATCTCGCTTCCATTTGGGTGTTACAAACAAATGCACAAAGACATGATACTCTCGTGGAGTGTATAAAAATGTCAACATGAAATATTTCTCAAAAGTTCCATGATACCTCTGCCATAGAGAGTTGAGCTAGCACTCCATGATTGCTGCGAAGGCAAAAATGGAGCGTTCGCAGTGGTCGTTTAGAAAAATACTTGAAGTATTGAAGAAATAAGTCTCTGCAAACGAACGAGAATTGCTTCTTATATTAATATTCAGGAATATTTCTAAACAAACTGAAGTGATTTGTATACACTCCACGAGAGTATAATGTCTTTGTGCATTTGTTTGTAACACCCAAAAGGAAGGGAGATAGACCCATTGTTAATTATACCGATTGACTTAGAATCACTTTTTGAATCTATTTAGCAATGTCCGTCTGTCCATCTGTCCGTCCGTCTGTCTGTCCATCTATTCTTGTAATCACGATACAGGTCGCAATTGTAGCTAGAATCAAATGAAACTTTGCACAACTAAGTTTTTCTATACAAGGACGAGCGCTATTTAATTTGAAGAAAATCGGTGCAGATTTAGATATAGCCCCCATACGAATTTCACTCCCGATTTGACTTTTTCCGCTCTAGAAGCCACATATTATATCAGATTGTCTTCAGATTTGGTAAAACATCTTATAATTAAACTAGAAACACCTATTGTGAAAATAGGTCAGATCGGTTCAGATTTATATATAGCTCCCAATCAAATTTCGCTCCCGATTTGACTTCTACTGCTCTAGAAACCACATATTTTAACATATCTTCTTAGACGAAATATCGTATATTTGTACTAGAAACAGCCACAGTGCAAATGAGTCAGATCGGTTCAGATTTATATATAGCTCCCATTTAAATTTCGCTTCCGAATTAACTTTTTCCGCTCTATAAATCACATATTATATCATATTGTGTTCAGATTTGGCAAAACATCTTATATTTAAACTAGGAACACCTATGTTGAAAATTGGTCAGATCGGTTTAAATTTATATATAGCTACCACAAAAATTTCACTTCCGATTCGAAATTCTTCTGCTCTAGAAACCACATATTTTAACTGATCTTCTTCTAATTAGGCGTTATCTTTTATTTGTACTAGAAACAGCCTTGGTGCAAATGGGCAGATCGGTTCAGATTTATATATAGCTACCACAAAAATTTCACTCCCGATTTCACTTTTTCCACTCTAAAAACCACATATTTCCACAGATCTTTTTCAAATCTTGCAAAATATCTTATATTTCAAATAGAAACACCCTTGACGAAAATGGGTCAGATCGGTTCAGATTTACATATAGCTCCCATTAAAATTTCGCTCCTGGATTGGCTCTTTCAGCCCAGAAACCACGTATTTTCACCGAATTTATTTAAAATGAGCATAACACGTTATACTTGAAATGGACGAACTTATTGTGAACATACAAATATTCTTCTGGAATATTTGTAAATAGGACCAGGACATATTAGCCTATGATAAGGACACATACAAAAAATCTTCCCGTTTTCATTTTTTTACCGAATTGAATTGTATTCGGATAGAAAGTGGAGGGTATCATATAGTCGGCCTCGCCCGACTTTAGCCTTTCCTTACTTGTTTATCATTAATACTTAAAAGTATGAAGGCATAAAGTTCAGTAAACACATTAATATAATTTTAAGAAAAATTTCCTAAAGGCAATTTTTCCATACAAAAAAATCTTAATATGTTTCTTTCTTAAAACCTTGACAATTTTCTTCCACACAAGTATGCATTTTCTACGAATTTTTATGCGATCAAATGAAATGTTTTTAGGTAAATTTACTATCCTATTTCTAGTAAATGGACTATTTGTTATGACTTTGAAATAAGGAAATTTTACTCATACTTAGTTTATTTGCCTAATTTTAAGGATATTTTTACAAAACTGGAGTAAAATTGTTGAACTAAATTGGAGTATGGATTTTACTCAATTTTAGGAATGCTATTTTTCTGAGTGTATGATAGCAAGTTTTTCCAAAGTCACTTTTCACAATTTTTGACTTGCAGCCAACATTTATTACTATTTCACTCTTATTTTAGACTTGTTTAAAAAGTTGTCTATATTTGGTGTATATCGTGTTATCAAAATCCATCACATAGGGCTAAAATAATAGTGAAATGGGACAAATTTAAATTCATTGTTGAAGATCCCAATTTTCACTACTTCCGAATCACAAGATGAGGACCTTTTTCACTTCTTCGGGTGTTGTCTTTTTGTTGGGAATATAAGAATAATTATTTGAAGCTGTGGAGCGCTGCTAATATTTTGACCTCAACTGTACGTCTAAAGGCGTGTCCTCTAATTTGCAAAAATATCGCAGCAGTTCATTGTACTAGTCGAGTGGCTTTTACCCTTCTGCTACCGTACGAAAAGCCCAAAGATTATTTTGAGTCGGAACACTGAGTATATATCCGGTTGGTTTACTACAAAAAATATGATTAGATAATTGTTGAATTAGTCGTTTACTCAATTATTTATTTTTTTTAATATCAATATTCTGTTACATAAGTAAATATTTACATCATACGTACGTATGTAAGTACGTATTTTGTTAACTTTTCCACAGTATTATGCAATTTTTATATAGCTTTGTTTTTTTTATTAAAATATGAAACCATAAATAATGTCACCATCGATGTACAATGTACGCGTTCGTACATGGGTTAGGTAATTGTTACAAAATGTTGCGTTATCACTGAAGTGCTTTTGGTCAGCAAACACAGCCAGAGACACCCACACATACGCATGCTGATTTTGGGCACGTTTGCACGCACTTTTGGGTCGAAAACTTACGTATCGAACATCCCTAAAATTGTAAAACCAACAAGAAAGTATTGACTGACCAGCGCAGCACAGCACCACCAATGGCGAAACAAAACAAATCGAAACGAAACGAAAGTGAATACAATTCATATTCATGCAACGCATTTCGTTGATAAAAATTCGTATTCGATCGTTCGCACTCGCCTGAATTTTGATTGTTATTTCTTCAGTTTCAAATCGAATTTAGTTAAAATTATGAATTTATGTACTTTACACGATACCCAAAACGACGAGTCCAACATCATTCAGTTCAGTTCAGTTACAAAGTTTCACGGACTATTGTCTGTGCTGTGTTATTGCAGATTCGCTGGGGGCGGAGAGTTGGGGGCCCCCGCGTTGGCCGGTCCTCATTAGACATTCCAATGGCATAGTTTGGCTTATTTCTGTTTAACGCGTATTAAGACAGAAATTATTTCGGAAATTTCATTTTTCACTGTTAATTTCGTTTTTCTCATAATGTCTCTGGCGGAAGGGTGTAAGGGGCAGACGGTTTGATTTGTTTTGCTTCTCCATCAGTGGTATACAATTTCAAGGTGCGTAAAACAATTTTAGCATTATAATTACTTTAAATTGAGGCAGGCAATCAAGCAGGCAGACAGACAGACACAATAATGCTAAAAATAAACACACATTTTACAATGTTTTGTAGAAATTCTTGCACGCGCTTCTTAACATGGTATAGGCAGGCATTATTTACAAAGGAAGGAGAAGACGATTCGTATCTGAAGAAGGTCGACCAAATGTCGCTCTACTTTGCTTGTGATAAACCGATGACATTTATGGCATCAGTACATAGAAAAGGAAATGATTTTTTGATTCTTCCTTCTCAGATTAAGGATGTAATTCGATAAATAGACGTATCTTAATTTGTATCTTTTTTGTTCTAACAGAAAGGGTGTTAAGTACGGCATATTTTATATTAACGCCACCCGGTGCGAGATTCTGATAGAAGGCGACCAGGTACTCCCAAAGGATTGGAGTATATTCATTTTGTCATTCGTTTCCCTACGGGAAATAATCTGTCCCATGACATGTCCTTGAACTGGACCCTGATTGACAGGGACCGTTCCTGGTTCTAATCCAAATATATAAAGGCCTTTTACTTTGATTTGCCATTGATTATGTCTTGGACATGTCCACTTTCTGTTCTAAATTATCAATTTAAAACCGGTCCCACAGGACATGACCTGGATCACACATTAACAAGAAAACGGCAATTATATTAATTTTGATTTTAGACATTTATTTGCCTATTCGCCGTAAACTAATGTTCTGTTCTTCAATTTTCTCCATGGAACATCTCAATTTCCTTAGCATCTCAGAGGCGTACCTGGATTATAATTAGTGCATGTATTATTGATTACAAGAAAAATCAATATGAGATCAGATTTTAATTTTACCGTTTGTGTTTTTGCCTGGCGAAGCGGGCGGAGGTTCAGCTAGTTGATGTATACAGTCAAGGAGATCGGGTAATAAAAATCATATTTGAAGACACGACGTATATTTATACCCTCCACTAGGTTACTATGTCTTTGTGCATTTGCTTGTAAGATCCAAAAGGAAGCGAGATTGACCCATTGTTACCGATCGGCCTAGAATTACTTTTTGAATGAATTTAGCAATGTCCGTCCGTCCATATATTCTTGTAATCAAAGTACAGGTCGCAATTATTGTCCAATCCTAACAAAAATTAGCACAATTGAGTTTTGAGGCCCAATGATGAACCCTATTTAATTTGAAGCAAATCGGTACAGATCCTATACAAATGTTGCTCCCGATTTGACTTTTCTGCCGTAGAAACCATAACTTTTACTCGATTTGCTTTAAATTTGGCACAGTACCTTATATTTTAACTAAAAACATCTATGGTGAATTTGGCCCAGATCGGTTCAGATTTACATATAGCTCCCATACAAATTACGTTCTCCATTTAACTTTTTGCGCTCTAAAGACCTCAGATTTTAACCGAATTCTTTTAAATTTGGCACAAAATTTACTCGATTTGCTTTAAATTTGGTACAGTACCTTATAATTTAACTAGAAACATCTATGGTGAATTTGGGCCAGATCGGTTCAGATTTAGATATAGCTCCCATACAAATTTCGTTCTCCATTTAACTTTTTGCGCTCTAGAGACCTCAGATTTTAACCGATTTCTTTTAAATTTGGCACAAAACCTTATACTTCAACTAGAAACATATATGGTTAAATTGGGCCAAATCGGTTCAGATTTAGATATAGCTTCCATATAAGTTTCGTTCTCCATTTAAATGTTTGCGCTCTAATTTCTTCAAATTGGCACAAAACCTTATTTTTGTAAGTAGAAATAGCTGTGGTAAAAGAGAGTCTGATCGGTTCAGATTTAGATATTGTCACATACAGTTCAGATTTAGATATTGTCCCATAGTGGAGGGTATCATATAGTCGGTCCCGCCTGACTATAGCCTTTCCTTACTTGTTTAATTTTAATTCCAGACAGAAAACAGACGGCAATTAAAATCAGGTTTCATATTGCTTTTTTCTGGTGATCGGTAATATATGTACAACCTAATGGATATGTTCCATGGAGAATATTGAAGAACAGAACTTTAGTTTAAGGCGAATAAAGGAAGAAACGTCAAAAATCTAATTGATTTTAGATTATTTGATAGGTGTGAGTCTCCTCATTTCCATTACCCAAAACAAAAAACATCCTACGTAAGAAGAAATTACTTAATCGAATAGCTGGAATTCGAATGTACTACATTCAAAACACATAGAGAGTCAATCAAATTGTTCACTAATCAAACAACACACAAATTTAAATATTAATATAATTTTCGTTTTCTTGACTTATGTCAGCTTTTGACGAATGAATATTCCTTTTTTGTAACCTCTCTTTATTATTGTGCTAAGAAAATCCAAAGAAAATGTGTAATTTTACAAAATTCAAATCAAAAATTCCCCATCATTCAAATCCCGCCCATTTTTATATTGTCTAAACAGGTTACAAACAAATTAACTCACACAACAATATAGAAATCTCGGTGTCGAATATACTCTAAAAAAGGTGTTAATTTCATATGGGAACGTCCACTTTCCGCTCATCTTTGCAGAACTATTTACACTGGATCTACTTACACACATTTTCAGCACTCTAGGTGTTATAGAACTGAATATATTCGATAATAGGTTTTATCTTCGTATGGGAGGTACCACGTCCACTTGTCCCACACCGCCAATTTTTGGAACAACTACGCATATTGATGATAGATGTACTCACACAAAAGTACAGTATTGTAGTTGTTATAGAACTGAATATAATAGGTTTTAACTTCGTATGGGAGGTGCCACACCCACTTTTCCAATACCGCCCATTTTGGCACAACTACGCACATTGATGCTAGATGCACTTACACAAAATTTTAGCATTGTGGGTGTCATAGAACTGACAATATTCAATAATAGGTTTTAACTTTGTATGTTAGGTACCACGCCCACTTATCCAATACCACCTAGTTTTGGCAAAACTACGCATATTGATGCCAGATGCACTCACACAAAATTTCAGTATTGTAGTTGTTACAGAACTGAATATAATAGGTTTTAACTTCGTATAAGAGGTGCCACACCCACTTCTCCAATACCGCACATTTTGTGCACAATTCTGCAAACTAATAATTAGTGAACTTTCACAATAAATCGATCGGTTCAGATTTAGATATAGCTCCCATACTTATATAACTTTTTGCGCTCTTTAGCCGATTTCTTTTAAATTTGGCACAAATTTTACTCGATTTGCTTTAAATTTGGTGCAGCACCTTATAATTTTACTAGAAACATCTATGGTGAATTTGGGCCAGATCGGTTCAGATTTAGATATATACTCTCGCTGCAACAGTACTAATTATAATTAATAATGCTAATTTATAAAAAAGTAATAAATCCCCAATTTATGTGGGAGGTGCCACGTCCACTGAAAATATCAAAAAATCATATAGCCTATTTTTTACCACCGGTTCAGCATGAACATACTGTGAGAATTTCAAGAAGATCGGTCCAGTAGTTTAGATATAAAGCTATAAAGTTTAGATATTAGCTATAAAGAACAAACAAACACAGATTAATTTATATATATATATATATATAGATTTATTTATTTTCTTCATTTAATAAATTAAAATTTAACTTATTTAAGAAATATAAATTATATATATTATCACCATGCCATTTGTAAATAAATTTGCATTCTATTAAATATAGATGCAAAATGGTCTTGAGCCAGGAAAATATCCCAGTTCAAATCCAATATTGATTACAGATCAAAAATACAAACGAAAAAACTAAAACAAATGAACGTTGGCACGGCAGAAGTTTTGCTGGGTAACTATACCTGCATATACACTTGCTTGTAAGATGGCATGTGTACTTTATTTCTTTGTGCGATTTTTTAAACGCTTATTCGGCAAGTGAGTTGTGCTTCTCGTTCGTTTGTGAGAATCATCTCCTTATAGAGGCCGGGTTTGATGTTGAAAAGTCGCTGCGAAACCACTTGAAAAGACTTTTGACATGGTCGAAATCATGATCGTGGTAGTCTGCAGCCAAGTAATAAATGCATTCTATTAGATGCAAAATGGTCTTGATCCAGGACAATATCCCAGTTCAAATCAATTATATATAATTTAAATAATTTTTATTTATATTTTCAATGCAATGTGGCATTCACGTGGAATGATAGAATATTGTTTTTTCCCACTATAAGTGTTACACCTAAAATAGAAATCAAAAGTAAATTTGGCTACACCATAATATCATGGATTGGGCAAAATAAAGTCCGGTAACGCTGACACGACCAGATCCAGTCTTAATTTAATCGCGGTGGCTAAATCTCTCCATACATGTCTATCGCAGCTAAAAGAAAAACAGCCCTATTGACATTAGCAATAATAAATGTGACAAAAATGTAGTGCAATATTGTAATGTTTTTTTCTAGGATGAGAAATCAAGTCGCTAAATATAACCAAGAAAAACTTTATGCTTTTATCGAAACAAGGACTGATCTATTCAACATACATGTACTGTAGATGCTGCTAGCTGCGATATAATGTGTACTATGGCGGTAATGGGGTAAATATCAAGGACATTTGTATGGGTGTATATACATCTGAAACTGAAAAGTAATAATTTTGCCAAATTCCATGGCAATGTGCCAAGCTTTAAATGAACAGCGTAAGGACAGGTTCAGCTGGTGATTTATTTCAAATTTATAATCCAGCTCTGAGGAATATTAGAATTTTATTAACAAATTTTTATGTCTCAGTGATATAGGATCCTATTAATTTTGATATGCGATTACTCAAGTGGGAGATTTCGCAGCTATAAAGATGATTCAACTATTGGATATTAATGAAGTTCCTAACAACCTGTATGTTTGATTGTTCGCTCTATCCAAACAAACCGCTACTAGCACAGCAATCTTTCAAATCAAATCTTTTGAGCTGATATTACACAAATTATCATTCAATCTAAATACGCATGTCGAATTCCTTGGACATTGTGTTATCTAACGCAATGGACTGCACAGTATTTGTTTTCGATTGCTGTCGTAGGGTACTTAATGTTGGTATTCAAAACATTGTTTAGTACCGATTTTCTTATGGCCGATGCCATCATCTGCGTCTGTGTGCCTCATTCGCTCGTTCGTTCATTCATGCATTCGTTCGTTGGCCATTGTGTTATCTGTAAATTATATTTAAATTCAGTTACTGGCACTATTGAATTTCAATACTGATTACCGCGAGTGCCAACTATGGACTGCATAAGTGACACCTTATTTGGCTCTATTTTATAATACTTAGTTTTCGATAAGAAAAATACAACCAAAACAAATAAAACTTTCACTTGATTCGATTTTTACCTGTTTGGCGCAATGAATGAAAATATTTGATTTTTTCGACGACGAAGAAGAAAAAACGGTCGAAACGAAATTTATTATTTTTGCAAATATTTCCGGATGTTATAAAGCGTTTCCCAATATTTCCGGTCATTCGAAATTGTTGTTGTAGAAAGCAGAGACAATAAAATGGAAAATCCATAAATATAAGGAAATGCTATCTGTAAAATGGTGTGCACTCGTGATAATGTATGAAATGAGATATTTTCATAATCCACGAATTGTTTTTAGTAACCCGCAGCGTAGGATAAGTTTTGATTAAGATGTAGGGATCTAATTAAAAAATGTTTCCACGACAAAGACCATTTCGACCATTTCGGAGCCAGAAAAAGTACTTAGCAATCGTTCACTTTAAATTAAACATTTCAAAATTAAATATACATTTTGACATCTATACCATATCAGTTGCTTACGTTTAACGTGTCTATATATTTCTGGAAGCGTGTACAAAACAGAACTGTTCAAAACTGTTTGAGTTTGCGTTTAAAGGACTTGATATATTTGTTATATATATAATTATTCAATTTTTGTAATTGTTTTGCTAGCCTTAGAAACATGATATTTTATGATTCTATTAATTTAGCTTTTTTAGATTTCCACTAATCTAAAGACTTTAATTTTTACACAATTTTTAATAATGCTTAAAGTGTACGTGGGTAACGCCTTTATATTATGAAAATAATAAAATGTGAAAGTAAAATGTGTACACTGAAATCATATACTGCATCAATGAAATGTGTTATTGGACCAACGTGTAGCTTCATTGATCAATCAATAGTGTTTGATTAATGTTAAGTGTCATTACTACAATGAATCGTTGTCATTATGTATTAATGAGGCAGGTTGCGTTTATGTAATGACATGTTACATTAATGGAATGTTCGTTAATGATATTACGTCATTGTGGTAATTAAGTAGTTTCATTGATGCAATGACATTGATTCAATGAAACAGCTTCATTGGTAGAATGAAGCATTTTTCTTTCAGTGTAATTAGCTATTGAAATTGACTTTAACATCCACTTATGTTGAATTACGAACGTTGTGAATATCAACTTTACATAGAAACAGCGGTTTAGGAACAGTATTCAAAATCGTCTACATAAGGCCATTACTGCTACATTTATCTATAGATCTTATACATGTAATTATTATTATTATATTTACATTATTTTATATTATTATATAGGGTCCGCCAAATAACTTTTTTTTTTGATAATGCTATAAAAAAAAATACTGCATTTTTTCTCAAATTTGTTTTTTTATTTGAAAGTACACCCTTCCGGTTAATAATGGAAAATAATTTCATTCAAATGGCTGCCTCGGCACACCACAAATAATAGTCCAACGGTTGAATAGTTGAAAAAAGTTAGATGGCGGACCCTTACGTTACCAAATAAAGGGTCCGCCAAATAACTTTTTTTTTTGAAAATGCTATAAAAAAACTACTGAATTTTTTCTCAAATTTCTTTTTTTATATGAAAGTACAACCTTCCGGTTAATAATGGAAAATAATTTCATTCAAATGGCTGCCTCGGCACACCACAAATAATAGTCCAACGGTTGAATAGTTGAAAAAAACGTTAGATGGCGGACCCTATATTACATTATTTTCTGCGATAGAATGTTAGCTATCAAAAAAAATATTTTTTTGGAATTAAAATGCGCAATGAGAGTACAATGTAAAAAATTATGCATAACAATTTTTGTGTGGATTTTATGAATTAGTATGCACCGGGCACGCAATAAAATAAATTTTCAAGTCTCGAACACAACATTTTTTTATTTTTTTTATTTTTTGTGTAAATGTTTGTACCTTTAATATCACTGTCCAACAAATTAAGACATTTTGAATGAAACAGAATAGCGACCTTATAATTCTGAAATGGCATGTTGAGTAGACCATTTTTGCTGAATAAACTTATAGTCCAGCTGGTCTGAGTTTTTTTTTACAGTTTGCATTTTTTGGTCGAAGGCAGAATTATGGAAGCGAAAAAAGTGTGGCAAGTTAATGTCTGAGGGAATTCTTATTGTCAGAACTATATTGTGGAATTTTATGAGGATCATTTTTGCGGAAGATCTTAACCCTCTACCTCCTCTCTTTATGGGTCAATTTGACCCTTTTTCGTGAAAGTACAAAAATACTTTTAAAAAGGATTAAAATGTTCTACGAAAAAATTTGTAGGAAAATTTCAGTGGGGGTAGACACCAATTTTGTAAATAAAGCTCTTCACTCTTAAATTGCAAAATTACACGCCAACTTATAAAACAAAATTATTAGGGTTAAAATCGGTCCATGTTTTTTATGGATCCGATTGATCTTTATCGACAAAAAAGTAGATATTTATGTAGAACACGATGAACTAAAAATACAAATTTGATATTTTTGTAAAATTTTCATTTTCGCGGGAGATATGGCTAAAATTGCTCGCGATCTATCTAACGGATCCGATTGATTTTTTGCATGTGTATTAATAATCAATGTCGCGTTCAGTCGCGAAAAAAGCTGTAATTGCATGTATTGCAACTTTCTCTGAAACAATTCTGTCACAAATATGCCCTATTTAGTCAACAATCATATACCAAAATAATACCCTAGACCACGAAGTGGTGTAGGGTATAAATATTTTGGTATTCTCCATATGATTGAAAGTTAAGCGGATTTTTCTGATGACACTTTTAACAATTTTTGACTTTACTCTGTTCCAAAAATGCTGCTGGACAGTGTATTTGTACCCTCATTTTGGTTTCAATTTAAAGAAAACTTCATTTGAAAGCAGGAAAAATTACAAACTTACTGCTACAAGAGGGGGAATTAACTATTACATCCATAGATTTTTGCAAATAGGCCTGTTTAAGAAAATAAAACAAACTATTGTGATTCTTATTTTAAAGGGTTTTTTTGCGTTATTGAAATAAAAATTAAAAACGTGATTTTAACAAAAATTCCATTGCGTCTACAAAGAGAATCATATCTTATTCTAACTATCTAAAAACTATTTTTTCTTTTTTATGTTTTTATTTCGTGATAGAGAATTTGATGTAAAACAATTAACGTATCCTTAAACCACGGTTATGTTACATATGTGTATCCATCATAATTATAATTACCTATGTTTTTCCCGAGATAATTTCATATTTTAGCTGAACACACAAAATTTAAATATCTGTAATCAATACACAGTTTGTTGATGTAAGTTACAGTGAAAATGTCAAACTTTTGCCCAAAACAATTCCTGTCGACAGTACCATATAGCTGTGTCTTACGCTGCTCCTTTCCAACTTCCAAAAACTCAAATTCATGTTTTTCCAAAACGAGTCTACTACGAAAATGTTTTAATCTGTTTCATTCGAGATATATTGCTGCCCAAATAACGCAATCATTGTATATGTAAAAAATAGATGTAGAATAATTAGATGCCATTAATATGTTAAATGGATGTCAACAATTAAGATTTTAAGTTTTAGCTTACAACCATTAGCCCATAGTCAAATATTCAAATCAATAAATTTGTTTTTATAATAATGTATTTATACACATTGTAAAAATTATAGAAATAAGTAAACTACTACACCACTGGTTTCTTCGATTGGATATTTTGTATTAGTGCGTCTTGGTGAAATGTGATTATTAAATATACGCACCGATATTCCTGGGAAAATTTTGCCCAAATACAAGATTCGTTACTTTTAAATGAAGAGCCTCTGGTGGAGCCACAACATAAATTTTCACAACGCTGCTAAATATACGCCGCTCAGTGGTTCAGAATCAAAATCCATCGGCCAAAATTTAATAACTTTGGTTCTAGTAGACATTTTTGAGTTCTGTAAAAAATCAAAATTAGACAAAGACCCAATGATTATTTAGAAAAAAAGTGGGAAATCGGATATATTTTAGAAATCGGCCCAAAGTTGACTACTTTTCGTATTTTCCGATTTTAAAGAAAATTAAAATTTTTATTTCTTTTTTGTGTTTACGTTTTTTAACATATTTTTACGTATTTGTTCATAATGCGAAGAAAATAATTTTAGTTTTTTTTTACAGATTTTCACTTTGTGCAGATTTTGAAAATTGAAAAAAACGTAATTTATACTTTGTCGAACTCTTTCTTACACAGTTTGCACTCAATTTTTATACACTCCACGAGAGTATTATGTCTTTGTGCATTTTTTTGTAACACCCAAAAGGAAACGAGTTATCGTCGTTTATTATACAGATCGGGTTAGAATCACTTTCTGAGTCGATTTAGCAATGTCTGTCTGTCTGTCCATCTATTGTTGTAATCAAATTCCAGGTCGCAATTATAGTCCGATCTTAACAAAAATTGGCACAAGTAAGTTTTGTGGATCCAGGACGAACGCTATTTAATTTGAGGCAAATCGGTTCAGATTTAGATATAGCCCCCATACAAATGTCGCTCCCGATTTGACATTTTCCGCTCTAGAAACCACATATTGTACCCGATTTTCTTTAAATTTGGCACAACATCTTATAATCCAACTAGAAACACCTATGCTGAAAGTGGGTAATATCGGTTCAGATTTAGATATAGCCCCCATACAAATGTCGCTCCCGATTTGACATTTTCCGCTCTAGAAACCACATATTGTACCCGATTTTCTTTAAATTTGGCACAACATCTTCTAATCCAACTAGAAACACCTATGCTGAAAGTGGGTAATATCGGTTCAGATTTAGATATAGCCCCCATACAAATGTCGCTCCCGATTTGACATTTTCCGCTCTAGAAACCACATATTGTACTCAATTTTCTTTAAATTTGGCACAACATCTTATAATCCAACTAGAAACACCTATGCAAAAATTGGATAAGATCGGTTCAGTTTTAGATATAGCCCCATACAAATGTCGATCCGGATTTGACATTTTCCGCTCTAGAAACCACATATTGTACCAGATTTTCTTAAATTTGGCACAACGTCTTATAATCCAACTAGAAACACCTGTGCAAAAATTGGGTAAGATCGGTTCAGATTTAGATATAGCTCCCAAACAAATGTGGCTCCCGGTTTTACTTTTGCCGCTTTAGAAACCACATATTGTACTCGATTTTCTTTAAATTTGGCACAACAGCTTATAATCCAAGTAAGAAACCTATTTTGAAAGTGGCTAAGATCGGTTCAGATTTAGATATAGCGCAAATACAAATGTTGCTCCCAAATGTTTAACCGATTTTGGCCAAACTATACATATTATATTTCATCTATTTCGTTCCAGATTTCAATATACCCCCATACAAATTCCCTTTCCGATTTAACATTTTTTGTCAAACACATGAATTTACAGGATACAAAAATCCTTCCCTTTTTCACCGAATTAAATTGTATTCGGATTGAAAGTGGAGTGTATCATAGAGTCGGTCCCGCCCGACTTTAGCCTTTCCTTACTTGTTATACACTCCACGAGAGTATTATGTCTTTGTGCATTTGTTTGTAACACCCAAAAGGAAGCGAGATAGACCCATTGTTAATTATACCGACCGACTTAGAATCACTTTTTGAATCGATTTAACGATGCCCGTCCGTCCGTCCGTCCGTCTGTCCATCTATTCTTGTAATCAAAGTACAGATCGCAATTGTAGCCAGAACCAAATGAAACTATGCACAACAAAGTTTTTCGGGATAAGGACGAACGCTATTTAATTTGAAGAAAATCGGTTCAGATTTGGATATAGCCCCCATACGAATTTCACTCACGATTTGACTCTTTTCACGCTAGATACCACATATTAAAACTGATTTTCCTCAAACTTGGCAAAACATCTTACATTTCAACTAGAAACACCTATGGTGAAAATTGGTCAGATCGGTTCAGATTTAGATATAGCCCCCATACGAATTTCATTCCCGATTTGACTTTTTCTGCTGTAGAAACCACATATTTTAACAGATGTGCTTCAAAATTGGTAAAACATCTTATATTTCAACTAGAAACACCCACGGTGAAAATGAGCCAGATCGGTTCAGATTTAGATATAGCCCCCATACGAATTTCACTCCCGATTTGACTCTTTTCCCGCTAGATACCACATATTAAAACATATTTTCCTCAAACTTGCCAAAACATCTTACATTTCAACTAGAAACACCTATGGTGAAAATTGGTCAGATCGGTTCAGATTTAGATATAGCCCCCATACGAATTTCACTCCCGATTTGACTTTTTCTGCTGTAGAAACCACATGTTTTAACAGATGTACTTCAAAATTGGCAAAACATCTTATATTTCAACTAGAAACACCCACGGTTAAAATTAGCCAGATCGGTTCAGATTTAGATATAGCCCCCATACGAATTTCATTCCCGATTTGACTTTTTCTGCTGTAGAAACCACATATTTTAACAGATGTGCTTCAAAATTGGTAAAACATCTTATATTTCAACTAGAAACACCCACGGTAAAAATGAGCCAGATCGGTTCAGATTTAGATATAGCTCACATACGAATTTCACTCCCGATTTGAGTTTTCCGCTTCAGAAACCACATATTTTAACAGATTTTCTTCAAATTTTGCAAAATATCGTATATTTGCATGAGAAACACCCAGGCTGAAAATGAGTCAGATCGGTTCAGATTTATATATAGCTCCTATAAAGATTTCGCTCCCGACTTGATTTTTCCGCCCCAGAAACCACGTATTTTCATCGAATTACTTAAAATTGAGAACTGGAAGAACCTATTGTGAAATGGGTCACTTCATTCCATGTTTGGATATAGCCGTGATACAAATATTCTTTTCGATTTGACGAATTGAACCAGAACATATTAGCCTATGATTAGGAAACATACAAAAATTCTTCCCGTTTTCACTTTTTTCCGAATTGAATTGTATTCTGATAGAAAGTGGAGTGCATCATATAGTCGGCCCCGCCCGACTTTAGCCTTTCCTTACTGGTTTTTTTTTACAGATTTTCACGTTGTGCAGATTTTGAAAATTGAAAAAAACGTAATTTATACTTTGTCGAACTCTTTCTTACACAGTTTGCACTCAATTTTTATACACTCCACGAGAGTATTATGTCTTTGTGCATTTGTTTTTAACACCCAAAAGGAAACGAGTTATCGTCGTTTATTATACAGATCGGGTTAGAATCACTTTCTGAGTCGATTTAGCAATGTCTGTCTGTCTGTCCATCTATTGTTGTAATCAAATTCCTGGTCGCAATTATAAAAATTGGCACAAGTAAGTTTTGTGGATCAAGGACGAACGCTATTTAATTTGAGGCAAATCGGTTCAGATTTAGATACAGCCCCATACAAATGTCGCTCCCGATTTGACATTTTCCCGTTTAAAAACCACATATTGTACCCGATATTCTTTAAATTTGGCACAACATCTTATAATCCAACTGGAAACACCTATGCAGAAAGTGGGTAAGATCGGTTCAGATTTAGATATAGCCCTATACAAATGTCGCTCCCGATTTGACATTTTCCGCTCTAAAAACCACATATTGTTCCCGATATTCTTTAAATTTGGCACAACATCTTATAATACACCTAGAAACACCTATGCAGAAAGTGGTTAGCCCTCATACAAATGTCGCTCCCGATTTGACATTTTCCGCTCTAAAACCCACATATTGTACCCGATTTTCTTTTAATTTGCCAATAAATCTTATAATCTAACTAGAAACACCTTTGTGGAAAGTAGGTCAGATCGGTTCAGATTTAGATATAGCCCCCATACAAATGTTGGTCCCGCTTTGACTTTTTCCGCTCTAGAAACCACATATTTCAACAGATCTTTTTCAAATCTTGCAAAATGTCTTATATTTCAACTAGAAACACCCTTGACGAAAATTGGTCAGATCGGTTCAGATTTACATATAGCTCCCATTCAAATTTCGCTCCCGGATTGGTTCTTTCCGCCCAGAAACCACGTATTCTCACCGAATTTATTTAAAATGAGCATAACGCGTTATACTTGAACTGGATGAACTTATTGTGAACATACAAATATTCTTCTGGAATATTTGTAAATTGGACCAGGTCATATTAGCCTATGATAAGGAAACATAAAAAAAATCTTCCCGTTTTCATTTTTTTACCGAATTGAATTGTATTCGGATAGAAAGTGGAGTGTATCATATAGTCGGCCTCGCCCGACTTTAGCCTTTACTTGTTAGTTACTGTTCTTGTTCGCTGTCATTTCAATCCATAAAAAAACAAAGAATCTAAAAACAAGATTTAAGATTATTTTGAAGAGTTCTGAATTTTAAATAGAAATTTCTGAAAATAAACTGTAATGATCTAGATTTGAAATCGGATTTCTGGAAATAACACTTCAAGTGCATTCAAATAATGTGTTTTTGTGTACTTGCTACAAAAAGCTTTATCCCTCTCGATCAATTTTACCCATTTACAATCCAACCATCCACACAGTCAGAGGATGGAATTTTATCACTTTTCCCACCTTAACTTTAAATGTACGAATTCAGAATGTTTCTGTTTTGCGTGTCTTCGCAGTTAGACTAACGCCTATTGGTTTGGTGGTACCATTTTTATCTCTTTTCGCCATGCTTTCCACATAAATTTACAAATTTCGCGCGTCTACACAGTCAGAGTAATGTATAAACCAAATTTCATGATTTAAATTTCAGTCGTTAGGATGGTACCTCTTTCGAAATATCAATTTATTTTACAAGTCTGCCCATTTAGAGGTATGTGCAAACCGAATTTCATGTTTCTAGCTGTTGTGGTTGGATTGGTACCCATTTGACCGCTTAGTAGTGTGAATTTGGCTTGCATCCCTGCTATATGTATGCACCAAATTTGAGTTTGGAATTAAAGAAAGCCTAAATATTCTAAATATTAGGAGGTATTTTTAGTCCTTGTTAGTGAAAAATCTTTCCCTCAGGGCCGATATCGCCCATTTTCAATCCCAAGCGATCTGCAACTATTAGATGCATACATATAAAATTTAAACCAATACGTACGCAATATTTCATGGTGTTACAAACGGAATGACAAAATGAAATTACCACTATCCCAAGGTGGAGGTTATAAAAATGTTATCCAAATATGAAAAAACTTTCATGTAACTCAATTAAGTTTCCTCGTAAGTAATTAACATTTGGAAAACTTTATTTTTAATAAATAATGATATGGGTCTGTCCCAAGCATACAAGTGTTCCAAGCAAATCTATTAATGGGAGTCCACTTGCGAAATCATAAACACACGTTGTCTGATATAAAGTACCTTCTCTAAATTCTACTAGAAACTAGAAACAAAGAAACCACTATGTAACACTATGCTAACTTGGTTAAAAAGTTTCCATGATTTTTTTATTATTTTCTTTTGCTTTTTGTGGTTGTGATTCATTCATTCAGAATTTTTCATATTTAATAAAAATAAATAAATAAATAAATATTTACAATAAATTAACATAAGCCATTACGATCGCACTTTGTACAACTGTTATACGACTTTCAACTCAAACCGATCCAATTCGAGCTGAATTAACAAACAAATCTTTGGAAATTTGCGTAATTTCAAACTTAAAAACTAACAAAATAAATAGACTTTCAAATCAATGAAATGAGGCATCGTCGTCGTCGTCATTGGTCTAAACTGGTGGTTATGGTGGTGGCTTAACGTTTCTTTTGTCCGGCAAAAGCCATGTCTTGAGCGTCACCATGACTCTCCTGTGAGGAACGGGCCCAGGCATGAGGATCCCAGGCGGGAGCAGCATGCTCCAAGTGTTCAACATGTTCGACATGGTGGGGAATTTCCAAATGATGTTCGACATGATGGTCTAAGTGATGATCCAAATGATGATCCAAGTGATGGGGCACAATGTGTTCCACGTGATGGGGCACAATATGTTCAACGTGTTCAAAGTGATGGGGCACATGTTCAATGTGTTCATGGTGATGGGGATAGTGGACCACTTCGTAGTTGACAATCTTTGCCCAAAAGAGAGAACGAGAGAGATATGGTTAAACTCCTAGAAAATCTAAGTCTTAATTATAGTTTGGCCTTACCTTGGGTTTGGCAATCTTGAAAACAACCAAAGCTCCGGACAAGACCAACGACAAAAGACCCAAAGTCATGGCTTTCCAGGTCTTCAGGGCGATCAGAGCAAGAGCGATGGGCACCAAGACGGTGGTCTTCAACTTCAGACCAATCAAGAAGGGAAGAACAGCCTTGCGGATAATACCACGACCTGGGGAATAAAACAAAGAAGGTCAGCACCAGCTCCAGCATCTGTACATCACTACTTACCTTCAGTGCTGCGTTCAGCCAATGGCACTATGGCTCCCTTGGTCAAGGCATTGTTCAGCAAAAAGTCTGGCACCAGCGAACGGGCCTCAGCGGTTTGGAAATATTCCGGGGCCTTGATGCGCAACGAATGTGTGGCCAAGAAATTGTCAATTTCTTGGACGATTCTCTCCTGGGGATCCATGGCACGTTGTTGCTGAGAGTTGCCCACAATTCTGCCGGTGCGCACCACCGACAATTTGTCCGTAATCATGATTTCATCTTGCTTGAGGGCCGTGTTGAACCATTGCATGGCCTTGGGCTTGACACAGCTGGTCTGGAAATCCTTCAAACATGAACGGTACATATCAAAGGCCAAGTCTGTGGCCGATTGTGGCTGCGACTGAGCCACAGCTCCCGTGGCTGTTAGGGCCACGGCCAAAAGAACAACAACAACACTGAATCGGTTCATCCTGCTGGCCAAGTGTAATCCTTTCAACTCTTACGTTTGAATGTTCGCTTACGTTACGTTACGTTACCCTCCGACTGACCAACTGAATATGTAAATGCCAATTGTGGTTACTGTGCTTTTTATACGGCCATTCTTTTTCTTCGCTTGTTCGCTTATCAATTATAATTAAATTGTCATCGATTTTGCTCAATTTGTGTGCATGTATGGGTATCTATTTCAGTGGCCCACAGACAAACAGATATTTGATTTGTGCTCATCGACGAGAAAAGACTTTTCTTTTTCATTTTGGCCTCGATGTTTGTGGTTCGGTTTCTTTGGCTAGTTTGGCTTTTTTGGCATTTGATTGGTCAACAAATGACACTTGACTCTCTCACACACACGCACACGCACACAAACACTCTCTATCGCTCAATTTACACTCTCAGTCAAATGTTTTATTTACACATTTGTTGTTGTACCGTTATACAATATTTTCACTTAATCGTGCGTGGCCTAAGAATTACTTCATTTCCTCATTGGTAGTTTGGGCCAAGTGCGGCTGACTAGTCGCGTGGCCGTAGTTGATGCACTTGCGCTTACATTCGTACACACACGCCACAGAATTTTAAGTTAACCTAGGCTCGGCTGTTGAGAAAGAGAGTTTTGCTCCCTTTTGAAGTTGGCAATTCAAAGCGTGGCTTAAAGGCCGCGGATGATGTGCAATGAAGTAAAAATGCACTCGGGTAAAATGGAGTTTGCAAATGTAACACTCAAAACAGACGAAATCACTTATAATTGCATCGCTTACAACGTCTTGCCGGTTATCCCGTAAAGACAATCAGGTATAACGTCCGATTCTCGCCAGTCCACAGTGTACGGTTTTACAGATTTTAGTGAGAAAACCTCAAAATTTGTTTTACAATATTTCTCTTTGTGGATGGTAAGATATTAAAGATGGGATATCAATTAAGAAACAAGCAAGGAAATGCTAAAGTCGGGCGGAGCCGACTATACCCTACACCTAACCAGGTCCTTTATGGAGACGATTTTATGTAGTTAATATAATAATATGCCAGAAATAACGAATATGCCGGAAATTGGATAAATTACCATATTAAAGGTAATTGATATAATGTTCCCGCAGATATTGTGATTAAAGTAAATATAAGATGATCTGGAAAAATTGATCATGACCCAATGACAAATACAGATTATACAACGGTGATAGGATGAATCTGACGGACAGGCATATAACAACATATATTCAGAGTTCTCATTCACGTTAAGTATTCCTAGTTGAAATATATCATGATCTGAAAATTTGATCAAGATCCGACGTAAGATGTAGTTTCACGACGTGTAATAGAGTTTCAGAGTATGTATTCTTAGTTGAAAAAAAATTGAAAACTTCCGATGTAAGACGTGAGTCGCAGAGGGATAATAATAAAAAGGGGACCATTTGTAAGGACGCTACATTAAAATGTGAGCCCATATAGTAGTAGGTATTCTTAGATGAAATATAACATGATCTGCAATGCACGATGTGGGTTCTAGAGCTGTAATATAATAGAATGGGGGCCCAATTTGTATGGGTAATATATCAATATATGGACCTATATGTTAGATTTTCATAGTATGTATTCTTAGTTGAAATATAATATAATCTGCAATATTTGATAAAATTCCGATGTAAAATGTGGGTCCCAGAGGGGTTATAATAAAAATGGGGGCCCATTTGTAAGGGCGCTACATTAAGAAGTGGGCCCTTATCGATCACTTTCAAAGTAGGTATTCTTTATTGAAATATAACATGATCTGCAAAATTTTATCAAAATCCAATGTGCGGGTGGGTTCTAGGGCGATAATAGGTCCATTTGTATGGGGGATATACCAAAACATTGACCTGTATAGCAGACATCGTTAAATCGATTCAACTGGTGATTCTAAGCCGATCCGTATACTTAAAGGTCTAGCTCTATTATTTCTTGGTGTTACAAACATTTGACGCAAAACTAACTTATAATACCCTAGACCACGAAGTGGTGTAAACAATTGTTTTAAAAAGCACACTGATTTCTTAAATAAGCTATATATCTATCAAAAGATCCAGGTTTTTCTTATCAAATCCGATGAGAAAGAGTTACAGGCTTATAAGTGTGCAAAGGTATGAAACCCTGATATTTTACCCGCAACTCAAGATTTTGGGTGTTTTTACTACAGAATCTTGTTCTTCTCGACAATACCAACCAGAAAAATAATATCACTTCCCAGGGTTTTTGGACTGTCGCACAGTCCAATCTTAAAAATGTATATAACGGCGTATGTGTGAAATCGGTTTTTTAGTCATAAACCCTTTGTAATTTTAGGTATATGGATTAATCCGGCCATTATTTTGATTCGTCAGCATAAATATAGCCGGAAAAAAATAAAAAAAAAAAACAACAAAATAAAAACATTTTTTATACCCTAGGGACTAGGTGTATAAGTTAGCATTATAAGTTAGTTTTCCGCCAAATGTTTGTAACACCAGGAAATAATTGAGCTAGACCCACCTTTAAGTACACGGATCGGCTTAGAATTACCAACTGAATCGATTTAAGCTAAGCTTGTTCGTACTCTACAGGTCGCAATTGTTGTCCGATTGTCATGAAACTTTGCAGAAGTTACTTTTTGGCCAATGACGATTGGTATTTAATTTGGAGGAAATCGGTTCAGATTTGGATATAGCCTCCATACAAATATCCCTATAATTTACACTATTACTGTTCCAGAATACATATTTTATATGGGAACATGGCCAAATTTTCAGGATCGTATTATATTTGAACTAGAAAAAGGTACCGGGAAAGTGGACCACTTGGATCCATGCTTTGATATAGCCCCCATACAAATGTACCTCCGATTTAAAATATTACTGCTCTAAAATGCACATTTTACATGGGATCTTGATCAAATTTCCCATAAATGTTACATTTGGACTAGAAACACGTATTTTGAGAGCCAGCTATATAGGTCAATGTTTTGATATAGCCGCCATACAAATGAGCCCCCAGTTTACACTATTATCGCTCTAGAACCCACATCTTACATTGGATCTTGATAAAATTTTCAGATCATGTTATATTTCAATAAAGAATACCTATTTTGAAAGTGATCTATAAAGGCCCCGTTTTTAATGTAGTGCCCTGACAGATGGGCCATTTTAATTATTACCTCTCTAGGACCCACATTTTACATCGGAAGTTTTTCAAATTTTGATAATTATATTATACTAGGTGAACCCCCGCCCGCTTCGCCAGGCAAAAAAAAAAACAAACGGTAAAATTAAACTCTGCTTTCTTATTAATTGTTGTAATGATCGGTAATATATAATCAGGGTTCTTCCCTGAGATAATAAAGAAATGGATATGTTCCATGGAGAACGTTAGTTTACGGCGAATAGTTGAAAAAATTTCAAAATCAAATTGATTTCTTGTTAAGTGTGATTCTCCTCCTTTCCATTACCTAAACAAAAAACTTCATTCGTAAGATGAAATTACATTACATTCAAAACACATAGAAAATCAATCAAATTGTTCACTAATCAAACAACACAAAAACTAAAAAATTAATATAATTTCCGTTTTCTTTACTTAAGTTGGCTGTTGGCGAATTATTATTTTTTTCAAATTTGTAGATTATATTATAATTCAACTAAGAATACATACCATGAAAGTCAAATATATGTGTCCTCACGTTGGTATAACCCAAATGGGGCCCCCATTCTACTGTATTACATCTCTAGAAACTTCATCTTACATCGAATCATGATATATTTCAACTATGAATACCTACCGTGAATGAGAAATATATAGGCCCATGTTTTGCACCAGGCCCAAGTGTTGTTATAGGCCCCTTTCAAATATCGGTCCGATTCATCTTATAACTACTGTATAATTTGTATTTGTTGTTGGATTTTGATCAATTTTTCCACATAATGTTATATTTACTTTACTCGGAATATCTGCCGTCAATTTGGATCAATTATCATATTATTTACCATATTCGTTAAATATGACTAAAGATGAATTTATAGTATAGTTGCTCCCATGAAACACCTGGGTTTAGTAATAAAAGCGAGGCATATACGCAGGGAGTGGTGTAGGGTATTATATAGCCTTTCCTTACTTGTTTTATAATGTGGTAGTGACTTCTGTCTCGATTTAAATCGAGCTTTCTAAGAGATCGCACTATACCTGTTGTTGTAGATTCACTACGAGAAAATTAACTGTCTCAGGACAAATTCGAGAACTGGTCCCTGGTGGGTAAGGACCGGTCCTGGTTCTAACCCAAATGTATGAAGGGGACCGCTCCCTTTTACCATAGTTTGTCATTGGTGGAGGTGAATAGACCCCGTGGACTTGTCCGCTGACTGTTCTACGCTACTAGTTTAAAACCGGTCTCAAAGGACATGGATTGGACCATACCTCAAAATACATATCCTAGGATCGGTCTCAGAGGGCTTTGTGTGTAATTGCGTCGAGGTAGTCATAATGCTGACGCGGAGATCTCTCAGATATAATTTTTAACGAATATGTTATATACTTGATATATAGTTTCCTGAATTCGCGTCTATTTTTATTAATATGCGATATTATATCTAATTGTATGTAAAGGGTGATTTCTTAGCTATTATCTTTTTGGCAACAATGGTTTAAGCAGCTTACGCACGTTTCGTGTTTTGTTTCACTATCAAACATCTTCAATTTGGTCTATAATTTAGCCATGAATCGTCTTACAAACGAACAAAGCTTACAAATTATTGAATTTTATTATGAAAATGCGTGCTCTGTTAAGAAAGTTCATCGCGCGCTTCTTCCATTTTATGGTCAGATTAATCGACCCACTGAAGCGGCTATTCGGGCTATTGTGACTAAATCTCGCACCAAATTTACATTGTTGGACATTAAACAACCAACACGCTCACGTAGAGTGCGAACTGAAGAAAATATCGCAGCTGTATCGGCCAGTGTTAATGATAACCATCAATTATCGGTTCGTCGCCGTTCGCAGCAATTGGGCCTCTGTTACTCAAAAACGTGGAAATGCCAAAATTGGACTAAGCGGATGGACCATTTGAGGCGCAGTCAAGGTCAACATTTGTATGAAATGATCTTCAAACATTAAATTATAAGGACCGTACTATCGATTCAAATAAAGATTTCATGCATTTTTCTGAATTTTATGTGTTTTCTTTTGAAAAACATTCCTATAGCTTTTAAAAATATATAATACTTTTACTTAAATATACATAAGATATGAGATGTTATTTGACAATTTATTCACGCTTTGGGACCAGTTCTATATTACATCCATGTCGACCTATCCCATGATAGGTACGTTTATAGCAATTAGCACCAATTTTGGGTGGTTTCTCATCCGACGAACGTAAGTTAACCGCAGGAGTACCAGGGACCTATCCTTTCCCCGCCTTATTTATTTTTACCGACGACCACTTGAATCTGACTTTCACGATTCCAATCTACTAATTCGAGGATGTCAGCAACCTCTGTCATTCAAACTCATTCTATCGACAAAAGGCGATTGATGGATGAGCCACTCAACCAGGATTTACTGGTCATTTCCGAATTGGGTCGAGTGAATAGAGTAGATTTTAATGCACGTAAGACCCAGTACTCCTTTTTATCGCACTCGCGATTCAATGATCCAACGGTGTCGCCGATTTCAATGAACGATGTGGATATTGAGCAATCTGATTCTATTGATTTTCTACACCATTTTCTTAGTTATTGAAGTTTTCATTAAAAAAATACATCTCAATTTTGCAAAAAATTTGCTTAAAAATCATTGCACTACTACTTCAGTTTTTTTGTCATACTGTGTAATTATACGCCAAGAGTTTTATTAAAAGCCGAAAACTTATACGTTGTCATTAATTTAACAATTTTATTAAATATGTAATCACAATGTCAAAATCAAACTTTAATCTTTTATCGTCACGCCGACATTTCTCTTTAGTACTTGTCCAGGAAAAGGCACTTTTGTTTTTTATATTTTTTGCTCAACTCTAATACGAAACTGAAATTGAGATGTTTATTTCACTCATTCACAAATACGCAGTTGCTACATCATTCCTTCTTTGTAAGTTTTTAACTCACATTTGTCTGGGGCCAAATATGGTACTTATCAGCCTAATTTTTGGTCATTGATGACAACATATTAAATGTGATGTAACACTACACCCAAATAAATTTTGAAAATAAATGTAGAAAAGAAAGTAAAAGTGAAGAATGACTAAAGTCAAGCGTGGCTGAACTAGTTTATCGTAAGTTCACAGAGTAAGGGAAAATACCTCATAATAGATGATACATTAAACCATGTGTGGTGGAGAGATCATCTATATATATATAAAAATGAATCTGTGTTTGTAAGTTTGTGGGTTTGTCTGTTTGTTTGTTCTTTATAGCAGACTAAACTACTGGACCGATCTTTTTAAAATTTTCGCAGTATGTTCATGTTGAATCGGTGGTGAAAATAGGCTATATAAATTTTTGATATTTTCAGTGGGCGTTTCACCTCCCACAAAAATTGGGGTTTAATCGTTTTTTATAAATTAGCATATTCGGAGAACTGCTGCAGCTAGAGTCTTGGATTTTTGTGAAAGTCCACTAATTGTTAGTTTTGCCAAAAATGGGTGGTATTGGAAAAGTGGGCGTGGCACCTCCCACACAAAGTTAAAACCTATTATTGAATATTGTCAGTTCTATGACATCTAGAGTGCTGAAATTTTGTGTAAGTGCATATAGCATCTATGTGCGTAGTTGTGCAAAAAATGGGTGGTGTTGGTAAAGTGGGTGTGGCACCTCCCACACAAACTTAAAACCTATTATTGAATATTGTCAGTTCTATGACACCTAGAGTGCTGAAATTTTGTGTAAGTGCATATAGCATCTATGTGCGTAGTTGTGCAAAAAATGGGTGGAGTTGGTAAAGTGGGTGTGGCACCTCCCACACAAACTTAAAACCTATTATTGAATATTGTCAGTTCTATGACACCTAGAGTGCTGAAATTTTGTGTAAGTGTATATAGCATCAATTTGCGTAGTTGTGCCAAAAATGGGCGGTATTGGAAAAGTGGGCGTGGCACCTCCCATACGAAGCTAACACCTATTATTGAATATTGTCAGTTCTATGACACCTAGAGTGCTGAAATTTTATGTAAGTGCATATAGCATCAATGTGCGTAGTTGTGCCAAAAATGGGCGGGATTGGACAAATGGGCGTGGCACCTCCCATACGAAGTTAAAACATATTATTGAATATTTCAGTTCTATGACACCTAGAGTGCTGAAATTTTGTATAAGTGTATATAGCATCAATTTGCGTAGTTGTGCCAAAAATGGGCGGTATTGGAAAAGTGGGTGTGGCACCTCCCACACAAAGTTAAAACCTATTATTGAATATTGTCAGTTCTGTGACACCTAGAGTGCTGAAATTTTATGTAAGTGCATATAGCATCAATGTGCGTAGTTGTGCCAAAAATGGGCGGGATTGGACAAATGGGCGTGGCACCTCCCATACGAAGTTAAAACATATTATTGAATATTTCAGTTCTATGACACCTAGAGAGCTGAAATTTTGTGTAAGTGCATATAGCATCAATGTGCGTAGATGTGCAAAAAATGGGTGGTATTGGTAAAGTGGGTGTGGCACCTCCCACACAAAGTTAAAACCTATTATTGAATATTGTCAATTCTATGACACCTAGAGTGCTGAAATTTTATGTAAGTGCATATAGCATCAATATGCGTAGTTGTGTAAAAAATGGGTGGTATTGGTAAAGTGAGTGTGGCACCTTCCATACGAAGTTATAACCCATTTGCGAATATATTCAATTCTATGACAGATACAATACTTACATTTTGTGTAAGTGCATCTATCATCAATGTGCGTAGTTGTGCCAAAAAAATGGGCGGTATTGGAAAAGTGGGTGTGGCACCTCCCATACGAAGTTATAACCCATTTTCTAATATATCCAGTTCTAAGACAGATACAATACAGAAATTTTGTATAAGTGCGTCTAGCATCAATATGGGTAGTTGTGTCAAAAATTTGCGGTATTAGAAAAGTGGGCGTGGTACCTCCCATACGAAATTAAAACCTATTATTGAATATTGTTAGTTCTATGACAGCTATAGTGGTGAAATTTTGTGTAAGTGCATCTATCATCAATGTGCGTAGTTCTGCCAAAAATGGGCGGTATTGGAAAAGTGGGTGTGGCACCACCCATACGAAGTTAAAACCCATTTTCTAATATATCCAGTTCTATGACAGATACAATACTGAAATTTTGTGTGAGTGCGTCTAGCATCAATAAGGGTAGTTGTGTCAAAAATTTGCGGTATTGGAAAAGTGGGCGTGGTACCTCCCATACGAAGTTAAAACCTATTATTGAATATTTCAGTTCTATGACACCTAGAGTGCTGAAATTTTGTGTAAGTGTATATAGCATCAATGTGCGTAGTTGTGCCAAAAATGGGCGGTATTGGAAAAGTGGGTGTGGCACCTCCCATACAAAGTTATAACCCATTTTCGAATATATTCAGTTCTATGACAGATACAATACTGAAATTTTGTGCGAGTACATCTCGCATCAATATGGGTAGTTGTGTCAAAAATTTGCGGTATAGGAAAAGTGGGCGTGCTACCTTACATACAAACTTAAAACCTATTATTGAATATATTCAGTTTTATAACAGCTACAATACTGAATTTTTTGTGAGTGCATCTAGCATAAACCTTCGTAGTTGTACCAAAAATGGGCGGTAGTGGGATAGTGGGCGTGGTACTTCACATACGAGTTAAAACCTATTATTGAATATTATCAGTTCTATAAAACCTAGAGTGCTGAAAAATTGTCTGAATATATCCAGTGTAATAGTTGTGCAAATATGGGCGGAAAGTGGGTGTGGCCCTTCCCATATGAAATTAAAACCGGTTTTAGAGTATATTCGACACCGAGATGGGCGGAAAGTATCCGTGACCCTTCCCATACGAAATTAAAACCTGTTTTAGAGTATATTCGACACCGAGATTCCTATATTGTTATACAAATGGGCGGGATTTGAAAGATGGGAAATTTTTGATTTGAATTTTGTAAAATTACTCATTTTCTTTGGATTTTCTTAGCATAATAGCAAAGAAAGATTACAAAAAAGAAATATCGCCAAAAGCCGACTTAAGTCAAGAAAACGGAAATTATATTAATTTTTTAGTTTTTGTGTTGTTTGATTAGTGAACAATTTGATTGATTTTCTATGTGCTTTGAATGTAGTACCATCGAATTCAAGCTATTCGATTAAGTAAGTTCTTCTTACGTAGGAAGTTTTTTGTTTTGGTAATGGAAAGGAGGAGAATCACTCTCAACCTGAAATAAACCTAAATTTGATTTTTTACATTTCTTCCTTTATTCGCCGCACTTCAATATTTTCCATGGAACATATCCATTTCTTTTGTATCTCAGGGAAATACCTTGATTATAAGTGGTACATATAATACCGATTACAAGAAAAAACAAAATGATTTTTATTTCCGTTTGTTTTTCTGCCTGGCGAAGCGGGCGGGGGTTCAGCTAGTCTATATAAAGGGTGATTTTTTAAGAGCTTGATAACTTTCTTTTTAAAAAAAAAACGCATAAAATTTGCAAAATCTCATCGGTTCTTTATTTGAAACGTTAGATTGGTCCATGACATTTACTTTTTGAAGATAATTTCATTTAAATGTTGACCGCGGCTGCGTCTTAGGTGGTCCATCCGCTTAGTCCAATTTTGGCATTTCCACGTTTTTGAGTAACAGAGACCCAATTGGTGCGAACGGCGACGAATCGAAAATTGGTGGTCATCATTAACACTGGCCGATACAGCTGCGATATTTTCTTCAGTTCGCACTCTACGTAAGCGTGTTGGTGGTTTAATGTCCAACAATGTAAATTTGGTGCGAAATTTAGTCACAATAGCCCGAATAGCCGCTTCAGTGGGTCGATTAAACTGACCATAAAATGGAAGCGCGCAATGAACTTTCTTAACAGAGCACACATTTTGATAATAAAATTCAATAATTTGCAAGCGTTGTTCGTTTGTAAGACGATTCATGATGAAATGTCAAAGCATACTGAGCATCTTTCTCTTTGACACCATGTCTGAAATCCCACGTGATCTGTCAAATACTAATGCATGAAAATCCTAACCTCAAAAAAATCACTCTTTATTTATATAAAAATGAATCTGTGTTTGTATGTTTGTTTGTTTGTTTGTTTGTTCCTTATAGTAGCCTAAACTACTGAACCGATCTTCTTGAAATTTTCACAGTATGTTCATGCTGAACCGGTGGTGAAAACAGGCTAAATAATTTTTTGATATTTTCAGTGGGCGTGGCACCTCCCACACAATTTGGGGATTTTTTCCTTTTTTTATAAATTAACATATTCTGAATACTGTTGCAGCTAGAGTCTTGAATTCATGTGAAGGTTCACTAATTATTAGTCTTCACAGTTGTCAAAAATGGGCTGTATTGGAAAAGTGGGCGTGGCACCTCCCATACGAAGTTAAAACCTATTATTGAATATTGTCAGTTCTATGACACATAGAGTGCTGAAATTTTGTGTAAGTGCATCTAACATCAATGTGCATAGTTGTGCCAATAATGGGCGGTATTGTAAAAGTGGGCGTGGCACCTCCCATACGAAGTTAAAACCTATTATTGAATATTGTCAGTTCTATGACACATAGAGTGCTGAAATTTTGTGTAAGTGCATCTAAAATCAATGTGCATAGTTGTGCCAATAATGGGCGGTATTGGAAAAGTGGGCGTGGCACCTCCCATACGAAGTTAAAACCTATTTTTGAATATTGTCAGTTCTATGACACATAGAGTGCTGAAATTTTGTGTAAGTGCATCTAACATCAATGTGCATAGTTGTGCCAATAATGGGCGGTATTGTAAAAGTGGGCGTGGCACCTCCCATACGAAGTTAAAACCTATTATTGAATATTGTCAGTTCTATGACACATAGAGTGCTGAAATTTTGTGTAAGTGCATCTAACATCAATGTGCATAGTTGTGCCAATAATGGGCGGTATTGGAAAAGTGGGCGTGGCACCTCCCATACGAAGTTAAAACCTATTTTTGAATATGGTCAGTTCTATGACACCTAGAGTGCTGTAATTTTGTGTAAGTGCACCTAGCATCAATGTGCGCAGTTCTGCCGAAAATGGGCGGTATTGGAATAGTGGGCGTACCACCTCCCATACGAAGTTAAAACATATTATCGAATAGTGTCAGTTCTATGACACGTATAGTGCTCAAATTTTGTGTAAGTGCATCTAGCATCAATGTGCGTAGTTGCGCCTAAAATGGGCGGTAATGCAAAAGTGGGCGTGGCACCTCCCATATGAAGTTAAAACCAAAATTACACCTATTGTGCTGTAATTTTGTGTAAGTGCATCTAGCATCAATGTAGTTGTGACAAAAATGGGCGGTAATGGAAATGTGGGCGTGGCACCTCCATACGAAGTTAAAACCCGTTTTCGAATATATACCGTTCTATGGCAGATAAAAACGTAAATTTTGTGTAAGTGCATCTAGCATCAATGTGCGTAACTGTGCCCAAAATATGGGCGATATTGGAAAAAAGGGCGTGGTACCTTCCATACGAAGTTAAAGCCTATTATCGAATATATTCAGTTCAATGACAGCTACAATTCTTATCTTTTGTGTGAGTGCATATAGCATAAACATGCGTAGTTGTGCCAGAAATGGACGGTATTGGGAAAGTGGGCGTGGTACCTCACATACGAAGTTAAAACATATTATCGAATATGGTCAGTAGGTGTCATAGACCTAGAGTGCTGAAATTTTGTGTGAGTTGATCCAGTGTAAATAGTTGTGCAAAGATGGGCGGAAAGTGGACGTGACACTACCCATCTGAAATTAAAACCGGTTTTAGAGTATTTCGACACCGAGATGGGCGGAAAGTGGCCGTGACCCTTCCCATACGAAATGAAAACCAGTTTTTTGAGTATATTCTACAACGATATTCCTATATTGTTGTGTGAGTTTATTTAGTTGTAACCTGCTTAGACAATATGCAAATGGGCGGGATTTGAAAGGCGCATTTTTGATTCGAATTTTGTAAAATTACACGTTTTCTGTGGATTTTCTTAGCACAAGAGTAAAGAAAGGTTATAAAAAGAAAAATATTCATTCGCCAACAGCCAACTTAAGTCAAGAAAACGGAAATTATATTAATTTTTAGTTTTTGTGTTGTTTGATTAGTAAACAATTTGATTGATTTTCTATGTGTTTTGAATGTAATGTAATTTCATCTTACGAATGGAGTTTTTTGTTTAGGTAATGGAAAGGAGGAGAATCACACTTAACAAGAAATCAATTTGATTTTGAAATTTTTTCAACTATTCGCCGTAAACTAACGTTCTCCATGGAACATATATTACTATATTATATTTTTGCCTGGCGAAGCGGGCGGGGGTTCAGCTAGTAACCTATAAATGTCGTGGACCAAAAGTTATATGTAGGACTCAATTTGATTCAAAGTGTAAATGTGAAATTGTTCGTTTGAGTGTGTAGTTTATGTTAGAATTAATATCTCGTCAGCATTTTTAGGCAAACTCCTACTATTGCCACTTTATTTTAGCATAATTTTCGATAAACCATAGCACACATATTTGAATATCTCTGAATTAGTTTTGTCTACGAGAACCATCAAGATCTTATTTTAAAGGTATTGTAAGTACCTTTATGATGGTATGTAACATCATTTACTATTCTGTACACATGTAGGCAAGTTATATTATTTTCTGAAATAATTAATTAAATTGCAGTGTCAAGTAGAATATCAGAAAACCATTTTTCGTCAAAGCGAAATAAGTTTCATTCTTTTAAGCTTTCATAAAATTTTGTTTTTGGTCACGCTGTACTAATACAGGGTGATAATTATGTTGGTTATATATTGAGTTTATATGGGAGGTGATAGAGGGAGTGGTCCGATCGGCCCAATTTTATTTTTTAAGTATGTTATGTCTAGCAAATGTGCAAAATTACAAGATTGTATCTTTATTCTTCGTCTTTATGCCATAAAAAATGGATTTGGGACCAGGCGCATTGGCTCACTTCTAATGACAAGAGAATCAGTCTTAAGTTTTCATAATTATAAAGACACCGTGTACATTCCTCTGGCCACGTAGACGAGCCACATAAATGGCATTTTGAAATTTGAAATTTGTATTTTTAAGAGGGAAGGCGGGAGAAAAAGGGATACAAATGGTAACAACTAAAGTATTATAGGTACAATCGTGATAGTCGGTGTGTAAATTTCTCTGACCACGTAGAATATAAATGCATTTGTCGAAGCGTTACAAAAAGGGATAAAATGGTACCATCAAAGGTGTTGCAACAAAAACCGCAAAATTCGGTGTATAAACTCCTCTGAAGACAAAGTACATCATATGTGGATTTTTCACAATTTGTACTTTTAATGAGGGAGCCGGACAAAACGGATAAAAATATATCAACCAAATTTTTATACCCTCCACCTAAGTATATTCATCAGAGACTCCACAAAGTATCCATGTCCGTCCGTCTGTCTGTCTGTCTATTGAAAACACGGTAGCCGACGAATGAAATGAGTTAGGAGGTTCAAATTTTGCCTAAATGTATCTAATGGTGGCAGATCGGTCGGCGAAGAGGGAAAAAAATTCCCTAAGAAGGACTGAAAATACCCCCTAATATTTAGACTATTTAAGAATTTTTTTAAATTTCTGATATATATGCACTTGAAATTTATTGCATACATTCCTCTCGTAGTGTAAAAGCACCAAAAAGTAAATACAAATTTAACAATTTTAAAATGGTACCAATGCTACGACAACAGCTAGAAACATGAAATTTGGAATGGACATTCTTCTAATTGCGCAGATACGCAAAAAAGAGGGATTTTTCAAAATTCGTACTTTTAAGGGATACAATTGGAAAATAGGGATAAAATTGGTACCAACCAAACCGCTAAAGTTAAAATCATGAAGTTCGGTGTATACATTTATCTGACTGTGTAGACCCAAAATATTTGTACTTTTAGGCGGACAGTGGGGCAAAAGGCATAAAAATGGTACAAACCAAACGGTTGGTACATTGGTGTGTACATCTGACTGTGTAGATGCGAAAAATAAAGATATCTTTCGATATTCGTACTTTTATGATCAAAACGGGATAAAATTGGTACCACGCAAACGGCTGTAGCTAGAATCATGAAATTTAGTGGTTACATTCGCCGTTCTTCGTAGACAATATGAGTATTTGTTCAAAATCGTACTTTTAGGGTCGACATTTTAAAAAATGATAAAAGTGGTACTAAGCAAACGGGTGTACCTAGAATCATGAAATTAGATGTGTTGATTCCAATATGGATGCGAAACATAACGAATCTTCGATTTTTTTACTTTTCATATGATAAATGATAGTCACTCTGTTTGTAACTAAATCAATAAATTACAAATGAGAGAAATCGGCCCTGAGACAAAATGTTTCTCCCTTATGATAACTGACAATAAACCTAAGGTTTAAGGTAAATTTTTGAAGATTGCTGCCTCATGTCCACTTTTAGATTACAATTGAAGTAATATATATGGTAGTGGCCTATTAATATTATACTATTGAAGCAATGAAATTAACTATTAAATAATAATTGTTTAATTATTATTATTATTATTTAATAGTCAAATCAGAAAGGTCGTACAAATAAAATAAATAAGCTAATAAGCAATGAAATTTATTTAAAACCGTGCGCAGAAGTATTTATTTAAAACAGTGCTCATAAATATAAGTATGTGAAATAGTAAACAAACATAGTAATAATCATTAAAAATATCACAATTCTCAAAATATGTTACTTTACTACTTTGTACGACAGTCTCTAATCTATACAATGGAATGCAATCCATGGTGGAGGTATATAAAAATCGATCCGGCCGAACTTAACGCCTTTTTACTTTTTGTACCTGATAGCCTTCTAACTACGTACATGCGCAACATAGATAAATATTTAGAAAATTTTACTTTTAAGGAGGATGAAAAGGAAAAACCAAAAAAAGTATAAAGCTATATGCAAAAGTTATTTTTAAAATACATACTTTTTATACTTGTTCAGGATCAGGTTATACTTGAACTAGAAACAGCTAACGTGAAAGTGCACCTTATAGGTCCATGTTTTGATATAGCCCACATACAAACTATTTCTGCTCTAAAATGCACATTTTACATCGTATCTTGATTAAGTTTCCCATATCATGTTATATTTCAACTATTTTTCATCACACTCTGCAACAAAATATACATGAATATCATTCTGTTTCTGTCTCTGTTTGTTTCAGTTCACTTACACTTATTGTATACTTTCATTCATTCACAAACTGTCACAAATGCGTAGACATTTTGCCAACTTATAATTGTTATCAATATTTATCACCGTTATCACCGTGACTAAGCATATATAGAGAACAATGAATAAGTTTGCTAAAAGAAAAGCTAAAGTCGGTACCATACACCCGCTTTTGACTCCTAAACTCAGGTGTCTTATGGGGGCGATTTCAAGTGCACATTTAGCCAAATTTAATTTATGACAAAATTGCAGCATGCTTGCTGCATTCTATACTCATTTAAAATTAACACAGGGTAAGATTGGATAGCAAGGCCTTCCCCTCTCGCTTCTATTCGCAGGCTTTCTAGAAGGGCTCTGACAAAAGGCCATCTAGAATGCATCCCATCAAAGACCTTCTGGAAGGCCTGCAACCAAAACGCTTCCAGAAGGCCTTCTAGAAGGTAAAAAATAAGGCGCAAAATTAAAAAAATATATGACGAACCAATGGATTAGCATTTTTCAATATTTCTGGATTTGTTATTGACAGTATATTAATTTTCAATTAAATTCTTTCAACATTTTTATTTGCCTCGGCTGGAATTTGAACTCAAGATCTTCGCATTGCTAATCAGACGTGCTACCTTCTAAACCACAGAACTTTATGGTCTGTTAACGACAAAAAGCTTATAGAAACACACGACCATTCGATTACGCGAACAACTTCGCCACTGCCTGTTCCCTACTTCTACTGTTTATAATTAATTATACACTTTTAACACCGGGAAAATATCATATCTGTCTTCTAGAGCGTAAATAAATCATATTGGGTATTTGTAATGGGGCTATATGAAAACATGGACGGATGAAATATAATGCCAAATTGGAACCCAACGGCTAAAATATGGAGACACACCGGAAGTGGCATTTGTATAAAGGCTATATCTACATTTGAACCGATTTGCTTAATAGTAAATAGCGTTTCATTTGAATCGGTGAGGAATTGCGACCTGCAGTTTGATTACAAGAATAGATGCACAGAGACATATCTAATCGTTTCAGCAAGTGGAACTATGCCGATCAAAGGCACAACAACAACAAATCTTTTTATCATTAAACAAACAAAGCATTTAAAAAATAATTTTATATAAATAATTTCCATTAGTTAATATTATAAATTTATTTTAATTGACTTCAAATCAGGAAAATTGTGAAAATATCTTTCATAAAACTCGTACAAATACAAAATAAAGGAGGGCAATGTAAAATGCCCATTGGATATATCTAATAGGAAATGAGAAGGCCTTTCTAAATGCCTTCTCAAAGAAGGCAGTCAAGAATTAGTATAGGATTTCTAAATGCTAATGATTAGGCCTTCCTAGAGAAGCGAGGTGAGAATGTGCCCCGAATCTTTTTTCATCTGCGAAGAAGGCCTTCTGGAATGCCTATTTTCAGAAGGCACACAGGAATGTGTTTCAGATCCGTAGAGAAGGCCTTCTAAGGGGAGGCCTTCCAACTTTTCCCGCTGGGATGTGATTGACCTATACACAAACAAAATCGACGTGATCCAATCTTATTGTAGCTACGCTTAGGGAAAAATATAACGATTATTTTCATCATGATTCGATGAAATAAGTTGAGTCTAGAGTGTCCTGAAAACAAATCAGAAATTGATAATGAGCTGTGGCAATATCTTTACGTAATGCTACACTTTATTGTGTATGTATTCTTAACTAAAATATAACGTGATATAGAAAATACGTCTAAAATCGTATCGGAGGTCCATACGGTCTACATCAAAACAGTGACCCATGGTCCACTTAAGTAGAAAGTGTTCCTATGTGAAAATATAATATAAGCTATATGTGTATTCTAGAGCAGTAATAAGGTATATTGGAGAAATATTTGTATGGAGGATATATCTAAATCTTAAACGATTTCCTCCAAATTCAATAGCAGTTGTCTTTGCGCTAAAAAAATACTTGTGACAAATTTCATGGCAATCGGACAACAAATCCGACCTAAGATGGACAGCAGACGGACGGAAAGACAGGCCAGACATTGATAAATCGATTCAGCTGGTGCTTCTAAACCGATCGATATGTAAGATGGGTCTAGCTGGAGTATTTCTTGGTGTACAAACACTTGGCAGAAAACTAACTTATAATACCCTATTCATGGATCCATGTAGTCAACTTTCAAGTCAGCTGATTCAGATATAACATGATCCTCAAACTTGTATCAAGATCCAATGCAAAATGTTTATTCTAGAGCAGTAATAGGGTAAATTGGTGAACTATTTGCATGGATGCTATATCTAAATCTGAACCGATTTCTACAAAATTCAATAGCGATCGTTCTTGGCGCAACGGGCAGGCATCGTTAAATCGACTCAGCTGGTGATTCTAAGCCGATCTGTATACTTAAATGTGGGTATAGCTCGATTATTTCTTGGTGTTACAAACATTTGGCAGAAAACTTTCCACGAAGTGGTGTAGGGTATAATTATAATTTCTAGTCACCGCCTAGAAATCGAGATTGGACTGTTTAATGATGATCTGCAAAATATTTCGTCTATGAGATAAACGCACCTGAAAAGACCTAACAAACTCATGTATTTTTATACCCTACACCACATCATGGACTAGGGTATTATAATTTAGTTTCGCGCCAAATGTTTGTAACACCAAGAAATAATTGAGCTAGACCCACCTTTAAGAATACCGATCGGCTTAGAATCACCAGCTGAATCGATTTACCGATGTCTCTCTGTCCGTCCGTCTGCTGTCCATCTAAGCTTGTTCGCACTCTACAGGTCGCAATTGTTGTCCGATTGTGTGGAGGAAATCGGTTCAGATTTCGATATAGCCCCCATACAAATGATTTGACTTTTTCCGCCCTATAAAGCACATATAGTACCCGATTTTCTTAAAATTTAGCTTAACACCTTATAATCAAACTAGAAATACCTGTGGCGAAAGCGGGTTAGATCGGTTCAGATTTAGATATAGCCCCCAATACAAATGTCGCTCCCGATTTGACTTTTTCCACTCTAAAATCCACATATTGTACCCGATTTTCTTTAAATTGGCACAACATTTTATAATCTAACTAGAAACACCTATGCTGAAAGTGGGTAAGATCGGTTCAGATTTAGATATAGCCCTTAAACAAATGTCGCTCCCGATTTGACTTTTTCCGCTCTAGAAACCACATATTGTACCCTATTTTCTTTAAATTGGCACAACATTTTATAATCTAACTAGAAACACCTATGCTGAAAGTGGGTAAGATCGGTTCAGATTTAGATATAGCCCCCATACAAATATCGCTCCGGATTTCACTTTTTCCGATTTAGAAACCATATGTTGTACCCGATTTTCTTTAAAATTGGTACAAAATTTTATAATTGAACTAGAAACACCTATGCTGAATGTGGGTAAGATCCGTTCAGATTTATATATAGCCCCCATAAAAATGTCGCTCCGAATTTCACTTTTTCCGATTTAGAAACCATATGTTGTACCCGATTTTCTTTAAAATTGGTACAAAATTTTATAATCTAACTAGAAACACCTATGCTGAAAGTGGGTAAGATCGGTTCAGATTTTGATATAGCCCCCATACAAATGTCGCTCCGGATTTCACTTTTTCCGATTTAGAAACCATATGTTGTACCCGATTTTCTTTAAAATTGGTACAAAATTTTATAATCTAACTAGAAACACCTACGCTGAATGTGGGTAAGATCCGTTCAGATTTATATATAGCCCCCATACAAATGTCGCTCCGGATTTCACTTTTTCCGATTTAGAAACCATATGTTGTACCCGATTTTCTTTAAAATTGGTACAAAATTTTATAATTGAACTAGAAACACCTATGCTGAAAGTGGGTAAGATCGGTTCAGATTCAGATGTAGCCCCCATACAAATGTCGCTCCCGATTTGACTTTTTCCGCTCTAGAAACCGCATATTGTTCTCGATTTTCTTTAAAATTGACACAACATCTTATATTTGAACTAGAAACACCTATGCTGAAAATGGGAAAAGATCGGTTCAGATTTAGATATAGTCCCCATACAAATGTCGCTCCCGATTTCACTTTTTCCGCTGTAGAAATCGAACTAAAAACACCTATGCTGAAAGTGGGTAAGATCGGTTCAGATTTAGATATAGTCCCCATACAAATGTCGCTCCCGATTTCACTTTTCCGCTCTAGAAACCACATATTGTACCTGATTTTCTTTATAATTGGCACAACATTTTATAATCGAACTAGAAACACCTACGCTGAAAGTGGGTAAGATCGGTTCAGATTTAGATATAGCCCCAATACAAATGTTGCTCCCTTTACATATTATATTTCACCAATAAACATACATGGTGAAAGCGGGTCACATCGTTTCAGGTTTCAATAAACCCCCATACAAATGTCCTTTCCGATTTAACATTTTTTGTCAAACACTTACATTTACTGGATTCAAAAATCCTTCCCGATTTCACTTTTTTACCGAGTTGAATTGTAATGAGATAGAAAGTGGGGTGTATCAAATAGTCGGCTCCGTCCGTCTTTAGCATATCCATACATGTTTGGGAGATGCCCATATGTCCATACTTTGGTATAACCCAAGTGGGGCCCCATTCTTCTCTATTACAACTCTAGAAACTACATCTTAAATCGGATCTTCATCAAATTTTGTAGATCATTATATGTTTCAACTAGGAATACCTACCGTGAATGCGAAATATATAGGCGCATGTTTTGGCATAGGCGTCAATTGTTGTTATAGTCCCCCTTCAAATTTCCGTCCGATTCATCCTATTACCGCTGTATAATCTGTATTTATCATTGGATCTAGATCAATTTATCCATATCATGTTATATTTACTTTACTCGGAATATCTGCTGGAAAATTGGATAATTTACTTTATTATTTACCATATTCATTACATTTGACTAAAGATGAATTTATAGTAACTTTATATTTTATATGAACTACATAAAATTGCTCCCATGAAATACCTTGTTTTGTGTTGCATTTTTGTCCATCTTTATCGCAATTTTTTAGTGTATTTTCATAGTATTTTGTAGAAAATATGTCAGTACAATTCGAATGATGTCTAAATGATAAACATCAAAATAAAAAAGGCGTTGCAAAGCTCATTTTTGTAATAAGAGTTTGAAAGTTGGCAAAAAATTGAACAAAAGTGTAACATAAGAATACAAAGAGCGTTTAGCTCACAGTTGACTGGACCTGGGGACGAAATATTTTGCAAATCATCATTAAACAGATCAGTCTGCATTTTGGGTGGGGACCGCATCAATTTATTCTAGCGACCCATTCGTATTTTTTGTTAAATACTGCTAAGATAAAAAACAGCAAACAACTATTTGCTGAGGCAATCTGCTTTTTCAGCGGACATTCTGCTTTATTTTAATAGAAAATTCTTTTGAGTATATGGTTAAAACCAAATATTTACAGCAAAAACATTTTTTTTAAGGTTGGTCCATTTAAAGATATTTGAGGTAAATCTGAAATTTCAAGAAACGTCTTAACAATTCGCTGAAAAGAGAAATATGGAAATCCTCTATTATATTCTATTGATTTCTGATTCTCAGAACACACATCTAAAATCATTATAGTTCAAGGTCAGTCCAAATCCAGATTGAGGTGTGGCTATGTAAAAGTGAATTTCCATTCCACATTTAGCACACGATTTCGTTTCTCCACAAAAACTGTTGTTGATGGGAAATGAAATGTGTGCCACAGATGCCATACATGGTTGTAATGAAAATGAAATTTTGTCATTTCACTCACTCGCTATTGTTAGAAGTTCAGTTCATTGATAAAAGTAAGCGAGCGTAAAACGTCTATCAAACAATAAAAGAAACACATTATGGCCAATTTACATTACCTGATTTGCAGGGATTGGCATTTGAAGCACAACCACAACACTTCACTCCTCCACCGACGACAAATTAAGTTTGAGTGTTGGTACGAGACGCAGCGACTAACTGCTCTTACGGCTACAGCCACTAACGCTTTTTTCTTTGTTATTGGCATTTAACATAGCAAATCGAAATCGAACCCCTGCCGCACATTTTGAGTTTTTTTCCGTAGACGGGTAATTTCACGTTAATTCAACTATTCCTAACAAACTTGTGGAAAGATTGGAATATGGAAATGTGTTATTTCAATCAAAGATGATACATTTAAAATCCAAAGGTCCAAATCCTCTCCAAAATTTCAACAAAAAATTCTCAACCCAAAAAAACTTTAGTATATTTTTAACCACATATTCTTAGTCAGAGTCAACGTTTCGTCGTTCCCAGAAATCATATAAAATAAAGAAATCGCGACCAATTTAAAAGAAATTTCCAAATTTTGAAACATATTATCCCTCTTTGGGAATTTGGATATTTTGTTGGACAAAAATGCAAAAAACTGGTATGCCGTTATTTTCTGAAACTTTTCTCTACCTAATCCTGAAATTTCGTCACGATATCTCAAGTTTTTACGCAGTGTACAATATATTTTTTCTAAAATATTTACTTTTTTAAGATATTTGTAGTTTACAAAAGATGATTCACTATTTATTGTCTGTTACATGAACTACCCATTTGACTATAAAGGTAGAATAACATTCAATTTTATTTTTATTTTCAGAACAAAATTAGGAATTTAAGTGGAAAATTTTCGAGAAGAGATCGGCCTTCAGTTCAACCTTCATGAAGCTCATCTCGGTGGCTATGCCGATAAGCACAAATGCCGCATTTGGGGTCCAGAGAACCCACACGTGACTATTAAGAAGCCAATGCAGTGGACCATGTACTGAAAAATTGGGTTGATCGGATGAGTTACTGCCGAGCCAGTTAGTCAAGCCAAGGAGAGATAGAGATGAGCCAACACTACCACTTTCAATACAATTTCTCCATAAATGGTGAGAAATAAACAGATTTATGTGGAACGGATTTGCATTAAAGTTGCCCTGCAATTGTACGAGAAAATAATCTGGAAATTTTATCATTCAGAATATTCCCTTTATCTACTTCATTAATTTAGATTTTGAATAAGCAATTTATATGATATATAAATTAAATATATAAATTATATTTATTCCATATCAAACCGAACGATTTTCGTAAAAAAACAAGTAAGGAAAGGCTAAAGTCGGGCGGGGCCGACTCTATGATACACTCCACTTTCAATCCGAATACAATTTAATTCGGTGAAAAAGTGAAACGGGAAGGATTTTTGTATCCTGTAAATGTATGTGTTTGACAAAAAATGTTAAATCGGAAAGGACATTTATATGGGGGAACGAAATAGGTGAAATATAATATGTATAGTTTGGTCAAAATCGGTTAAACATTTGGGAGCAACATTTGTATTTGCGCTATATTTAAATCTGAACCGATCTTAGCTTATTTTGTCAAGTTTAAAGAAAATCGAGTACAATATGTGGTTTCTAAAGCTGCAAAAGTTAAATCGGGAGCCACATTTGTTTGGGGGCTATATCTAAATCTGAACCGATCTTACCCACTTTCTGCATAGGGGTTTGTTGTTGGATTGTAAGATGTTGTGCCAAATTTAAAGAAAATCGGGTACAATTTGTGGTTTATAGAGCGGAAATTTTCAAATCGGGAACAACATTTGTATGGGGGCTATATATAAATCTGAACCGATCTGGCCGATATTCACCATGGGCGTTTCTAGTGGAAATATAAGATGTTTTACCAAATCTGAAGACAATCTGATACATTATGTGGTTTCTAGAGCGGAAAAAGTCAAATCGGGAGCGAAATTTGTATGGGAGCTATATATAAATCTGAACCGATCTGGCCGATATTCACCATGGGAGTTTCTAGTGGGAATATAAGATGTTTTACCAAATCTGAAGACAATCTGATAAAATATGTGGTTTCTAGAGCGGAAAAAGTCAAATCGGGAGCGAAATTTGTATGGGAGCTATATATAAATCTGAACCGATCTGACCGATATTCACCATGGGTTTTTCTAGTGGAAATATAAGATGTTTTACCAAATCTGAAGACAATCTGATACATTATGTGGTCTCTAGAGCGGAAAAAGTCAAATCGGGAGAGAAATTTGTATGGGAGCTATATATAAATCTGAACCGATCTAACACATTTTTACCACAGGTGTTTCTAGTTACAATATAAGATGTTTTGCCAATTTTAAAGAAAATCTGTTGTAATGTTGTATCTAGAGTGAAAAGAGTCAAATCGGGAGTGAAATTCGTATGGAGGGTATATCTAAATCTGAACCGATTTTCTTCAAATTAAATAGCGTTCGTCCTTATCCCGAAAAACATCGTTGTGCAAAGTTTCATTTGGTTCTGTCTACAATTGCGACCCGTATCGTGATTACAAGAATAGATGGACGGACGGACGGACGGACAGACAGACGGACATTGCTAAATCGACTCAGAAAGTGATTCTAAGACGATCGGTATAATTAACAATGGGTCTATCTCGTTTCCTTTTGGGTGTTACAAACAAATACACAAAGACATAATACTCTCGTGGAGTGTATAAAAATATTTTTGAAATACTTGTTTTTTTACTTTTACAGCAAAAATGGGTAGAATTATGAAGTTAGGTTATCTTGCACTGTGTTCGTGAGAGATATTGCATTTTCAAAATTTGCACCCACTATCTACCAATATTTATGGTATTTAAACTTTTTTGAAGATTGCTGTCTTAAATTTAATTTTTGAATGGACTTGAAGTATTATTTCGGTATATATAGAGTATAAACGTATTGGTAGCCTTGACTTATAAGCGTGGTTTGAAAAAAAAAAATAAAAATAGTATATTTATTTATAAAATTATTTTTTTAATATTTTTATTTGTTTTGGTTTGGATATACTTATTAAAAAAAATAACATTTTACTGTAATGTTACTGCCTGCACCTCTACGAAAATCGAAACCTCCGTGAAATGCAATATTGGTGGAGGGTATATAAAGTTTGGCCCGGCCGAACTTAATGCCTTTTTTCTTTAATTTTGACCCTAAATGTATAAATTTGGCAAAAATCCTATTATTTTCCGTGCCTACGCATGCAGACGAGTTTAAACACTGAGTTTCATGTTTCTAGCTACAGCCGGTTAGATGGTACCAATTTTATCCCATTTTGATCCTAAAGGTACGAAAACAAAAGGTATCTTTATTTTTTGTGTTTACGCAGTAAGAGCATGAACACACCGAATTACACCATTCTAACTTCATCCGTTTGGTTGGTACTATTTTTATCCCCTTACTCGTCATTTCCCCCTAAAAGTATGTCGAATATCATGATTTCAACTTCAGTGGTTTTTGGATGGTATCATTTTTATCCCTTTTTTATCCCTTGAGAAAATTAACTTTAATGAAAACTAAGTCAAGATTTCGAGGGTGTCTTAGAAAATGCACACTGAGATTCTTGTTTTACTCGACAATACGTACAGGAGAAATAGTATCTTTTCCAACGGTTTTGTTGTTTCTTTTTTGTAGCACTGTAATATTAATTAATGATAAATCTCAAACTTTGTCAAATGAATTTAAAATGAATTTTCATTTTCATTAACGAATAATTTTCGGTGCTGATGCATCTTATATAAAGGGTGATTTTTTAAGAACTTGATAACTTTTTTTTTAAAAAAACGCATAAAATTTGCAAAATCTCATCGGTTCTTTATTTGAAACGTTAGATTGGTCCATGACATTTACTTTTTGAAGATAATTTCATTTAAATGTTGACCGCGGCTGCGTCTTAGGTGGTCCATCCGCTTAGTCCAATTTTGGCATTTCCACGTTTTTGAGTAACAGAGACCCAATTGGTGCGAACGGCGACGAATCGAAAATTGGTGGTCATCATTAACACTTACCGATACAGCTGCGATATTTTCTTCAGTTCGCACTCTACGTAAGCGTGTTGGTGGTTTAATGTCCAACAATGTAAATTTGGTGCGAAATTTAGTCACAATAGCCCGAATAGCCGCTTCAGTGGGTCGATTAAACTGACCATAAAATGGAAGCGCGCAATGAACTTTCTTAACAGAGCACGCATTTTGATAATAAAATTCAATAATTTGCAAGCGTTGTTCGTTTGTAAGACGATTCATGATGAAATGTCAAAGCATACTGAGCATCTTTCTCTTTGACACCATGTCTGAAATCCCACGTGATCTGTCAAATACTAATGCATGAAAATCCTAACCTCAAAAAAATCACTCTTTAGTAGAGCGTATACAATTAGCTGGCATGACATAACGTGGAATGACTCATATCAGATTTTGAGTTCGAGAAATGTATGAAATAGCAGACGTCGTCAACGGAGTCATTCTGGCAAGTATAAGTACAGAAAAGTACAAAAGAGCATAGGAGGGAAATCAGGTTGTGGAATGATGGTACGTGTTTGGAAAATCAAATGTTCTTCTTGACATGCCGGTGTTATTGTGTGCGTGTCACACTCGACTGTGTGTGAAAGAGTTTTTAAACATCATAACTGCTCGGCGGATATGACATTAGGGACATTAGTGTCATAGATTTAAAATGTTACCCCGATGCGGCAGAGCAGTGTGTAGAAGTTCAATATTTAAACATTTAAAAGTCACTCCATTGTCATATCAGTTGGAGATTCTCATCAAACTTATCACAAATTTCGAAAGTGTTCATTGTACTTCGAAGACACCATCTTTACTGCTACCAATAAAACTAGTTTTTAAATCTCATTTTCCACATAATATAAATACAAAACAATTAGAGACGGTTACGAATAGATAGAAGCCGCCTTCTATTAAAGTTCCAAAGTTTTATTTTTTATCGAATGTAGAAAGAGTTTCGATTCATAAATTCAACGCAAAACATTTTTAGGGACAATTTGTTTGAATAAAATTCATTATACACTCACGTGAGTATTATGTCTTTGTGCATTTGTTTGTAACACCCAAAAGGAAACGAGATAGACCCATTGTTAATTATACCGATCGGCTTAGAATCACTTTTTGAGTCGATTTAGCAATGTCCGTCCGTCCGTCTGTCCATCTATTCTTGTAATCACGATACAGGTCGCAATTGTAGACCTAACTAAATGAAACTTTGCACAATGAAGTTTTTCGGAACAAGGACGAACGCTATTTAATTTGAAGAAAATCGGTTCAGATTTAGATATAGCCCCCATACGAATTTCACTCCCTATTTGACTTTTTTCACTATAGATACCACATATTACAACAGATTTTCTTTAAAATTGGCAAATCATCTTATATTTCTACTAGAAACATCTGTGGTAAAAATGTGTTAGATCGGTTCAGATTTATATATAGCTCCCATACAAATTTCGCTCCCGATTTGACTTTTGAAACCACTATTGTATCACATTGTCTTCAGATTTGGCAAAACATCTTATATTTAAACTAGGAACATTTACGGTGAAAATAGGTCAAATCGGTTCAGATTTAGATATAGCCCCCATACAAATGTCGCTCCCGATTTGACATTTTCCGCTCTAGAAACCACATATTGTACTCGATTTTCTTTAAATTTGGCACAACAAGTTATAATCTAACTAGAAACAACTATACAGAAATTGGGTAAGATCGGTTCAGATTTAGATATAGCCCCCATACAACTGACTCTCCCAATTTGACATTTTCCGCTCTAGAAACCACATTTTATTCTCGATTTTCTTTAAATTTAGCACAAAATCTTATAATCTTACTAGAAACACCTATGCTGAAATTGGGTAAGATCGGTTCAGATTTAGGTATAGCCCCCATATAAATGTCTCAACCGATTTGACTTTACAAATGTCCTTTCTGATTTAACATTTTTTGTCAAACACATACATTTACAGGATACAAAAAACCTTCCCGTTTTCACTTTTTCACCGAATTGAATTGTATTCGGATAGAAAGTGGAGTGTATCATAGAGTCGGCCCCGCCCGACTTTAGCCTTTCCTTACTTGTTTTTGTTTGTTTTTAAGGATGTAATACATTAGAATGACAGTTATTTCGATAATTTTTATACTCTACACCACTTCGTGGACTAGGGTGTTATAAGTTAGTTTTCCGCCAAATGTTTGTAACACTAAGAAATAATTGAGCTAGACCCACCTTTAAGTATATGAATCGGCTTAGAATCACCAGCTGAATCGATTTTACGATGTCTGTCTGTCCGTCCGTCTGCTGTCCATCTAAGCTTGCTCGCAGTTGTTGTCCGATTGTCATGAAATTTGGCAGAAGTTACTTTATTTGATCAAGGATGATTGGTATTGCATTTGGAGGAAATCGGTTCAGATTTAGATATAGCCTCCATACAAATATCCCTATAATTTACACTATTAGTGCTCTAAAATAAACATCTTACATGGGAACATGACCAAATTTTCAGAATCGTGTTATATTTGAACTAGACACAGCTCACGGGGAAGTGGATCACATGGGTCTATATTTTGATATAGCCCCCAACAAATATACCTTCGATTTAAAATATTACTGTTCTAAAATACACATTTTACACCGGCTCTTGATCAAATTTTCCACACAATGTTACATTTATACTATAAACACGTATTTTGAAAGCCAGCGATATAGGTCAATGTTTTGGTGCAGCCCCCATACAAATGGGACCCCAGTTTACACTATTATCGCTCTAAAACCCATATCTTGCATTTGATCTTGATAAAATTTTGCAAGTCATGTTATATTTCAATAAAGAATACATACTTTGAAAGTGATTTATAAAGGCCCACTTTTTAATGTAGCGCCCTTGCAAATGGTCCCCATTTTAATTATTATCTCTCTAGGACCCACATTTTACATCGGAAGTTTTTCAAATTTTGCAGATTATATTATATTTTAAACTAAGAATACACAGTGAAAGTCAAATATATGGGTCCATATTTTCGTATAACCCCCATACAAATTGGGCCCCGTATTCCACTCCAATACAGCTCTAGAACCCATATCGTGTATTGGATCTCCATACAATTTTGCATATCGTGTCATATTTCAACTAGGAATACCAAATTTGAAAGTGGAACCACTTTATAATGTAGCGCCCTTACAAATGGCCCCAATTTAATTTTTACCCCTCTAGGACGCAAATTTTACATCGGATTTTTTTTGCAAATTTTGCATATTATATTATATTATATTTCAACGAAGAATGCATACTATGAAAGTCAAATATATATGTCCATACTTTGGAATAAAACAAATAGGGCCCATACAATAACCAAATAGGGCATTACAGCTCTAGAAACTACGTCTTACATCGGATCATGATATATTTCAACTAGGAATATCTACCGTGAATGAGAAATATATAGGCCCATGTTTTGAACCAGGTAGGTCCCTTTCAAATGTCGGTCCGATTCTTCCTATTACTACTGTATAATTTGTATTTGTCTGCCGGAAAATTGGATCAATTATCATATTATTTACCATATTCGTCAAATTTGACTAAAGATGAATTTATAGTTTGGTGTATAATTTATATGGGCGGTTCTTCATATTAAAAATTCTTAAATTCTTTTGGCGATTTCTCATATGATAAAATCCTTTTTTCATTTCGTCCAATTTTACATTATGGAATGGAAGTATTGTGAACTAATGTTACTTTGACAAATTTTTGAGCAAATAGGAAAACATATATTTTCGTCAAATATTAGCCCAATGTGACTGCACCTTAACAAGGAAAACAATGCGTTGTTGAAAACAAGTAAGGAGAGGCTAAATTCGGGCGGGGCCTACTATATGATAGCCTCCACTTTCTAACCCATTACAATGCAATTCGCTGTGCCTTCCGGAGCGAAATCAAATCGATGAGGACATTTTAATCAGGGATATATCAAGAAATGTGACCAACTTTTACTATAGGTGCTTCTAATTGAAATCGGTTAAAATATGTGGTTCATAGAGTAGAAGCAGTAAAATCAGGAGCGACATTTGTGTAAGAGCTACACCCATGTTTCTAGTTGAAATTTGAAGAAAATCGATTGAAATATGCGGATTCCGGAGCGGTAAAAGTCATATCGGGAGCGAAATTTGTATGGGAGCTATATATAAATCAGTTCACCACAGTTGTTTCTAGTTCAATTATATGGTCTTGTGCCAAATATGAAGAACATCGGTTGAAATATGTGTAGGGATTGGGGTCCGGGAATTCCAGAATCGTTTTTCACGGGAATTTCCGAAAAAATGTGGACGGGAATTCCCGGGAAAAAAATTTCAATATCCCGGGAATACAGGAAATATTAAAAAAATATTTTATTGATTATTTTGAGGACTAATTTTGAAGTGGAAATTTTAGATATATTTCAAATTCATATATTTACATTACTTAATAATAATGAGTATTTGTTTATATTGTATTACTACAAATAAGACATTTTATATTCGCTAAGTCGACATTTTTGCGAAACTCAGCTAAGGGAATTTCTTGGAAGAATCGACGAAATAAAAGGACAAAATCTTCTTAAAATAGGGATACACTTAAAAATGTTCACCTGGAATCTTTCAAGAGAAATCTATAGGGTAGGCCATTTAAATTTTTAATTTGAACTGAAAGGTGCATTGCATGCATTTTTATTTTTATATCCAGGTTTATGGTTGACATCAAAATCTAAAAATAAGAGTCAAATAACAAAGTTCGGCCAAAGGATTCTAGTTGATTGAACCAAACTTAATTGTTTTGTTAAAATCGAACAATAATTGCTACCTCTACTTACAAGAACTACTTAACGGACGGGCATGGCTAAATCGATTCAACAAAATCAACTCAACATTTGTATACCCTCCAAGGAAGCATCTGTGCTTAAAATGTCAAATCGGTTCGGATTTAGATATAGTCTCATACAAAATTCGCGCCCGATTTGACTTTCCCCCTCTATAAATAACATAATTTAACCGATTTTGATCAAATTTGGCACAACGCCTTATATTTCAACTAGAAACATGTAGAGTGAAAATGGATCAAATCAATTCAGATTTATATATATCTACCATACAAATTTCGCTCCGATTTGCTCTAGATATTTTGATCAGAACACTTTATATTTCACTTGGAAACATACATTGTGAATGTGGGTCTCATCGGTCAATGATAGCAAACAAATTGCAAAATCCTCACCGAAATGATTTCTAAAGACCTAGAAAGCGGAGGGTTTCATATAGACGGCCCCGTCGGGCCGACTAATGTCTTTACTTACTTGTTAATGTATATACTTTTTAAATTTCTATACCCTCCACTATAGGATGAAAACGGTCTAATCATTGCATTGCGAGATTAACCCTCCGATAATTGGTAACTCGGTAACCATAAGTGTGTGATAAGGTCCCCAGGGACCTACAACGTAAATAGTTGGTGTTATTAATGTTAACAACGATTTAGATAAATTTTATTGAATAAGACAAACAACAAAAATGTTTTATTACTTCCATATGATTCATAATATTATATTTCACTGTTATATGTGTTAAGGGTTAAAAACAATTATCATTAACAGCTCATTTAATAATTCAATTCGAAGGGCATGATCGGACCTACCCCAGCAAAAATAATTCGTTATTATCCCGTAACATTTTACGAATAGCATTTTCACAAGTGAATGTGTTTTTAGTATGGGGTCACAGAGGTAAGGTGTCCGCTTTGCACCCAGAAGGACTCCAGTTCGAATCGTGGCTCGGGAATTTTTTTGTTTATTTTTATTACTTTTATAAATAAACAATGTTTATCTTTGTATAATTTTAACAATTTAAAAACTTTTGCTTAAAAAATACAAATTTATTGATTTTTTAATGTACTTCAAATATTTAATTTTTATACCCTCCACCACCTTGAAATATCGACCTGAGACCCTATAAAGTATATATATTCTTGATCGTCAAAAAATTCTAAGGCGATCTAGCCATGTCCGTCCGTCTGTTGAAAGCACGCTAGCATCTAAACGAAAAGAGTCGTAGATCGGTTGGAATTGAAACTGGGCGAAATCGGTCCAAAGGGAATCCCTCACAAGGACTAAAAATACCCATAATATTTCCTAATATTTTAGAGTATTTATTAACATTTTTTTAATATGTCTGCTTGTACTTACTTGATATTGGGTGTGCACATTTCCCTATAACAAAAACTTGCACCACAAAGTGATTTTTATTCGTAGGGGATGACATGGGTCAAAAAGGGATGGTACCTTTCAAACAGCAACAGCTAGAAACACGAAATTTGATGGGGACATTCCTCTAATTGAGTAGATACATAATATAAAAGTATTTTAAGGGGTAAAATGGGAATAGAGGGAATATTCCTCTGGCTGCGTAGACACGAAAAATAAAAGGTTTCTTCCAAATTCGTACTTTCAAGGGATACAATAGGTAGAGAGCGATAAGAATAGTACCAACTAAACGACTTACTAGAATGATGAAATTCGGTGTGTACATCACTCTTATTGTGTAGACACGTAAAATGAAGAGATTTTAGAAAGTCGTAATCTTAAGGGGGTAAACTAGGAAAATGGTATCAACCAATTGGCCGCAGCTAGAATTATAGAATTCGGTGCATATATTCCTCTGCCATGCAAAATAAAAAGATTTTTCCAAATTCGTACATGAAGTTAGATTATTTTGCACTATGAACGTGAGATAATGGATTTTCAAAATGTGTACTTTTGGAATTAAAATAGAATGGAAATACACCCAACTGTAGCACCCACTATATATCAATATTTATGATATTTAAGCTTTTTAAGAATATATATATATATGTATATATATATATGTATATATAAGAATATTTATTTTTTGAATTGACTTGAAGTATTATTTCGATGTATATAGTGTAAAGGTATTGGCAGCGTGGAACTAATAAAAATATTATATTTATTTATAAAATTATTTTTTTCCATATTTGTATTGGTTCCGGTTTGGCTATATTATTATATTTTCCTGTAATAGTACTGCACTTCTACGAAAATCGACAGCCTCTGTGGAATGCAATACATGGTGGAGGGTATAAAAAATTCGGCCCGGCCGAACTTAACGCCTTTTTTACTTGTTTTTATTAATAGTTAATCCTACACATGGGCATCTCCCAGTGGCCCGTACGCGACATTCGCACGCCTTAAAGTACGCCAAGAACAAGAAAGAAACCTAAATAGTCGGTCAGCCTTTCTGGTGTTCTAAAGCGCTTAAAGAGTACTACATTTTAAAAATATTTCTTCAGGATTTAGAACAAAATTAAAAACTATTCTAGATTGAAACGAAATATATAAAGTTCAGCGATTTTTTGAGAACTTTGTTTTTCCATATATACATGTAAATGAAGATCAGAGGATATATCTTGTTCGTAGATTTTTGAAATATGAGAATTATCTCTTAAATTTTTTTTAATTAGGTACATCAGAAATACGAACGCGACAAAACGGACGCAACAAATCGTAGTAAAAAAAGTCCCAGCAAAAAGAGAGCACCAAAAGAAGTGAAAAAGATGTTCATCTTGTGATTCGGAAGTAGCGGAAATTGGGATCTTCACGAACGAATTTAACATGGAGTTGTCATAGGAGGGATGTCCTTTAGGTTGAAAGAGTTCAAAGTTATTTTGAAGTGTTGCAATGGAACCACTTTTTCACTAGTTTCATTTCGGTTTTAAAAATCCGCCGCTACCGGGGATAGAACAGTGGACCTACTGGTTGCAACTACGGCACTCTAACCATCTCAGCTATCCTCTGTTGTGAGTGCTGAATGACCAAAGCAAACCATTTTAATATATAACGCAAATTAATATTAAATTAAATTGTCATCAAATAAATTAAAACTACTCAATTTTACTGATATTATATTTGATATTTGAAGTTCTTTAATAAAGCAATAAATTTGTAATTTTTTATGCAAACATTTTTTAAATTGTTAAAATTAAACATTGTTTATTTATCCCTATCACTATTAATCTCCATTAATATTATAAAACCTTAGTGTAAGTCTGTATGTTTGTCTGTTCCGCAATCACGTGTAAACGGCTGAACCGATGTTGTTGAAATTTTCAGTACAGATAGATGCAGGTCTGGAAGGAACTATAGGCTATAGAATTTTTAAAAATTTGATCTGTGGGCTAGAGCTAGAGGCTGAAAATTGGTACATATATATTACTGACCACGAGAATGATAAATATGATGCCGAAATTTGGATTTTCAGTTTGTGGGCGGAGTGGGCGTGGCAAAAGTGTTTTAGAGAGCTAGAAAGCTGAAAATTGGAATGTATGTATTACTGACCACGAGAATGATAAATATGATGCAGAAATTTGGATTTTCATTTTGTGGGCGGAGTGGGTGTGGCAATAGTGATTTTTAAGATAGAAGGCTGAAAATGGGTACATATATGTAACTGGCCACGAGAAAGAGCAATTTAATGCCGAAATTTTGATTTTCGTTTCATGGGCGGAGTGGGCGTGTCAAAAGTGTTTTGGAGAGCTAGAAGGCTGAAAATTGGTAGATATATATTACTGACCACGAGAAAGTTAAATACAGGGTGGCTGATGAATACTGCTACCATGCTACTTAATGCTGTTGTTAAAGGACTTATTCTTTGCAGAACTGCATCGAAAGTGAATCCCTTTCAACACTGTGTGGTTTCAACAGGATGATGCGACTTTGTCACATAGCCAGGTCCTGCTATGAGAGAGAATTGCTGCGAAAGTTCCCCAAGAAGGTGATTTCTAGACAGTCGACATTTCGTTGGCCCCCTTGTGGGGTTATTTCATCTGGAAGTTTACAAACCAAATCAAAAAAATGGATGATTTAAAGCAATGCATTCGAACAACAATTGATTCAATTCTTACTGCAACTCTGAAGGATGTAATGAATAATGAATTTTGCACATACGTCACCGGCTATCGTCATGTCATTTAAATTCTTTTATTTTTAAACCCGTTAAAAAGGTTTAATAAAAATGTATCGGTTGTCAAATGAACAAAGAAAAAGTAATTTACATGAATTAAACAAAAAGTTATTTTAGTTTCTTAATGTAGTGTCATTCATCAGCCACCCTGTATGATGCCGAAATTAGGATTTTCGTGGTAAAAGTGTTGTTTGAACTATAAGGTTGAAAATTGGAGCGTATATATTACTGATAATGAGAAAGATAAATGTGATGCCAGATTTTTGCCCGGTGGTTGCGTGGCAAAAGTGTTTTGGAGAGCTAGAAGGCTGAAAATTGGTACATATGTATATATTACTGACCGTGAGAAAGGTAAATATGTTGCCAGATTTTGAGTTTTCGTTTCGTGGGCGGTGGGAGCGTCGCAAAAGTGTTTTTTGAGCTAGAGGGCTGAAAATTGGAACGTATATATTACTACGATAAAAAGCAATAAGAAACCTGATTTTAATTTTACCGTTTGTTTTATGCCTGGCGAAGCGGGCGGAATTCAGCTAGTAAGAGTAATAAAAAAAAGTTTTTTTTCCCAAGCCACGATTCGAATCGAAGACTTTCTGGGTGCAAAGCGGACCCTTACCTCTGTGACCCCATACTAAAAATTAGTTTCCATTCACTTGTGAAATTCCTTTTCGTAAAATGTTACGGGATAATAACATGTCATCTACATTTATGGAAGTTGTTTAAAATGACTTCCTCGAAATCGGGAAAAATGGACTTTTGGATTTTGAGATGCGCTTAAAATGTGCTTCCTGCGGAAGTACTTTCAATTATTTTTTTGGTAGGGTAATAATTATCGTTACTTTACTACTTTTAATAAAAATAAAAGAGAAAAAGATATCTTCAGGTTTAATAATAAAAAAAGTTGACAAAATTAGGAAAAAATTAAGTTAAAAGCTATTAGTGTTCATTTTTTTTTGGTAGACTTTTTTGGGAGATGTCCATATCAGTAACATTAGTAGTGCTAATTTATTTAATGCTAATTTAATAATTAATATATTCGTTATATATTAATTCATACTAAATAAATATTTTGTTAAGTTTCCTATTGTCAGTTCTAACGAACAGAATGATTGGCTTTAGTTATTCAGCACTCACAATAGAGGATAGCTGAGGTGGTTAGAGTGCCGTAGGAGCATCCAGAAGCTCCGCTGTTCTACCCCCGGTAGCGGCAGATTTTTTACAACCGAAATGGAAACTAGTGAAAAAGTGCAACACTTTAAAATAACTTTTAAATATTTCAAAATAAACATCCACATCCTTCCTATGAGAACTACATGTAAAATTCATTGGTGAAGATCCCAATTTGCACTTCTTCTTCACAATATGAAGATGTTTTTCACTTCTTTGAGTGCTCTCTTTTTGCTGGTATACTATAAATATTAAACGTTTCTTCGATGATAACTGGAATTTTAGTAATTAAAAGTAATTAAATAATACAGAACTGCTCTTCTATATAAAATCGACAGTACAAATAAATGTCATGCAACCAAAGAAAATAAGGCTTATTTGATGAAAATCTGCATTTAAATGTTGAAGTTACGATCCTCTGTATGATTCGGCCCGGCCACAAATAACGCCCTCTTTACCTATTGTCATTTATTGACTTGCAAGAGAAATATTGAGGTTTCTTGGCTTAAGGCTTACACAAAATTGAATTCGTTTTCAATTTGATTGCGACAACCACAGGCAATTCAATTTGCCAATAAATGTTGGTGGTCGATCGTTGATTTTTATTGTCTGCAATCCTAATTTAACATTTGTCGATTAATATGTGAATGAATGGGCGATGCAGGGTAAACAAATCAATTTCCTGCTTTCTTGGAATGTTCGAGTGCGGAGTGAGGTTTGAAAAACGTACAAATGTGAAATGGAAATTTGTCGATATTAAGATTTATGCGGTCACTGGCCACATATTATAAAGACCATTTATTAAGTGTTGCTTGAATAAAGACATTTCTATTGAAGATGTGCAAATTTCCGCCAGAGCTTAACAAAACGAGGGAATTAAAAGAAGAGTTTATCGCAAGAAATATATTACAATTGTAACGCATTGCAAACACACAAAATAAATTCATCCAGAATTTATGTTGGTTATGGTTTTTTCATTGCAAAAAGGCTAATTCGTAGTATAAGAATTTTTTGCCTATTACCCCAAGTCGATGTTTATTACGACCAAGCGTGCAGCAAATATACGCATCCTTGACATAACACATTTTTCGATAGAGTATTAAAGACGTATTCGCGTGAACGCACTTTGTACGAATAATTATTAAAATAAATGTTTTAGAAGAATATACATTAGGTCGATGTTATTACGACAAAGGGTATAGAAAATAAATAACAAAACAAAATAAAATCCTATTCTGTTGCACTGGCTTTAAATCTTTTCACTAGACTTCGTTTTCTTATGAAGACAAAATAGATAAATTGACCTAGGACAAATCTGAAACGAATTTCTCCAAACTCAAAACCTGTCCTTCGCTGGTTAAAGCAAATCACTTCTGTAAAATGTTATGGCCGGATAATAAATGTGGCCTGTGATCTATAGGTGGGTCTACCTCGATTATTTCTCGGTGTTACAAATATTTAGCGTGGAACTAACATATAATTCCAAAATATAATAATGTATTTAATTTTGTATAGACCTTTCTACGTTTTAACTAGTTAAAATTGTATGAAGTTTGGCCGAACCAAATGGTGTACCCTTCCACAATAGTGTACATACCACAGAAGTCCCGTACATTATATGACGTCAACTTTAAATATTTTACTTAATAAAAGTGAAGCTCAAACAAAAACTTGTAGCAACGTGGTATTTATTTCATGATAGTGTAGTAAATATACTTAAACATTTCTGTGATCCTAGTAAGAAAATCTCATAATTGTGCAGAAGAATCTGGAATGAGAATAATGATGAAATGTATTGTAAGGTAAAAATACATTGCGGAAATATGTTAATTCATTCAAATCGTTTTAATGTGTGTACTTACATTTATGTCAAGTTCTTCACAGATTCAAGTGTTAATGAATTTATATTAAGTAAGGACGGGGCCGACCTTCCACCTTCTATCCCATTAAAATTCAATTCGGTGAAAAAGTGAAATCGGGAAGGATTATTGTTTCCTGTAAATGTATGTGTTTGGCAAAAAAATTAAATCGGAAAAGACATTTGTATGGGTATGGAACGATGAGACCCGCTTCCACCATGTATGTTTATAGATGATATATAATATATAAAGTTCGGCCAAAATCAGTTAAATATTTGGGAGCAACACTTGTATTGGGGCTATATCTAAATCTGAACAGATCTTACCCAGTTTCACCATAGGTGTTTTTAGTTGGTTTATAAGATGTTGTGCCAAATTTAAAGAAACTCGCGTACAATATGTGATTTCTAGAGCGGAAAAATTCTAATCGGGAGCGTCATTTGTATGGGGCTATATCTAAATCTGAACCGATCTTACCCGCTTCCGCCACAGGTGTTTCTAGTTATACCCTCCACTTCCAGGATGGGGGTATACTAACTTTGTCATTCCGTTTGTAACACCTTGAAATATCGACCTGAGACCCTATAAAGTATATATATTCTTGATCGTCATAAAATTCTAAGACGATCTAGCCATGTCCGTCCTCCTAGAAACACGAACTTCGGTGTGTACATTCCTCTAATTGAGTAGATACATTATATAAAAGTATTTTTTCCAAATTCGTACTTTTAAGGGGTAAAATGAAAAAAAGGGGATACAAATAGTACCAATCTAATGACCGCAGCTAGAGTCATGAAATTCGGAGTATACATTCCTCTGAGTGTGTAGACTCGGAAAATAAACTGATTTTTCGAAATTCGTACTTTTTGGGGTTAAAATGAAAAAGGGGATAAAAATAGTACCAATCAAATGACCGCAGCTAGAGTCATGAAATTCGGAGTATACATTCCTCTGACTGTGTAGACACGGAAAATAGACGAATTTTTTGAAATTAGTACTTTCAAGGGATACAATGGTACAGAGGGATAACAATAGTACCAACTAAACGACCACAGCTAGAATGATAAAATTCTAATTGAGTAGAAACGTCAAGGTGGTAAAGATGGTACCAACCAAATGAGCGCAGCTGGAATCATGGAATTCGGTGTGTACATTCCTCTGACTGCATAGACACGCAAAATAAAAAGTTTTTTCCAAATTCGTACTTTTTCTTTTACGGCAAAAATTGGTTGGATTATGAAGTTAGGTTATTTTGCACTATATGCGTCTGATAATGGATTTTCAAAATTTGTATTTTTGGAATTCAAATAGAATGGAAATACAACCAACTGTAGCACCCACTATCTACCAATATTTATGGTTTTGAAAATATTTTTGAAAATATAAATATAAGAATATTTATTTTTTTGAATTGACGTATTGGTAGCATTACCTTATAAGCGTGGATTGAAATAATTAAAATATTATATTTATTTATAAAATTAACTTTTCAATATTTGTATTTGTTTTGGTTTGGCTATATTAAAAAAATTATATTTTCAAGTAATATTACTGAACTTCTACGAAAACCGACAACCTCTGTGGAATGCAATCCATGGTGGAGGGTATATAAAGTTCGGCCCGGCCGAACTTACCGCCGTTTTTACTTGTTGGACTTTAAGATGTTGTGCCAAATTTAAAGAAAATCGGGTACCATCAGGCATGTCACAGAAATTTAACGAAAACTATTTGATTTCGTATTTCCAAATCGTATCGTTTAACTTTTGGTTGTTCAACTCCAGCTGATTTTAATGGAACCGAAAAAATGGAAATCGAATATTTCTTATACAAAATATGGTAGTATTGACCCACCGCCGTCAATAATTTCGGCTCCACACTCCCTTTAAATATATAACAAGTAAGAAGGCGTTAAGTTCGGCCGGGCCGAATCTTATATACCCTCCACCACGGAGTGCATTCCACAGTGTTACCAGCAGATTAAAGGATGTCGACTTTACATAGAAGTACAGTACCATATTACGAAAATTGTGACATTTTTTATGAACATTACTATATTTGTTTACTATGTATTTCAAACTATAATGTATACTTATGCGCACTGTTTAAAATCAAAAATCAGTCGCCATTAGAAAGAAGCATTTTCAGATACAGACAAAGTGATAAGAAAAGTATAAATTTTAAAGATATCCCCATTCGCCCCATTCTCCGCCCAAATGTACAAATTTCGAAAAAACCCTTTTTCGAGTATTCATAGTCAGAATGTATACACCGAATTTTATGATTTCAATTTCAGCGGTTTGGTAGGTCCCATTTTTATCCCTCTTTTTAATTATATCCCTTAAAAGTACGAATTTCGAAAAATCCCTCTATTTTAAGTGTCTATGCAATTAGAGGGATGTACACACCGAATTTCATGATTCTAGCTGTTGTCGTATCATTGGTACCATATTTTGTCCCATTTCGCCCGCTAAAACTTTTATTTTTTATGGTGCTTCCAAGCTACAAGAGGAATGTCCACAACAAATTTTAACTGTATGAAAATAAGAAATTTAATTAATAAGCCAAGGCTACCAATATTTGTATACTATGTATATAATGGATATAATACTTCAATTCATAAAGTAAATATAAGGGAGAAATCATAAATACCCTAAATATGGGGGGATAGAGAGTGTATTTTCAGCTACAGTCGTTTGGTTGGTTGTATTTCCTTCCTATTTTAATTTCAAAAGTATAAATTTTGAAAATACCTTATCTTTCACGTACGCAGTATAAGACAACTTCATGATTCTACCATTTTTGTCGTAAAAGCAACAAAATAAAGTACGAATTTGGAAAAAATATTTTACGTGGCTATGCAGTCAGAGGAATGTATACACCGAATTCCATGATTCTATCAGCGGCCATTTTGTTGGTACCATTTTTAACCCCTTTTTCCAATTTTGCCCCCTCAAGAGTACGACTTTCTAAAATCTCTTTATTTTACGTATCTACACAATTAGAGGGATGTACACACTGAATTTCATCATTCTAGCTGTATTCGTTTAGTTGGTACTATTTTTATCCCTCTGCTCCCATTGTATCCTTTGAAAGTACGAATTTGGAAAAAAGTTTTTTTTTCGTGTCTACGCAGTCAGAGGAATGTCTTCTCCGAATTTCATGATTCTAACTGCTGTCATTTGGTAGGTACTATTTTTATCCCCTTTTTCCATTTGAACCACAAAAAGTACGAATTTTGGAAAGTTCTTTTATTTTGTATGTCTACGCAATCAGAGGAATGTATATATCAAATTTCATTGTTGTAGGTGCAGCCGTTAGGTTGGTACTATTTTTATCCCTCTATCCCCATTTAACCCTTAAAAGTAGGAATTTAGAAAAAATACTTTTATATTATGTATCTATTTTATTAGAGGTATGTAGACGCCAAATTTCGTGTTTCTGTCTGTTGTCGTTTGATAGGTACCATTTTTATCCCTTTTTGTCCCATTTCGCCCCCTACAAATAAAAATCACTCTATGGTGCCCTTTAATGCTATAAAGGGAGTGCGCATTGCAAATATGAAGTAAATACAAGCTAATATGTTCAAAAAACATGCTGAAATGCTCTAAATATTAGGGGTATTTTCAGTCCTTGTGAGGGAAAAAATTTTCCCTCTGGGCTGATTTCGTCCACTTTCAATCCCAACCGATCTACAACCATAAGACACATTTAGGAAAAGTTTGAACCTCCTAGCTCATTTCGTTCGGCCGCTATCGTGCTTTCAACAGACAGACAGACGGACATGGCTATATCGTCTTAGAATTTTACCACGACCCATAATATATATACTTTATGGGGTCTCCGATGAATATTTCAAGGTGTTACAAACGGAATGACAAAGTGAATATACCCCCATCCTGGAGGTGGAGGGTATAAAAATTAGTTATTAATTTTAACATAAAAACAACAAGTAAGAAGGCGTTAAGTTCGGCCGGGCCGAATCTTATATACCCTCCACCACGGAGTGCATTCCACAGTATTAACAGCAGATTAAAGGATGTCGACTTTAAATAGAAGTACAGTACCATATTACGAAAATTGTGATATTTTTATGCACATTACTATATTTGTTTACTATTTCAAACTATAATGTATACTTATGCGCACTGTTTAAAATCGACTACTATATATAAATAAAATGCTGAAATTGTGAAAGTGAACATGCCTAAATTTCAGGCGATTATCAGTCGCTATTAGAAAGAAGCATTTTCAGATATAGACAAAGTGATAAGAAAAGTATAATTTTAAAAGATATCCCCATTCGCCCCATTCTCCGCCCAAATGTACAAATTTCGAAAAAACCCTTTTTCGAGTCTTCATAGTCAGAATGTATACACCGAATTTCATGATTTCAACTTCAGCGTTGGTAGGTCCCATTTTTATCCCTATTTTTAATTATATCCCTTAAAAGTACGAATTTCTAAAAATCCCACTATTTTACGTGTCTATGCAATTAGAGGGATGTACAAACCGAATTTCATGATTCTAGCTATTGTCGTATCATTGGTACCACATTTTATCCCTTTTTCTTCCATTTCGCACGCTAAAACTTTTATTTTTTGTGGTGCTTCCAAGCTACAAGAGGAATGTCCGCAACAAATTTTAACTGTATGAAAATAAGAAATTTAATTAATAAGCCAAGGCTACCAATATTTGTATACTATATATAATGGATATAATACTTCAATTCATAAAGTAAATATAAGGGATCAATCACAAATACCTTAAATATTGGGGGATTTAAAGCTATAGTCGTTTGGTTGGTTGTATTTCCATCCTATTTTAATTTCAAAAGTATAAATTTTGAAAATACCTTATCTCTCACGTACGCAGTATAAGACAACTTCATGATTCTACCATTTTTTGTAGTAAAAGAAGCACAATAAAGTACGAATTTGGAAAAAAATATTGTACGTGGCTATGCAGTCAGAGGAATGTATACGCCGAATTCCATGATTCTATCAGCGGCCATTTTGTTAGTACCATTTTTTCCCCCTTTTTCCAATTTTGCCCCTCAAGAGTACGACTATCTAAACTCTGTTTATTTTACGTATCTACATAATTAGAGGGATGTACACACTGAATTTCGTCATTCTAGCTGTATTCGTTTATTTGGTATTATTTTTATCCCCTGTAGCCATTGTATCCCTTGAAAGTACGAATTTGGAAAAAGCTTTTTATTTTTCGTGTATACGAACTCAGAGGAATGTATACTCCGAATTTCATGACTCTAGCTGCTGTCATTTTGTAGGTACTATTTTTATCCCCTTTTTCCATTTGAACCCCAAAAAGTACGAATTTTGGAAAGTTATTTTATTTTACGTGTCTACGCAATAAGAGGAATGTATATATCGAATTTCATTATTCTAGGTGCAGCCGTTAGGTTGGTACTATTTTTATCCCTCTATCCCCATTTAACCCCTTAAAGTACGAATTTAGAAAAAATACTTTTATATTGTGAATCTACTCTATTAGAGGAATGTACACGCCAAATTTCGTGTTTCTATCTGTTGTCGTTTGATAGGTACCATTTTTATCCCTTTTTGTCCCATTTCGCCCCCTACAAATAAAAATCACTCTATGGTGCCCTTTTCTGCTATGAAGGGAAAGCGCAAAAAACATGCTGAAATACTCTAAATATTAGGGGTATTTTCAGTCCTTGTGAGGGAAAAATTTTTCCCTCTGGTCCGATTTCGTCCACTTTCAATCCCAACCGATCTACAACCATAAGACACATTTAGGAAAAATTTGAACCTCCTAGCTCATTTCGTTCGGCCGCTATCGTGCTTTCAACAGACAGACAGACAGACAGACAGACAGACAGACAGACAGACGGACAGACGGACAGACGGACAGACGGACAGACGGACATGGCTATATCGTCTTAGAATTTTACCACGACCAAGAATATATATACTTTATGGGGTCTCCGATGAATATTTCAAGGTGTTACAAACGGAATGACAAAGTGAATATACCCCCATCCTGGAGGTGGAGGGTATAAAAACTTACATTTCTTTGGCGGAATATTTTTCAGATATTTCTATTTTTGTTTCATTTTCTTGTTTGGTTTAATGTTTGATTTGGTTGATAAGACTGCCACATTTTAACACGTAATACATATGACAAGATCACAGAATTGAACAGATGGTTTTTCAGTTTTCGTACGATTTGGATTTAAAAATATGTTAAAATTATCATACTCAACGTATTTAGTATATTTTTTATTAAAAACAATGGTATGGGGGATATATCTAAATCTGAACCGATCTAACCCGCTTTAACCAAAGTATAATAAGTATAATAAGCCGATCTGTATAATAAATGATGGGTCTAACTCGTTTCCTTTTGGGTGTTACAAACAAAAGCACAAAGACATAATACCCTAGTGGAGGGTGTAAAAACACTTCAGAAGCAATTCTCGGTATTTTTTGGAGACTTTCTCCTTCATATACTAGTTTAAATACTTCAAATATTAGTTTAAACAATCACTACTCGTAGAATAATGGCTCAACTATTTATGGCTGAAATATTCTGATGCGTCTGATAACAAAACCTTGTAACCCTTATATTTTATAATATAATGTGTTCAGAAATATTATTTAAAACACTACGGGGAACATTTTTGTGGAACATTTTATCACTCTAGCTCCTTAACATAGGGGTCTTTTTGGTTTACCCCTAAAATAGCGGTTAAACGGGTCAAAATGATCTACAAAACAAGTGAGGAAGCTTAAAGTCGGACGTGGCCGACTATATGATACCCTACACTTAGTCATTATACCCTGTGTAGGGTCTAAAAGGTGTAGAGTCGAAGGTCGTTACATTTGCACCGGCTCATAAACGATACAGCTATAAGAAGAGAATATACTACAAATTTAATACTTCCATCTGTATTTGTACGAAAATTTTAACACAAACCTTGAATGGCATAGGTTCTGTAGTTGAAATATATGACGTTTCCCAAATTTGATGGAAATCTGTTAAAAATGTGGTTTCTAGAGCGGAAAGAATCAAGCCCCCCCGGGACCTATATATAAATTTGAACCGATGTGACCCACTTTCGCCATATATGTTTCTATTTGAAATATTAGCTAATGTGCCGAATTAGAAGAAAATCTGTTCAAAAATGCTATATCTACAGTGGAGCGGTGGCGTATTTTATATATATATATATCTGAACCATTTTCACCAGAGTTGTTTCTAGTTCAAATTTAGTCCCCAATTTGAATTTTTCGGCTCTAGAATCCACATATTTTAATAGAATTTCTTCAAAATTCGCACCACACCTTATATTTCAACTGGAAACACCTGAGGTAAAAATGTGATAGATCGGTTCAGATTTATATATAGCCCCCATACAAATTTCGCTGCCAATTTGAATTTTTCCGCTTTAGAATCCACATATTTTAACAGATTTCCCTCTAAATTCGCAAAACACCTTATCTTTCAACAGGAAACGCCTGTGGTAAAAATGTGTTAGATCGGTTTAGATTTATATATAGCTCCCATACAATTTGAATTTTTCCGCTTTAGAATCCACATATTTTAACAGATTTTCCTCTAAATTCGCAAAACACCTTATATTTCAACTGGAAACGCCTGTGGTAAAAATGTGTTAGATCGGTTCAGATTTAGATATAGCTCCCATACAAATTTCGCTCCCAATTTGAATTTTTCCGCTCTAGAATTCACATATTTCAACAGATTTTCTTCAAATTTGGCAAAACACCTTATATTGGAAACAACTGTTGTAAAAATGTGTTAGATCGGTTCAGATTTATATATAGCTCCCATACAAATTTCGCTAACAATTTGAAAACATCTTATATTTAAACTAGGAACATCTATGGTGAAAATGGGTCACATCGGTTCAGATTTACATATAGCTCTCATACAAATTTCGTTCCCCCAGAAACCGCGTATTTTCAGAGAATTTCTTATAATTGACCATAACACCTTATACTTCAACTAGAACAAATTATTGTGAATGTTAGTCACTTGTTTGGATATAGCCCCGATACAAATATTATTCCCGATTTGACAAATTGGACCATGTCATATTACACAGGGATTAGGAAACATACAAAAAAATTTCCCGTTTCACTTTTTTACTGAAAGTATAAAGTTTGAAATTCATTATGTCTCATGCACTGTGTAGCAAGATAACATAACTTCATGATTCAACCCATTTTTGCCGTAAAAGTAAAAAAGTTCGAATTTGAAAAAATCTTTTTATTTTGCTTGTCTATGCAGTCAGAGGAATGTATACACCGAGTTCCCTGATTCTAATTGTGGCAATTTGGTTGGTACCATTATCCACTTTTTTTCCAATTTTACCCTCTTAAAAGTACGACTTTCTACTCCAAAGTGTCATGACTCTGATTTTGGTCATTTGGTTGGTACAATTTCTATCCCCCCCTTTTTCCTTTTAACCCCAAAAAGTACGAATTTCGAAAACTCCCTTTATTTTAGACACGCAATCAGCAGATTGTATACACCGTTTTTATCCCTCTATTCTCATTTTACCACTTAAAAGTGCGAATTTAGAAAAAATACTTTTATATTATGTATCTACTCAATCTATTGAGTGTATCTACTCACTAGATTGTCTTAGAATTTTATGACGATAAAGAAATTTATAGGGTCTCAGGTCGATATTTCAAGGTGTTACAATCGGAATGACAAAGCTAGTGTACCACCATCCTGGAGGTGAAGGGTATAAAAATGTTTGTTTACATCACTACACATCATTGTCAGTGGATATAGTGTGATTTGGACCACTTTCAAACTAACTCTAAAGACAATTTTGGTGTGCATAAAATGAGAAAAGTCATTGTAAGGATACATTTTTTATAAATTAATCATATCTCTAATTTTTTGATCTTTGACTTAGTCCGCTATCATATTAACTGGCACATATATAGATAGTCTACAACCAAATATGCCCGACTTTAGCCTTTCCTTACTTGTTTTTGAATCGATTTAGACATGACCGCCTGTCCATCTATTCTTGTAATCAAAGTACATTATTGTTGTAGGCCTTCATCCAGGTTTAAAGATTTTCTCCTAGCGGAGCCGAAGCCGGCTTTTAGAAACCACTAACTTACACTAATTGGCACAAGTTATATTTTGGTACAGCAAGTTATATTTCACTCGGAAACATCTACTATTAAATTGGGTCACATCGGTCCTTGCAATACCAAATTGCCGTTATTCAAATGTCCATCCCAATTTACCATTTTCTGATTTAGCAAGCACATATTTTAACCGATAGTTTTTCAAAAATTGCATGCCAGTTGATCAATTCGGTTCAGATTGTTACTTCTGACTCTTACTACTCTCGAATACTCAAGTGAAGTGAACTACAATCAAAAAGGGATTAAAATTAAGTAGTGTGGTATTAGTTTGGTATCCAGTATTGATTTAATCAATTTAAGTTTATTTATACCCTCCACTAGGGTATTATGTATCTGAGCATTTGTTTGTAACACCCAAAAGGAAACGAGTTAGACCTCGTCTATTATACAGATCGGCCTGTCTGTATGTCCATTTTCTTCAAATTTCGGTTAACACCTTATAATCCAACTAGAAACACCTATTCTGAAAGTGGGTAATATCGGTTCAGATTTAGTTCAGATATAGCCCCCATACAAATGTTGCTCCCGATTTGTCTTTTTCCAATCTGGAAACCACATATTGTACCCGATTTTCTTTAAATTTGGCACAACATCTTATAATCTAACTAGACACGCCTATGCTGAAAATTGGTAAGATCGGTTCAGAGTTAGACCTTCTCCGCTCTAGAAACAACACATTTTAACCGACTTTCTCCAAATTCATGTACAACACCTTATAATCCTACTAAAAGCACCTACGGTGAAAGTGGGTAAGATCGGTTCAGATTTAGATATAGCACCAATATAAATGTTGCTCTCAAATGTTTAACTGATTTTGGCCAAACTTTATATATTATATTTCACTTATAAACATACATGGTGAAAGCAGATCACATCGTTCCAGGTTTCAATATACGCTAATACAAATGTCCTTTCCGATTTAACGTTTTTTGTCAACACATACATTCACAATATACAAAAATACAAATTGTAATGGGAGAGAAAGTGGAGGGTATCATATCGTCGGCCCCGTCCGACTTTAGCCCTTCCTTACTTGTTTTTACATGAATGTAGTATGTAAGTACTCAAATCAAAAAAATCTCAAAATGAGTTTTATTTACCCTTTCAAATTTCAAATGTACTTAATTTGATTAAATATTTAGACTAAATTTTACTATGATCCCGAATATTTTTTTGTGGAAGTGGATTATGTCCGCCCATGTTTTGGTTTTAATCTTTATTAACGATGAACATATACTATTCTGATCCATGAAGAACCACAGAATACGAGTCTGTCCGACATTAAACTTTCACTCCTATTTTAAAATTTTATAGTTATTTTAGGGTTAACTTCTTACTGAGATTAGTGTTGGAAATAACAATCATGTAATGGAGCCAATCTAACATAGAAATTTTGTTAAAATTTATATTTCTCTCTTCATCAAACTACACATACCTGCAATGACATCCCCGTGTAAAAATAATACGAAAGATAAATCAAACGAGCTGGGAAATAAAACCACATGAGCTATTTATAAAAGTTAAACAACAGGTGATACTATTTATTTATTTAAAGCCAATTTGTAAAAATAATTCAACCGAACTTAAATTTGTAATTCACTCTTAAATCTAATGCATATATGTATGTATTAACATATATTACATATATATATGTATGTATATATTTACAGATATTGAAATAATAAATAAATAAATAAATAAGTATATATAATTATGCTATAGAATTCTTATTGCTAAAAAATAAATAAATATTAAATATTAATTATAAATAAATATGTATGGAATATTATCAGATTTAACACAAAAAATTACACTACAGTTAATGACTTTACACATACTCAGACCCGTGGAAGGAAGCGATCTAGTCATTGGCGCTCTTCCCTGCAGGACTAAGCCATTGGTTTACTCGGTATTTATGCTGCAGCCGGTATACAGTTCCAAGCAGTTCTTGTTGTCTTGGCCATCGCGCGCTGCTTGTATCATACGGAAGAATCGTACCACCGCTGGATTGGTACTGGTTATGGTCTGGAGTTCGTTGGTGTCTCTGTAAGAAAAAATTATGAAATTTAGTTTCAGCAAAATTTATATTTTTGCAACTGAATGCCACGATAACAGCCGTAATAACAATATTATATTATTTCTGACAAGTATACTCAGAAAAACAGCCCTGAGTAAAATCTATTTCTCAATTTTAGAATTCCTATGAATAATGGTGATATGGGCGATACTATGGTCGGTGTCGACGACAAATGTAGAGTAATAAAAAACGGTTTCTCGCATTTGTCGGATCGAAAATTAGAATTTTTAGAAAACCATTTTTCAGTTAAAACCAACTAAAAACAAGTAAGGAAAGGCTAAAGTCGGGCGGGGCCGACTATATAATACCCTACACCACTCCCTGTGTATGTACCTCACTTTGATTACTAAACCCATTTATTTCATGGCAGCAATTTTATGTAGTTCATATAAATTATACAGTTACTATAAATTCATCTTTAGTCATATTTAACGAATATGGTTAATAATATGGTAATTGATCTAATCATCCGACAGACAAATACAAATTATACAGTAGTAATAGAACCGACATTTCAAAAGGGGCCTATAACAACATTCTGGGCCTGGTCCAAAACATGGGCCTATATATTTCTCATTCACGGTAGGTATTCCTGGTTGAAAAATATCATGATCTGCAAAATTTGATGAAGATCCGATGTGAGATATAGTTTCTAGGGCTGTAATAGATCAGAATGGCCCCATTTGGGTTATACCAAAGTATGGATATAGGACATCACCCAAACAAATCTCATTGCAATTCAATTCGGTAATAAAGCGAAATCGGGAAGGATTTTTGCATCCTGTAAATGTATGTGTTTGACAAAAAATGTTAAATCGGAAAGGATATCTGTATGGGGGTATATTGAAACATAGAACCATGTGACCCACGTGTATGTTTATAGGTAAAATATAATATGTAAAGTATGGCCAAAATCGGTTTAACATTTGGGAGCGACATTTGTATTGGGGCTATATCTAAATCTGAACCGATCTTAACCACTTTCACCATAGGTGTTTTTAGTTAGATTATAAGATGTTGTGCCAATTTTAAAGACAATCTGGTTCAATATGTGGATTTTAGAGCGGAAAAAGTCAAATCGGGAGCGACATTTGTATGGGGGGCTACATCTAAATCTGAACCGATCATACACACTTTCAGCATAGGTGTTTCTAGTTCGATTATAAAATGTTGTGCCAATTTTAAAGAAAATCGGGTACAAGATGTGGTTTCTAGAGCGAAAAATGTCAAATAGGGAGCGACATTTGTATGGTGGGTATATCTAAATCTGAACCGATCTTACCCAATTTCTGCATAGGTGTTTGTAGTTGGATTATAAGATGTTGTGCCAAATTTAAAGAAAATCGGGTACAAGATGTGGTTTCTAGAGCGGAAAATGTCAAATCGGGAGCGACATTTGTATGGGGGCTATATCTAAATATAAACCGATCTTACCCAATTTCTGCATAGGTGTTTCTAGTTAGATTATAAGATGTTGTGCCAAATTTAAAAAAAATCGGGTACAAGATGTGGTTTCTAGAGCTGAAGATGTCAAATCGGGAGCGACATTTGTGTGGAGCTATATCTAAATCTGAACCGATCTTACCCAATTTCTGCATAGGTGTTTTTAGTTGGATTATAAGATGTTGTGCCAAATTTAAAGAAAATCGGGTACAAGATGTGGTTTCTAGAGCTGAAGATGTCAAATCGGGAGCGACATTTGTATGGAGCTATATCTAAATCTGAACCGATCTTACCCAATTTCTGCATAGGTGTTTTTAGTTGGATTATAAGATGTTGTGCCAAATTTAAAGAAAATCGGGTACAAGATGTGGTTTCTAGAGCGGAAAATGTCAAATCGGGAGCGACATTTGTATGGGGACTATATCTAAATCTGAACCGATCTTACCCAATTTCTACATAGGTGTTTCTAGTTGGATTATAAGATGATGTGTCAAATTTAAAGAAAATCGGGTACAAGATGTGGATTCTAGAGCGGAAAAAGTGAAATAGGTAGCGACATTTGTATGGGGGCTATATCGAAATCTGAACCGATCTTACCCAATTTCGGCATAGGTGTTTCTTGTTGGATTATAAGATGTTGTACCAAATTTAAAGAAAATCGGGTACATTATGTGGTTTCTAGAGCGAAAAATGTCAAATCGGGACCGACATTTGTATGGGGGCTATATCCAGATCTGAACTGATTTCCTCCAAATTCAATACCAATGGTCCTTGGCCAGAAACAATAACTTCTGCTAAGTTTCATGACAATCGGACAACAATTGCGACCTGTAGAGTGCGAACAAGCTTAGATGGACAGTAGACGGACGGACGGACGGACAGACATCGTTAAATCGACTCAGCTGGCGATTCTAAGCCGATCCGTATACTTAAAGGTGGGTCTAGCTCAATTATTTCTTGGGGTTACAAACATTTGGCGGAAAACTAACTTATAATACCCTAGACCACGAAGTGGTGTAGGGTATAATTACAGGTTTCATTTTTCTAATGTGCAATGAAAAACGGTAAGATAAGATATGATTAAAAAATATATTTTTTCTTAATACTGAACTCCGCTCTGTGATCGGATTATATTGTAAATATGATCCATGCTAAGAGTTTCAAACACAAAAAAAAATAAATAAAAAGACGACATTGCAAATGAATGAAAAGACGAATAGACCAAATCAAAACCAAATCGAGAGACATTTATTTTGGATATATAAATCTGAACCGATCTTACCCACTTTTCGCATAAATGTTCGGATAAAGGATGTGTTTTCTAGAGCGAAAAAAGTAAAATCAGTATTCAATAACTTAAATTCATTGATGCACAAAGACGAAAACAAAAGTCGACTTTTCGACTTTTGGCAATAGTAAAGTCAATTTCGACTTTTGGACTTCTTCCTCCCAAAAGCTGATTAATCGAATAGTCGAAAGTCGATTTATAGATCCCTAGAGTGAGGGTATATATAAGTCGGTTTAGCCGACTAAAGCTTACTTACTTTTTATAATCACTTTAAAGATATGATAAAATATCGAGTCAGAGTTGATTCCAGGTACAGATATAGAAGTTAAAAAGGATTTAGTTTTTACAATGATCATTTTCCTTCATAAATTTCACAAAAGGCTTTTCATAAATTTAGTGAATTTTTCTTAATATGTATGAAAAATTCATAAACATAATGAAATATTTCATACAATTTATTCATAAACATTTCATATTTAATAAATCGAAATTGTTAAATTAGTGAAACATAGTTTGATAAGTGTGTCCGCTTTATTCGGTTGAATGCTAGCAATTCTCATTTGGCCTCTGTTAACTCTGACATAAGTATGTACCCAAATTTTGGTCAAAGACATACTCATTGCAAAGACTCTAGCAATTGCGGTGTGTTTGACTTGTTGTGACGTGTTAGTCAACAAGTCAGACCTTTTTTGCTTTTTTGTTTATATTGGTAACTTCAGTATAAATTATTAATGTTTATGAAACTTTTTCCTAAAATTAATGACGTTTCTTTATAAAATCTATGAAAATTTTCATAAATCATATTATGAATAATAAATTTGTATGACAAAAGTTCTTCGAATGAAGAACTGCATTTCATAGTTTCTAAGATATGTTCTTTGGCGACTTTTTAATGAAAATTAAGACGACATAATAAATAGTATGATGATAATTCTTTCAGTGTAGGATGGGGTCAATTGTGTGTGAGATACTAGTAGGGTCGTGGCAATAGCATAAATATTTTACAGAGTTAAAGTGATTATAAAATCATTTTCAAATATAAAACTGATTTCGACTGTTCGCATGGAAGTTATATCAGTATTATTTGAACAAAAGGGATGTGGCTCATATTCTATGTGAATTCAACGTTTATAAAAATTGCCGAATGTTAAATTTCGGGGTATTCCGATCATCCGTATATTTGTTATAGCTTTAATTTTACTTAGAATAGGGTAATTTGTGTGGGAGGTACGTGGCAAAGCACGCCATATTTTGTACGCTTAATGTGATTATAAAAATTTTATCAAATACCAAAATATGTATTCCGAATATCTGTGTGGAAGTTACATTGCAATATGGACCATTTGTGTACGAAATATCTGAAGGGGCGTGGAAATTTCGGCCATCTTCAAACATTAACTAAGTTTGCGGAAAATATTACCATTTGCAAAATTTGATTTGATTCCATAACTTCTTTCGAAAGTCATCATGCACACCAGCCTCAAACAGCTTAAAAAGTCATGAAACGGATTTGGTCCAAGCATACTGGGGGTCTAAGGTCAATAAGTGGCACTTTTTGTCTGTAGATTGAGGGGACATGTAATGCCATTTATGTTATTGTTTGTTTCTGAGAAGGATTCGATATAATAGGGACTGTTAGACAAATATTCAATTCCAAAATATACGCAGATATATCGACACTGACGATTTTCGAAATTGCCATAACCTTCAGATGTTTTTCAATTTAGGACTTGTCGGTTCAGAATAATTGAACAGTTCGGAGTGTTTGTTTTATTTGCCAGAAGGAAAAATTGTGATTCATTTGTCAGAATGAACATTATTGTAGTTTCAAATATTCTTGAAATTTGATTAAACAGTTGGTGTTGTACATTATTACGGAAATTATTTATTCGGGGAGATTGGATTCCTGAAAAGGTAACTGCCACACATATTCCAACAAGGATCCAATTCCAGCAGAAGTCTGTAATTGAGTCCTTTATAGCACGTACGCGGTAAGTTATTATCATATCATCTCGAAGATTTTGTGTTTGATGTTAATTTTGTTTATATTTGACTGGACTGCTTGACTGGACCGGAATACTTTTGGAATATATTCCTAAGTTCTTGTGTATCGATCAGGGAAATCATAGGTATCCACAAATCTGGAGCCTGATTATTTTAACCGGATTGATTGAAATAAATAAATGCCTAGTGGTTATTTCTTTCTTGCAACAATATGACGAAAATACATTGCTAAATCGTCAAGAAGAATATCAGAGTGTTATATCCGGAATTACTTTTATGATTGAAGCTTTCCCAAACAAGATAACGTTTTAACGATTTCTTTCTTGCATTGATCGCTGGCTGGGACCATTCATAAGTTGTAACATATTATAATCTAGTATTATATTAAGGAAATGTACAAACATACATACCGTGGTGGCCACGAATTTAGCACATTCACCACATGTAACTTTATAAAGCAAATATTTCAACTTCTTTTTATGTTTTTTGCTCGGTATTTTTCTAAAGTATTACGTACGATATGATGACCATTTAACGTTGTCTTTGTTCGATTCTTATGTTGCACTTTAGTTTTATGCAATCTAAAGTACAAATAATACGAAAAGTGATTGGACAGTAATTTAGCACAAATTAAAAAAAAAACTTTAATCAAAGAGGAAAAAACTGAGTACATTTTATTATAAACTTAATATTTGGTGAGATAACCACTACTTTGAGTAATACCTGTACATCTTCTGGACATACTCTCCACTAGAGACATAAAACGATCCATTGGAATAGCATAACAGGAATTTTGAGTTTCATTCAAGAAATCGGACATATTTTTGGGGTTTATTGCTATAATATGTTGTTAAAGACCATTACATAGATTCTCAATAGGATTGAGATCCGGTGACTATGCTGCACCATTTTAAAAAATCTATTCTGTTCAGCTCCAAACAGCTCTTCACTGGCGTTAAGTGTGTTTTGGTCGGTTGTCGTGCATAAAACGCCACTTAATTGACATGTTTTTATCTGAATATGTTATCATAGTATCAACAAGTAGATTTTTGTAAATATATTGATCCATTAGTGCATCGGACCAACGCCGTGTCCAGAAAACGCAGTATACACCATCAGATTTTCGCCAACAAGCTTTACCGTCTCATATTTGTACTTCGGGTTGTGCTGCAAGTTTGGAGGGCACAATTCGTATTGTTTTCTATTAGATCCGAACCAACATGTGTTCGATTCGCTAATCCAGGCGTTATTTTCCCAAAAATCTTGGAGATTTTTAAATGCTTCTGAGCAAATGAAATTTGACACTGTAAGTCATTTTTTGATACGTGTGTCTTATGTTGAATAAAGCATCCAAATAATTTTTTTTTATTGGTTCTTCTTCTTATCGTTCTTGAGGAAATGCTAATGTCAAATATGGCCGAAAGGTCTCTCTGAATCACAGTTGAACTTTTACGCAGGTTCTATAAATTAAAAATTCCGATTTATTAGTTGTTTTTCCCGGCGTAGGACATTGTGCGACATTTTTGAAGCTCCCATAAGTGCCGATATGGGTTAGTATATTGCATACAATCTTTCTGGATCAATTTAGAATGTTTGCAATATCCCCAGCGGTACTTCCACTGTCGTTCAATTGCATAATAACCTGACGCTGCACCTCAATGCACCGTTTTCCTTTAACCATGTGTAATTATAAATTTTGTTAAATAATAACTTCCATTTGAGGAAAAATTACGAAAACATACGAATTAATTAATTTAAACCAGAGCTGTTAAGTAATGATTAGTAATCGTAATCATTAGTAATTAGATTACTTTTTTTAAAGTAGAAGTAATGATTACAATACGATTACATTCAGTTTTATACGATTAGTAATTGATTACGATTACAAGTAATCAAAAAATAATCAGGATTACTTGCGATTACTGAAAAATAATCAAAAATAATCAAAAGTAATCAAAAATGAGTTCGACTACCAAAGTCTTCGGAAATAATTGCAGAGTACTTGGGCTCGTTACTTTTGCCTGTTGTTACCCGTTGGAACTCATTATATGACGCAGTTAAGAAGCTACTCTGCTATAAAGAACAGTTAAATTGTCTGTGCGATAAGCTGTCTTTGCCAAATTTCTCACAAGGAGACTTACAGTACCTGGAGATGTACGTGTTGGTAATGGAACCAATTGCTAAGGCGCTGGACTTTCTTCAAGGAGAAAACAACGTATATTATGGTACGACTAGTAAATTTATAAATTATTGTACTGCATACAAAAATTTATCACTTCTATATGCATTTGATATCCTTTATATTGTGTTTCGATAAAATATTAAATATAATAAAATAATACCGACTCTTGTGACACTGTGCAATAAGCTGCATAAACTAAGCACAAGCAAGAAGCTGCAACCATTATCCTCTGTAATTATGAAAATGGAACATGGATTGAGACAAAGGTTTCAATCATATTTCATGTTGCACCCTGAGGCAAATATCGCAATTACGGCAACAGTGCTAACGCCAAGCATCAAAACGAAATGGGTGAATGTTTTGCAGAGATTAAGCCCAGAATTGCCGGAATTAACTATTGACAGCATAACCAGCAGAGTTTTGGATACTATGTACAGTTTTTACGACAAAAACTGTAATTCGTTTAATTTTGAATCGAAAAATAATAACATATCGACTATGCCCGATTTTTTTGATTTCAGTAATGATGGTGAGCTAATGCGTGCATTACTTTGAATTTTCAACTTTAAAGATTTCACTTTGCAGATGATGAAATTAACACAAGTTTATCTTCGAATGACCACACCAAAATTGACCGACGATCCAATATAAAACATCAGTTTTTCAGTTATTTAAATGATAACTCAAGTGCTGATGACATTTGGCAAAATCATGATTTGCTCAAGGAAGCATTCATTTATTTTAACACACCCCTAACATCTTCAGCTCCAGTTGAACGAGTGTTTTCGTTTGCCGGGATCATAAACAGTCCAAAGCGGCAATGATTGTCGGATTAATCTATTGAAAAATTTGTTTTAATGAAAGCCAATTAAAATTTTATGTAAATGAGAATTATTATTCATTATTTATTCATTTTATTGTAGCAGAATTTAATTTATTTATGTTACTTGCTTAATTCAGATTTTCAATTATTTAGCGGATTCACCCTAACTTAACTTTGTATAGTTTTTTTCAATAAATGTAATGTACAAGATTCCTTTAAAAATAGTCAAAAATAATCAAAAGTAATCACAAAAAATCAAAAGTAATCAAAAAATAGTCAAAAGTAATCTTTTAAAGTAGTCGAACTCATTTTTGATTACTTTTGATTATTTTTCAGTAATCGCAAGTAATCCTGATTATTTTTTGATTATTTGTAATCGTAATCAATTAGTAATCAGAAATTGTTGAATAGTGGATTATATAATCATTACGATTCTTTTTAAAAAGTAATGTAATTGATTACTAATCGTAATCGAAATTTAACAGCTCTGATTTAAACGCAAAAAGAAACACAAAATAACAACTTTTATCAAATGTGCTAAATTTGTGTCCAGCCCAGATTACGAATTACTTGCAAAAACATGAGTGTACGAGAAAAAGGCTCAAAAGAATACGAAAAAAAATATTGGGCTTACTGATCACACCATAAGCAATACTAAAGAACAAATATTTTGCGCAGATTTCATTATCAGAACAAATTATTTGCTATTATTAACAACACATGTGAAGTGTGCTAAACTTGTGGCCACCACTGTATATGTGCCATTTAGAATGATAGTGGTCAAAGTCAAAACTCCAAAAAAATGAGATATCTCAATTTTTCTCTTTACTTTGATCTATACAATTTGATTGGGCTATACAATTTGATTCTCTTCAATCAATAATTAAATTGCGGCAGACTAACATCTACTGCCTGCAACCTCAGTTAATATCGTCAACTTATTTTTCCTATCACTACCTTCATTTACATACATTCTCACTTTCTTCCTCTTATCACACTCTTTCTACTTGAGTAACTTTTTTCTTTAAAGGGAACGCACCTTAGCCTATTTCTAATGGAAAAGAATAGTCCCATGGCTGATCACGACCGGGCCCAGGAGGTAGCCACTATCAGAGGAAATAGGTCCTGAAATGGCGGGTCGTTACAAGGGTTCGGCACTTTGCATGAAACACACTCAACGTCCTCAAATTGTTATTTTCTGAAAACCGATGATGGTTGTGAGACAAAAACCCGATTAACCGGTCACAGTGTTGATTACTCTACTCAAGTAGTCATCAACGACAAGATAAGAGAATGTCGCCCATCTCATCTCGTATGATTTCGACGACACTTGTATAAAAATGTCTTTGACGATTTGTATGGAGTATCACCTATATCTCTTCGAAGATTTACTGATTGAATATAGATTGACAATAGAACTCATATAGGAAAAGGTCCAAGGTCTTCCAATTTTGATGAACATGTTTGGTTATGTGTGTTTTTAAAAGTGTGGCAACCCGTAACGTTGAAATTTTTCATATATTGCAAATTTTTGTTCTGTAAAAGACATTGATATTTTTTGCAAGAGAATTGTTAGATTTTAGGGCAAAATATATCAAATGGAAATAAAAAAAAATATTTTTTGGATTTTTTTTTTCAAAAATATATTGAAAATATTCTTTTGGCAAATTCCCTTTTATTATTTTTTTCTCATACTCTGTAAATGTTAGAGTGGGCTTTTCAGTAGTTTCTGAGATATCGTCAAAAATGTAGAAGTACTTATGAACACGTTTTAATTTTTTAATAGCTTTTTTCATGCCGAAATATATTGAAATTTATTGTTTTAAATCCTTTAATTGTGGACATATAGGCATACACTCTGCAGAGTGGGATCGCAAGTAGTTTCTGAAATATCGGAACAAATGTAGAATTCCATATTAAATACAATTTTGAAGGTCTTCAGATTTTGATGAAAATTTGTGAATACCATACAAGTATTGCCATATTTTTTGTTTGGAAAACTTTGAAATTACATATAAATTTTTTGAGGGAGAACTAGTCTAGTACCTTTTGTTGTTTGAAAGATATTGAGAAAATGCTTTTAATGAATTAGTTGTTACTGAATAAATAAAAATTAAAATTTGTGTTTTTTTAAAAAGTTTTTTTTTTTAAATAATTTCAATATATTTTTTAAATAAAATTAAAATAGCTCTCAAAACCAAAAAAAAAATGGTCTCAATATCTTTTATAGAATAAAAGTTATGACTGGTTAAGTAAATCCCAATATGTAAAATAAGCAATTTTAATATATTTTTTTAAATAAATGTAAATTTTCTCTCAAACCCAAAAATCTCCTTTAAAAAATGATCACTATATCTTTTACAGAACAAAACTTATGACTGGTTAAGTAAATCCCAATATGTAAAATAAGCAACGTTGCAGGGTACCACAGTTTTTAATATTTTTCAAAAAATCGTCTTACAATCGCCTTGCAAAACGAAACGAAATTTCATCAAAGTCGGAAGACATTGGAAAATTTCTCGTTGGTTTTACATGGAATTCCTCTGCATGAAAATATATCCCAGAATTGAATTGCCATTTCTAAACGTCAAATGATTTTCTGTTTCTCCGGTAACATTAACTAAAATTAAGTTCATAGGTAATGTTAAGTTACTGAAATTTTCTTCCAAACAAACAAGTAAATTTGTACAAGGAAAAAGTGAACTTTAAATAAGTTCAATTTGAACTTCAAATTGATTCAATTCAAAATATCAATCGTTTGATGCAATGCAGTGCATGAATTAAAATTGAATTTGTACCAAAACTTACCGACTCAATTCGGCGGACACAAAATTGCTGTGTGGACTGTAACGATCCGGGTCCTTGTACATGCTGCATATGACGCGCTCCTTGCACGAATCATCACTGATACCGAGCTGTTCAATAATTTTATCGATTTTCAATAAAATCGGACTGTAGAATGGATCATAATTCAACGGCATCAATGGCTGTAATCGAAATGTAAATGGAAAAAATCAATTAATTTGCAAAGCACTCATTTTTTTTCTTCAATTCTTCCGATAAAAATCCTCAAATTATTTGTGGGGGAAAACAAACAAACAAACCTGTCCGTCCTGTACAAATGGTTGTTGGTCCAGTATCTGCTGTTGCTGTTGTACAAGTCGTTGTTCAGCTTGTATCCGCACGGCTTCCTTCAACTGCGCTGATAGTTCCGGCTAAAAATAAATAAAGTTTGAAATAAATATAAAAGACAATAATAAAGGGAAGATGAGACACGACGAACATTCAAGAACAAAACTTTAGTTGGTAGAGAATAGAATAAGATAAAGTAAAATTAATACAATTATAGTTTTCTAGGTTAAATCTGTTTTGTAATATCTTTTTAATATTATACCCAGAAATTTCAAAGAATTCCGCTTATTCTGATGATTCAATTTAATTAAAAATGTCGCCTCTTTTTGACGACCTAAAATTCTGTTCTTTAATATAAATATCTTTTTCAATTGTCAAAGAGCACCATTAAGTGGCATTGTGTAAAACTACCCTAGGTAATATGATGTGAATTCTCGGAATTATTATGGGATATACCAACGTACAATATCCGTATTATAAGCAAAGTTTGAAATACGTTTACGTCAGATTATTTCATGGGAAAACAAGTAAGGAAAGGCTAAAGTCGGGCGGTGCCGACTATATGATACCCTACACCACTCCCTGCGTATATGTCTCGTTTTAATTATTAAACCCAGGTTGTTTAAGGGGCGATTTTACACAAACAAAATCGCTGTGATCCTGTCTCATTGTAGCTGCACCTAGTGAAAAATATTAAATTATTTTCATCAAGATTGGCTGTAATCCATAGTGTTACGAACAAATCGGAAGGTGCATATGATCGGTGAATATATATTTGCGTAACGGTCCACTAATATGGTCCATGGTAATGTAAAGGTTTTAATAAAAATTGGTGGGACAGTTGAATTTGAAAACATAGACAGGCAGGCATTCTGAAAATAGATATAACATGATCTGGAAAAATTAATGAAGATAACTCGGAAGGACATTTGTAGGGGGATCATAGACTTATATAGTTGTCATTCACGGCAGGCATTCATAGTTGTAATATATAATCATCAGCTGTAATAGAGTAATATGGGGGCCCATTTGCATGGAGGTTATACCAAAATATGGACCCATATATTTGACTTTCATTGTAGCTGTTTCTAGTTGAAATATAATAAAATCTGCAAAATTTGGAAAACATTCCATGTAAAATGTGGATCCTAGAGAGCTAATAATTAAAATGGGGCCCATTTGTAAGGGCGCTACAATAAAAAGTGGGCCAATATAGATCCCTTTCAAAGTAGGTATTTTTTATTGAAATACAACATGATGTGCAGAATTTTATCAAGATATAATGTAAGATGTAAGTTCTAGAGCGATAATAGAGTAGAATGGGGGCCCAATTTGTATGGGGGTTAGCCCAAAATATGGACCATATATTTGACTTTCTTAGTATGTATTATTAGTTGAAATACAATACAATCTGCAAAATTTGATAAACTTCCGATGTAAAATGTGGGTCCCAGAGAAGTAATAATAAAAAAGGGGGCCACAATAAGGGCTCTACTTTAAAAAGTGGGCCCTTATAGATCACTTTCAAAGTAGGTATTCTTTATTGAAATATAACATGATCTGCAAAATTTTAAAGGGTGTCCCAAGAAGAACGCAATTTTTAAATCTGGCAACATTCGAAGTGTCATTGTTTGACATTTGAACAATTGTTATTGTTTGTTAGTAGAAGGTACGAGGTTAGTAAAAATGGAGCGCTACACGAATGAACAACGTATTCTCATTGTGAAATTGTTTTACCAAAATGGTGAAAGTTTTGCGGCTACGGTTCGCAAATTGCGATCAATTTGGGGTCACAATAATGCTCCAAAAGTCAACTGTAATGAGATTAATGGATAAATTTGCCGAAACTGGGTCTGTTAGTGATGTAAAGACAACAACGCGCCATCGACCAGGTCGATCGACCGAAAATGTCGCAGCTGTACGTGATGATGTCGCTCAAACTCCATCCACCTCAATTCGACACCGAGCTCAGCAAATTGGTGTCTCCAAATCCACTTTGCACCGAATTTTGACGAAAGATTTGCATCTTCATGCATACAAAGTTCAATCGACTCAGGAACTGAAGCCAACTGACCATGGACAGCGAAGGGAGTTCGTTAGTTGGGTATTGGAGAGACAACATGAAAATGCTGATTTTGCCGATAAAATCATCTTCAGTGACGAGCCCCATTTTCATCTTGATGGCTTCGTCAATAGGCAGAATTGTCGCATTTGGGGTGCGGAAAATCCTGGAGTGATTCACGAGAAGCAAATGTATCCTCAACGTGTCACTGTGTGGTGTGGTTTTTGGGCTGGAGGAATCATTGGACCTTTTTTTATGAAAATGAGGCAGGTCAAGCGCAAACAGTCAATGGTGTTCGGTATCGTGAAATGATAACCAGTTTTTCTTGCTTAGAATTGAAGTAATGAATGTGGAGGGCATGTGGTTCCAACAAGACGGCGCCACATGTCATACAGCCATAGAAACAATTCAATTGCTGCATCAGTCATTTCCCGGTCGTGTTATTTCGCGATTTGGAGATCAGAATTGGCCGCCTAGATCGTGCGATTTAACACCATTAGATTTTTTTCTTTGGGATTTTTTGAAGTCGATGGTTTACGCGAATAAGCCGACGACGACTCAAGCCTTAAAAGACGAAATTGGACGCTGCATTAATGAAATACCGCAGCATTCATGCAAAACGGTCATTGAAAAATTCATTAAAAGATCGCGTGCATGCCAGCAAAGCCGCGGCGGCCATCTGCACGATATATTGTTCCATACATAACCTCATTCTGTCTACTTTACGATATAATAAAGTTTCACGATTTTTTCTTAAATATCTGTGTTTTATTTAAAATTAAAAAATTGCGCTCTTCTTGGGACACCCTTTATAAAGATCCAATGTAAGATATGGGTTCTAGAGCGATAATAGTGTAAACTGGGGGCCCATTTGTATGGGGGCTATACCAAAACATTGACCTATATCACTGGCTTTCAAACTAGGTGTTTCTAGTCCAAACTTAACATTGTGTGAGAAATTTGATCAAGATCCGATGTAAAATGTGCATTTTAGAGCAGAAATTTTGTAAATCGGAGGTACATATATGAAACATAGACCCATGTGGTGCACTTTCCCTTTAGCTGTTTCTAGTTCAAATATAACATGATCCTGAAAATTTTGTCATGATCCCATGTAAAATGTGTATTGTAGAGCACTAATAGTGGAAATTATAGGGATATTTGTATGGAGGCTATATCTAAATCTGAACCGATTTCCTCCAAATTCAATACCAATCGTCCTTGGCCAAAAAAAAGGAACTTTCGCCAAATTTCTTGACACCAATTGCGAATGGGAACTAGCTTAGATGGACAGCAGACGGACGGACGGACAGACAGACATCGTTAAATTGATTCAGCTGGTGATTCAAAGCCGATCCGTATACTTAAAGGTGGGTCTAGCTGGATTATTTCTTGGTGTTACAAACATTTGGCGCGAAACTAACTTATAATACCCTATTCCACGAAGTGGTGTAGGGTATAATTACCCGAAGTAATTTAATGTGAATTCCCAGAAATTTTCTGAGTATACCAATCGACATTGTCCGTAATAAAAACAACAAACAAACAATATAAATGTAAGGAAACAATTTATTAGCGGAAGTCGCTGCGGGCGATTTGTTTTGTCCCATATCAAAACTGGATCTTCCCAGCAAAAACTCCTGCTCTGTTTTCAGCAGGTTAGTAAGGGAGAGATACAGTATCTCTCACTTACTAACCCGCACATTAAGTCCTGATTTTTCTGGAGGATGTCCCGAATTAGAGCAATTACTGGTATGCAATAATGTCGTGTCTAGTTTAAAAATGAAATGCCGCGGCCGGGATTTGAACATGGGACTCATTTCATTTTAGTCACACCGCAGCAAGTTATGCGATATTTTCGTAATTTGCTCATTAAAAGCACGACGAGGGTGTAGTGTGATTTTTTTCATTTTGCTTCTCTTATTGCATAGATTCAGTCTTTCCATGATTCTATTGCACCTAAGTCATGCAAAGTTTCAGCAATGTTTATTTTAATGCACCCTCAGTAGCTCTGCTTCCAAAATCTAGATCATTTTTGCGGGGTTATATCCAAATTGTACCCAATCTGTACCTTTTAGTGTGTCAAGGAGAAAACTTGGACATTTGTAAAGGATCTATAAGAGGTTACGTTGACTTTGAGGGAATCGATAGATTGCGTCTTATTAACATGGAACGACGAATTCAGAAAATCCCAAAAGAATAAGTCTGGTGGGGTCACACAGTGTCATCCACATGTCATAACATAACATAAAATCAAATTGAACTGTAGCGACAACCATTGATGGCGTAAAAACGCAATCAATTTTTTCTACAGTTTTAGTTCTAAAGAGTAAATTGGACAACAAGGAATAATAATTGTACCAACAACACAGAAGAAGCAAGCATCGTGAAATACGCGAAATATAAACAAAATTTTCAAAATTTATGCGGAAGCGGGACAAAAAGCAATACAAATGGTTCCTACCAAATTATCGCATCTGGTATTGTGAAATAAGGTGTGGATTTTTCGAAATGTGTACTTTTAAGGGGAGAGCAGGACAAAAGGGATAAAAATGGTACTACCAAAGCGTTGGGTGGATATCCTTACACTAAATCCTTTTCGGAAGAAAAAAATACAAAATGGTTAATAGTGAGGCAAAAGACTGTAAATTATGTACTTTCCACGTGCAATGTAGCGGGATTTTGCTGGGAAACATTTGCTTGACTGAGACACTATATAACTGACTGTACACTACCACTAAAACAACATGGCCGCCACAGACTGTGATGAAAACACTTTGAGTACATACGCCGATGTGAACTACTTTTCTATAAGTATATGTTCTTCGAGAAGATCAAAATCGTGTAGTCTAATAGAACCGAGGTGGACCACTTCTACTGTATATATTTCTAAAATTTGTATATTTCAATTAATATAAAACAAGTAAGGAAAGGCTAAAGTCGGGCGGAGCCGACTATATGATACACTCCACTTTCTATCCGAATACAATTTAACTCGGTAAAAAAGTGAAAACGAGAAGAATTTTTGTATGTTTCCTAAAAGTGATTCCATTTTTACCCCTTTTTGCCCCATTCCACCCCTAGGAATAAAAATCACTTTATGGTGCACGTTTTTGTTATAGGGGGAATGCACATACCCAATATCAAGTAAGTATAAGCAGTCATATTGAAAAAACGTGCTTAAATACTCTAAAATATTAGGGGTTATTAAGGGTATTTTCAGTCCTTGTGAATGAAAAATGTTTCCCTATGGGCTAATTTCGCCCAGTTGCAATAGCAACCGATCTACGACTATAAGACACATTTATGGAAAATTTTGACGTCCTAGCTCCTTTCGTTCCGTTCAACAGACGGACAGAAGGACGAACGGTCATGGCAATATCGTTTTAGAATTTTATGACGATCAAGAGTATATTTATAGGTCAGGTCTAAATTTCAAGGTGTTCCACACTGAACGAAAAAGTTAGTATACCCCATCCTCCAGATGACTCAAGGCACTCCTCACCTTTTATCGTCTGGCTCTCGAACTAGCAAATGACTTTCTCATTTTTTTCTGAGTTTTTTTTAGCACAATTATCCCAGAAAAAATATCTGAACATATATTTTAAATTTTAAAAAATTTGCCGGTTATTCGATGTTGATGAAATTCGGCACGTACATTCTACGTTAGGGGTGAATATACAAATCTATGGTTTTTGGGTTGTTTTCCGATGAAATTGCCAAATACATGAATTCCCAAAACTGAGAAAATATGCTCCTAAACATGAGATTTTTATACCCTTCCCTACAATCAGAAAAATTGCATTCCTAAATTTGAAAAATTGCATTCCATACTCCAATTTAGTTCATTAATTGTACTCCAGTTTAGTAAAAATTTCCTTAAAAGTATGATAATTAACTAAGTAAAATTTCCTCATTTCAAATCCTCAAACACTAGAAATAGGTTAGTAAATTTACTTAAAAACATTTCATTGGATCTAATAAAAATTTTACAATTGAGTAAATTTATACGTGTTTGGAAGAATATTCCCAAGGTTTTAAGTAAGGAAAAAAAATCAGAATTTTTGATTGGAAAAATCCATTTAGGAAATGTTAAGTAAAAATTTGTTTTTTGCCTAATATTAAGTAAATATGTTTACTGAAATTTATGCCGAGTTCTTCATACATTTAAGAATTAATCTATATATAAAAATCAATGTGTGTCTGTATGTCTGTATGTTCCGTATAGGACGATTCGCCTGAATATTTTACTGTATCTATCTTTTGGGCAGAGGATGGTTACTGGATAGTCTAGGTCACGATAGGACAAAGGGGGGTGGTACCTCCCACTCAAAAATATTTTAAAACTATCACAACATGCATACCGACGGGTGGATTCGCTCGATAATTTTACTGCAGCTAACTTCTGGGCAAGGGATGGTTCCAGGATATACTAGGTCATTATACGAAAATGAGGCGTGGCACCGCCCACACAAATTATATTTTAAAACTTTCATAAAACACGTTCCGAAGTGCGGATTCTCTTGACAATTTTATTGTGACTAACTTCTGAACAGAGGATAGTTTCTGAATGGTGACTATACAATGGTCATCATACAAATGGACGTGAGACTGCCCACACCTACTATATATTAAAATTATCACAAAACACGTAATGGATTGATTCACTTGAATATTTTATTGTAAACATCAGAGGATGACCCTTGACTACAATAGGTCATCTATATATATAAAAATCATGTCTGTATGTTGCGTATAGGACTCCAAACCGGTGCTCACTGTGGTAAATCACAAATCTAGCTTGACAAAATAAAAAAAAAAAAGTCTGGCAACATTCCTTCTGATCGTTTAATGAGCTTGTCAATACAATAGATAACTGTAATTCATGTTTTGTTTTGTTTGTTTTTAGCTCTGATTAGAAAAACTAAACTTTAAAGTCACTTGTTGTCAACACGTGCATTCAGATTTCAAAGAGAAGCGTATTTGTTGTGTGACTTTGTTTTGTGATTGAAAAGGCTACGGTGATTTTATTGTCACAATTTTTTTTTATTATTATTAAGCGGTATTTCAAGGAAATATATTATAAATTGCATTTAATTATTTCCATTGTAAGTATTAAAACAATTTTATTTTTGTGAGAAGTTCAGAAAGTGAAAAAAATAAAACATTTTCTTTTTTCAAGTAGAGTTAAAGCTGTTTATTACGCATAGTTCCGGTGTAAAACTATATTTGGGTGAATCTTTCAAGTGTTCACTTTAAGGTAAATCAAAAACCCATTGCGATTTTTTGCGACCGCCATACATTTTTTTTTCACTTTTCCAGTATGACCTCCACTCTTTCGCGAAAGGAAATTTTTGAAGAATGGTTAAAAACTCCCAAAATACAGCGCAAAGATGCCTTATTGACATTAATAATGGATAGATATGGTCTTCAAGATATACCAGAAGAAGTGAAAACAAATCTTAAGGCAAATATAAATATTATTTGTTTTAAGCTAGGCGAAAAATGGATAAAAAGTGGAAGACATCATGGCCGTTTTTGAAAAACCAAATTCAGTTTGGCTTGATGAACCGTATGTATTGCCTGAAAGTGTACAACCGAAAAGATGTGAAAAAGCTGGAAGAAAACCGAAAAACTTTGATGACTGCAGTGAAAAATCGAAAAAAAGAAAGATACAAAGTCTTTTAGATTCAACTGACCATCGAGAAATTATTAAAGCTAGCGAGATAGTGTTTCGCAAAATGGGAAAGCGAGATTCAGCCACACTTGTGAAAGATCTGTCGGAAGCTTCATCCAGTAAAGGTACGGAAGTGAAAAAAATTTGTAAGAGATTTAGCTCTGAGCCTGTGCCTTTAGTGAGCCTTTCTCCCGATGAAGCCTTATCTTTAATTGTTGATGCTAATTTGTCGAAACATCAATACGACGTTATTCGGCAAAAAGTCAACGCAAAATGCAAAAATCTTTCTCCCTCCTACACTAATGTTCAAAAAGCTAAGAAAAATTGTTATCCAGCTGAAACAGTAATCACTGAGATGTATGCAAAAAGTTCACTCCAGTCATTAGTGAATCATACTGTTGAAAGGCTTTGTTTGGCTCAAAAAGAGGTTTTACTCGGTATTGATGAACTGAAAACTGATGAAAATCGTCTTAATATTTCGATAAAATGGGGATGCGATGGGGCTCAGCAAAAGCAGTATAAACAGAAGTTTTCTTCGGAGGAGGGCCATACAGATGAAAGTTTATTTAGTATTTCAATGGTTCCTATTCAAATGAATTTAAGTTCTACACAAAGAAAAATTATTGTATGGCAAAATCCTGCTCCTTCATCTACAAGATACTGCCGTCCTATCAAGTTTGTTTTTGCCAAAGAGTCCACTGAGTTAATTACTCAAGAAGTTAATTTAGTACAGCAAGAAATTAGAGAATTGTCTCCAACTCTTATCAGAAATGGCGAACAAAATTTTCTTGTTGAGTCTACATTTATGCTTACTATGATAGACGGTAAAATTTGTACTGCACTATCATCTTTAACTTCTTCTTCTCAAACGTGTTTCATATGTGGAGCGAAACCGAGTGAACTAAATAAACCTTCTGTGATTTTAAACAAAATTGTCGATGAACGATCTTTAACCTTTGGAATGTCTCCGCTACATTCATGGATCCGTTTTATGGAGTGTGTATTACACATAGCATATAAGCTTCCTATAATGACCTGGCAAGCTCGAGGACCGGAAAATAAAGCAAAAGTGGCTGAAGTAAAAAAAATATTCAGCAGAGATTTCGAAATGAGATGGGGTTGCTTGTAGCAGAAAAGAGTGCAGAAATCACTGGTGTCAATAAAGAATTAATTGAACGGTTTCATATTATTTTGGAAACTTTAGGTAGTGGTTACCCTATTGATGAAGATGCTTTCGAAAGTTTTATTGTTGTCACACGAAATTTATACTTAAAGGAATACCCATGGTACATTATGCCAGTTAGCGTCCATAAAATCCTTTTTCATGGAAAAGGCATAATAATGTCTTGCATTCTTCCTATAGGACAGCTGTCAGAAGAAGCTCAAGAAGCAAGAAATAAGGACACGAGGAAATTTAGAGAGTTGTTTACGAGAAAAACATCGAGAATAGACACAAATACAGATCTTTTCAATCGTCTCTTAATTTCTTCAGATCCCTTTATCGCAAGTTTGCGTCACACTCCCTTTCGAGTTCAAGGTTTGATAACAAACGAAGTTCTTTCATTATTATCTGTTGATGCTTTTGAGGAGGAAGAATCTTAACGATAAATATGAAAGTGAATAAATTAAAATCTCTATGTGTATTTATGTGTTATTATCTGTATTATTAATGTAATAAAGGAAAAATAAGTAACGAAAACAATTATTATCAAATATTTATTAAAAATATTAAAATTATTTTAATACTAAAAATTAATTTTTGACCCCAATTTTATTTAAAAAAATCTTCTTTTTAAAAAAAATTGATTTTTGATAATAATTTATATATTTGAACTCATTTTTTATATAATTCATAAGTGAGAAGTGAACCCAACGCGATTTATTAATTTTGTCCAGCTAGATTTGCGATCTACCACACTGTGCGGTGGACCGATTCGCCTGAAAATTTTACTGTATCTATCTTTTGCACTGAGGATGGTTCCTGGATAGTCTAGGTCACGATAGGACAAAGGGGGTGGTACCTCCCACACAAAAAATATTTTAAAACTATCACAACAGGCATAACGATGGATGGATTCGGTCGATAATTTTACTGCAGCTAACTTCTGGGCAAGGGATGGTTCCAGGATATACTGGGTCATTATATGAAAAAAAGGCGTGGCACCGCCCACACAAACTATATTTTAAAACTTTCATAAACACGTGCGGATTCTCTTGAAAATTTTATTGTGACTAACTTCTGAACTGAGGATAGTTTCTGAATGGTGACTATGCAATGGTGATGATACAAATGGACGTGAGACTGCCCACACGAACAATATATTAAAATTATCACAAAACAAGTAACGAATAACGGATTCTCTTGAAAATTTTACTGTATCTAGCTGTGGAAAGGGGACGTTTTCTGGCTATAATAGGGGAACGCACGACAAATGGACATCACAAACACTATATTTTAAAACTATACCAAAATACATTGATTCACTTCAATATTTTTTTGTAACGAACAGAGGATGACCCTGAAAAAGGTCATGCTACAAAAAGGGACTATAAAGTAACACGATTTTTTTCTGCCGCTACGTTCAGGTAAGGGTTTGGTTCTTGAATATAAGAGGTCATGGTATGAACAACTGGCGCGTTTCCTCATACTCGAACCAAACAATGTGTTCCAGTAGATGGGTATCAAATTGTTTACGCTTCATATGCATTGGGCCGTGTTTATACCGTACACCCAAACAAATCAGAATGTTATTATTTGGGAATGTTATAAGTTAACGTGAGAGGACCCACTTTAGTTTAAAATTTAAGAGCAGTTGAGAGAGGCGTGTCAGAAACTGGGGGACCACATTAGTGTATGCTTCTGTCAGCTGTCATCATCTCCAGATACGAACTTTGTTTGCGACAATATTAAGAACTTGCTCACCATCTAACCCAAAAGACATGTGGGAAAAATTCAAAGAGGGTATGAGTGAGGACATTTTGCAACATTATCGGACCGTTACGATTCTATATCATTTGCGATTAACATTTTCAACGATACGCTGATAAAAATTTAAGACATATTCCTAGCCATCAGCAACAAAACTCTTAATCAACTTGGATTGATGGTGCCTGAACGTTCTATCGTTGACATTATTGATTGGGATTTGCTAAGAGAACGGCAATTCAATGTTGAAGACTTGCGTTTGTTTGTCGCAACAAAAAAACTCTATTAATTGCAAATTGTGGCCTTTGATAAAATTATAACTGCAGTAACAAATGACAGCGGCGGCCTTTTTTCTCGATGCACCAGGAGGCACAGTTATAACCTTTCTCATCACTTTGGTATTAGCGCACATCCGAACTCAAAATGGGATAGCTTTAGATTGGATGGAGGACGAACGGCACATTCAGCGTTGGAATTACCATGTATTATGGAATTTGTTGATTCTCCAACCTGTAATATTGCAAAAGTTCAGACATGCCGAAAATGCTGAAAACATACAAGCTGATTGTGTGGGATGACTGCACCATGGCACATAAGAAATCCCTACCAGCGCTTAATCGGACACTTCAAGATTTTAAATCAAATACACAACCATTATGTGGAACTCTTATTTTACTATCTGGAGACTTCCGACAGACCCTTCCATTATTTAAATTTTCATGAAGTTTTTACATTTTAAAAATGTAACTTATGAATTTAAATAAATAAGTATTAATTTAAACTAATTTACAGAAGTAAAAATATACAAAACAAAAATTGCGAGCATACAAAGTTATATACATAAGGAAGACGAAAACCCGTGCAACGCCGGGTACAAAAAGCTAGTGAACTTATAAAAATTACTTGAAATTGTTTAGAAAATTCTTGAATATTAATCTAAGAAGCAATTCTCGATCATTTGCAGAGACTTATTTCTTAAATACATCAAGTATTGATCTAAATAACCACTACGAAGGCGCCTACCTTGCCTTCGCAGCAATCATAGAGTATTAGCTCATCTTGTTATGGCAGAGGTATCATGAAACACTTGAGAAATATTTCATGTTGTCATTTTTGAATTTTTTAGTTAAATTTAACTTATTTTAAGTTCACTTTTTTTCATTGTATCACGTAAATTTTTTCTCAGTTTAAGTAAAAATTTACTTCTTTTAAGGAAAAAAAAAAACAGCAAAATTGTTCTCAGTTTAAGTAAACCTTTACTTGATTTGAGTAAACATTTACTTTGTTTTAGGAAAATTTCAGCAAAATTTTACTTAGATTTAGTGAAAATTTACTTGGTTTGAGGAAAATTCTACTTTAATTTAGTAAACATTTAATTAGTTTGAGGAAAAATTTACTTAATTTTAGGAAAATCTCACAAATCCCAAATTTTTACTTAGATTTATTAAAAATGTACTTGGTTTGAGGAAAATTGAACTAGAATCAAGTTCAAAGCATGCACTACTTTCAAGGAAAATTTTGAACGTGATATGAGCTATACGGAGTTCAATATTCCCAAATATTAGTTCATTTTAACTCATTATAGGGTTCACTTTTTTCTGAATGTAGTGTATTATGTCGTTGTGCATTTGTTGTAGCACCCGAAAGGAAACGAGATATTATACAGATCGGCTTAGAATCACTTTCAGTCCGCCTATATATTCTTATAATCAAAATTGAGTTTTGGGGCCCGATTTGCATTAAATTTGGCACAACAGCTTATATTTCAAATAGAAACAACTATGGTGAAAGTGAGTCAGATCGGTTCAGATTTAGATATATCTCCCATACAAATTTCTCTCTCGATTTGACTTTTTCCCGATATAACTTTTTTCCCCGAATTCAATTATAATGTGGTAGAAAGTGGAGGGTATCATATAGTCGGCCCCGCACAACTTTAGCCTCTCCTCCTTAATACAACATATGAGGCTAACATATGAAAAATTTGAAAAATTTGCAGAGGACCTATAGGAGAGGTCCGTTGATTAAATTATGCATTCTTCACGTAAAATAACTATTAACATTTATCTTAAATAAAGAACTATTTAAGATAAATTTTACGAAAACCATCCAGAGACAATTAAAGCGTTGAAACATGTGTGATCGGATGAGGTACTGTGTCCCGTTATTAAATGACAAAAATAATCAGTAGTTTTTTATAGCCGATTCTAATTTACAATCTTAAATGGCCCACCACGTATTTGTTTAATATTAACGAGATCTATTTAAAGAAAATATATACATGTAGAAGTTATGACCCTTCTTTTAGATTCTTTCATAGATTTGCTTCAAATAGTACATGTTTTCTTCGTTACGATCCCAGCTATTATAAAATATGACAAGTTGTTTCTTAATGGGTCAGATCGCTTTAGATTTATATATAGCTCCCATACAAATATCACTCCCAATTTGACTTTTTCCGCTCTAGAAACCACATATTGCATCAGATTGTCTTCAAATTTGTCAAAATATCTTATATTTACTCTAGGAACAATGGTGGTGAAAATAGGTCAGATCGGTTCAAATTTATATATTACTCTCATTTAAATTTCGCTCCCGATTTGCATTTTTATACCCTCCACCTCCAAGATGGGGTAAACTAATTTTGTCATTCCGTTTGTAACACCTTGAAACATCGACATGAGACCCTATAAAGTATATATATTCTTGATCGTCATAAAATTCTAAGACAATCTAGGCATGTCCGACCGTCCGTCTGTTGAAAGCACGCTATCATCTAAACGGAAAGAGCTATGACGTCCAAATTTTTCACAAATGAAGTCATAGATCGGTTAGGATTGAAACTGGGCAAAATCGGCCCAAAGGGAAAAATTTTTCCTTCACAAGAACAAAAATTTTACAGTATTTAAGCATTTTTTCAATATGTCTTCTTGTAATTACTTTATAATGGGTATGCGCATTCCCCCTTTAACAAAAAGTGCACCATAAAGTGATTTTTATTCGTAGGGGGTGAAATAGGGCAAAAAGGGATAAAAATGGTACAAATCGAACGACAACAGCTAGAAACACGAAATTCGGTGTGTGCATTCCTCTAATTGAGTAGGTACATAATATGAAATTATTTTTTTCCAAATTCGTACTTTTAAGGGCTGAAGTGGGAGTAGAGGGATGAAAATGGTACGAACTAAACGGCTGCACCAAGAATAATAAAATTCGGAGTATACAATCCTCTGATTGCGTAGACACGTAAACTAAAGGGATTTTTCGAAATTCTTACTTTTGGAGTTAAAATGGGAAAAGGGGATAAAAATAGTACCAATCAAATGACAGCAGCTAGAGTCATGAAATTCGGCATATACTCGTACATTCCACCGACTGCGTAGACACGAAAAATAAAACGTTTTTCCAAATTCGTACTTTCAAGGGATGCAATGGGTACAAAGGGATAAAAATAGTAACAACTGAACGATACATCAATTCGATGTATGCATCCCTCTAATTGCGTAGTCACGTAAAATAAAGAGATTTTAGAAAGTCGTACTCTTTGGGGGGTAAAATAGGAAAAAGGGGATAAAAATGGTACCAACCAAATAGCCGTAGCTAGAATCATGGAACTCGGTGTATACATTCCTCTGACTGCATAGACATGCAAAATAAAAATAGACATGCAAATACTTTAACGGCAAAAATTGGATGAATCATGAAGTTAGGTTACTTTGCACTATGTACGTGAGATAACGGATTTTGAAAATTTTTACTTTTGGAATTCAAATAGAATGGAAGTACAACCATCTATAGCACCCACTATGTATGGTTTTTAAGCTTTTATGAAAATATAAATATAGGATTTTTTTATTTTTTGAATTGACTTGAAGTATTTTTACGATATACATATATAGTATAAACGTTTTGGTAGCATAGCCTTATAAGCGAAGATTGAAATAATAAAAATATTATTATTTATAAAATTATTTTTTTCAATATTTGTATTTTTGTTTTGGTTTGGCTATATTAAAAAAATATATTTTCCTGTAATATTACTGCACTTCTACGAAAATCGACTGCCTCTGTGGAATGCAATCCACTTAACCCCGTTTTTACTTGTTTTGCTCTACAAACCACACATTTTAACAGATCTTCTTCAAATATCTTATATTTCCACTAAGAACACCCATTGTGAAAATGGGTCAGATCGGTTCAGAGTTATATAGCTCCCACACAAATTCCACTCCCGATTTGACTTTTTCCATTCTACAAACCATATGTTTAAACAGAATGTCTTCAAATTTGGCCAAGTATCTTATATTTAAACTAGGAATACTTCTGGTGAAAAAAGGTCAGATCGGTTCAAATTTGTATACAGCTCTCATTCAAATTTCACTCCCGGCTTGACATTTTCCGACCCAGAAACCAATCGGTGAAAATACAACGAATTTCTTCACATTGAGCATAACACACCATCAGTGAACTGGAGAAAAACTATTGTGTAAGTGGGCCCCTTCATTCCATGTTTGGATATACATCTATTTTTCTCGATACAGCTATTTTTCAGGTCAGGTTATATCATATCAGTCTATGATTAGGAAACATACAAAATTCCTTCCCATTTTCACTTTTTAACCGTTTGAATTGTATTCGGTGAGAAAGTGGGATGTATCATATAGTCGGCCTCGCCCGACTTTAGCCTTTCCTTACTTTTTTCATTTGAAAAACACCTCTGTTGAAATATCGTTAAGATGTACTTTTCCATTTAAAAGATATAGAATTAATTAAAAAACCGATTTTTAACCACTGTGAATACCCAAAATGAAACGGAATATACACATCATTAACAATAGCCATCTGATTCAATTTATCTATTTTATACTGAAAGTGTAGTTCGCATTTGTGATCTGCGTGATTCCACGTAAACCATTAACACTTCATTGTGTTCAATGCTTCTGACGTGAAATGTGAAATAGGAATTTTCCCACCCACATAACATTTGCCACAACACACGCACATACTTCCGCGTAGGATGTACGCCCGCTTTAATTATCAAATTGAACGTTGCATTGTGGTTCCCTTCACGACCCACTACTACTCCTGATGCTACGATTACAGTGAAATCGGTAGCTTTTGTACTTGTTCGCGTTGGAAGCCTGCACAGGAAATGAATTTAATTAAAATAATGGAATCGAATCAATGCACTGATGTTTAACGAAGTTTGAGTGAATGTGCAATGTTAACCATAATGCAATGTTAAAATCTGCCGTGAAATTTGAAGTCGTTGGTGAATATCATGCTGTTAACCAGTGGAATGTTTTCAAAGTAGCATGCAAAAATGGTGGCTTCTTGGAAATAATGTGTTAATGCTGATGTTGCGTGATAAGTATCATCGGACATTATATGGTCATTGGGCGGTATTCAGCGCCGGTTTCTTCTCATTCATGCTGGCAACCTTTGTAGGGAAAAACATTATGAAGCTTCTCTCCAACATATATATATATCCCATTCAAATTTCGTTCCCAATTTGACTTTTTCTGCTCTATAAACCACATATTTTATCAGATTATTTTCAAATTTGGCGTCTTAAATTTAAACTAGGAATAGCTGTGGTGAAAATACGTTAAATCGGTTAAGATTTATATATAGATATATAAATTTCGCTCCCGGCTTGACTTTTTCCACCCCAGAAAACACTTATACTTGAAGTGGAAGAGCCTATTGTGTAAGTGGGTCACATAATTCCAAGTTTGGATGTAGTTCCAATACAAATATTCTTCTGATTTGATTTAATTTAATTTAAAGAAAATCGATTCAGATTTAGATATAGCCCCTATACAAAATTTGCTCCCGATTTGACTTTTTCTGCTCTGGAAGCCACATAATTTAAGTCATTTTGATCAAATTTATATCTAAGTTGAAAACATCTGTGGTGAAAATGGGTCAAATCGGTTCAGATTTATATATAACCACCATACAAATTTCGCTCCCTATGTGACATTTTCCGGCCTAGAAACCGTAAATTTTAACAGATTTTCTTCAAATTTGGCTTAACCCTTATATTTCAACTAGAAAAATTTCTCGTGAAAATGGGTCAAATCGGCTCAGATTTATATATAGCTCCCATACAAATGTTGCTCCTGATTTAACTTTTTTGCTTTAGAAACCGATTTTGTTCAAATTTGACACAACTCCTCATATTTCAACTAGAAACATCTGTGGTAAAAATATGTCAAATCGGTTCAGATTTAGATATAGCTCCCATATAAATTTCGCTCTCGAATTGTGGTTACTCGCTGTAGAAACCACATACCGTAACGATTTTCTTCAAATTCGGCAGAACAACTTATTTTTACACTAGAAACATCTATAGTAAAAGTGGATGAAATCGGTTCAGATTTATAAATAGCTCCTTTACAAATGGTGTTCACGATTTTCTCCGAATTGAATTGTAGTGGAGTAGAAAGTGTAGGGTATCATATAGTCGACACCGACCAATTTTAGCCTTTCCTTTCGATAATTTTATTAATTTGTTTCTGCAATGAAAAGTGTGGATTAACTTTGTCATATCTACGTTGGTATTAAGCCAGGAAAACGTTAATTAAAATTAATGGTTGCACCGTAATTTGCCTTTCCGTCACATCTTGTGGTGTCCCATCAGGGTCAAAGATGGGAAAAGGGGTAAAAATACATAAAAAGTTCCAATACTGCCTCGAAGTCGCCCCTAGTATGGTTAAGTGTAAGACCGATCCCATTCCTTTCAAGGGTTTCCATACAAAAACTGAAAAGCTTTTTATAAAAGTTGCTCCCACCGCTCTAACTGCTCCAAGTCCCTTAGTGGAGTCAAATGTATGGCTGACCAGCATTTTTGCAGTCCCACATTTTCCCAGAACATACCTATCCTTAAGGTGGTTATTTTTACATTTTTTATATATTTTTATAAAAGAAAGGCCCAAAAGCCATATATTCATAAAATATAGGGATTTTTCGATATTCACACTTTTTGGGGGTAAAATGTGGATAAAGCGATAAATTTAGGGCCGGCCAAATGGCTGCAGTTAGAATCATACAATTTGGTGACTACATTATCTAATCTGCCAGTAATACTGTTGACTGCACTCCATGGTGGAGGGCATATAAAATTCGGCCCGGTGGAATTTAAAGCCTTTCTACTTGTTTTTTTAATTTGGCAGCTTTCTTGGGGGTATTTAATTTTTAAAGTCATGGAAATATAACCTTATACGGACACCATTATGTGATAAAAGACCAAACAAAAGACTCGTGTCTCCTAGTTTTGTCCAAAGTAATGCACTTTTTTATGGGACCGAAAGATTTTGGGATTCGGTGTCATTTTTGCAAAAAAACATATCATTTTCTAAGGCTCATAGTTTGCAAACCGTATGCAATTTTGATTTACTTTCTGAGACAAAGTTGTAGCTCTTGTCATAAAGAACAAAAATTGTGAACATATATAATCAAAAAATGTCACCTTCAAGGTCAAAATCGCAACTGTCACCGAACAAATCTTATTGGCTGTAGTGTGTGCTGTTGATTAATGATAATATCACTCATACGCACTGTAGTCCGACTGACCATTAACCATAAACAGTCCTGCATGATATATTTTTCCAACCTAAACGATGTTAAGAATCTTTCCTAGGAAGTTCATATGTTTTAGAAAGTTGTTTATTGAGATCTTAGGTACATTTTTGTAGTTGATTGTTTCCTTGAATTTTGAACGGTTGCTAACTATGAACCTGAACAGGGGAAAAAGTCTAAAAATCGATTTTTTAATGTTTTTTTTTGTGATTTTGACCTTGAAGATTAAGTCTCAAAATTCCAAACGGTTTGTGAACATATAAAATCAAAAACTTCACCTTCAAGGTCTAAATCGCAAATGTCGCTGAACAAATCTTATTGGCTGTAGTGTGTGTAGGTAGCGCATACGTGCTGTTGATTAAGGATAATATCACTCATACGCACTGTAGTCGGATTGACCATTAACATAAACATGATATAATTTTCCAACCTAAACTATGTTAAAAATTTTTCCTAGGAAGTTCATATGTTTTAGAAAGTTGTTTATTGAGATATTAGGTATATTTTTATAGTTGATTGTTTCCTTGAATTTTGAACGGTTTGCTACCTATGAACCTGATCAGGAGAAAAAGTCTAAACAAATCGAATCGAAGTTTTTTTTTTCGATTTTGACCTTGAAGATGAAGTTTCAAAATTCCAAACGGTTTGCCAGATATCAGCCTGAGACAATGTTTGCTTTGTGCAAAAATGACACAGAGGCCGAAATTTTTGGGGGCACATAAAAGAAAGTGCATGACTTTGTGCAAAGAAAGTGCATGGCTGGGAGACACGAGTCTTTTTTTGTATTTTATCCCGTAGTGTTGTCCGTATATGGATACATTCTTGTTGCATAACTTCTACATTATTCATAGATTTTTCTCAAAAATGCCTTGTATACTTCGTTAAGATGCTAAGTATTACAAACTAAAATAATATATTCTTTTCTATAACTTGTAAAGGGATATTTTAATTATTTTGCGTTTACAAAGAGTATCATCACTTTTATATTTATCCATGCATTTCTTATATATAAACTTTGGTTTTTGCGTTAGAATGTTAACTATTGAAAAATAAAACTTAATACTTTTTCCGACTTATTTTTATTTTTTAATGATTTTTTCATGCCAGCAAAAATAGATTTTTTTTCGAAAAAATATATTTTTTCTGTTTGGGGCCTGTTCCTAGACCACTGTTTCAATGTAAAAGTGTAATTCTCAATATTTCTATGGATTATAATTACCTTTAATGGATCGCTTGTGATCGGAATATACGTATACGTATACGACGTAAATGTTAATTTTAGTAAAAATTAATAAAAACAATTAAAAACGGTGTTAAGTTCGGCTGGACCGAACTCTGTATACCCCCACCATGGATTGCATTCCACAGAGGCTGTCGATTTTCGTAGAAGTGCAGTAACCTAACTTCCGAATTTCATGACGCTAGCTGCAGTCATTTGGTTGGTAAAATTTGTATCCCCTTTCTCCATTTTGCCCCAAGAAGGTACGACTTTCGAAAAATCCCTTTATTTAAGGTACCAATGGTACCAACCGGTTGGTTGGTACCATTGTTATCCCTCTATTTACCGCTAAAAGGTACACACCGAATTTCGTATTTCTAGCTGTTGTCGTTTGATAGGTACCATTTGTATCCTTTTTGCCCCATTTCACCCCCTACGAATATGAATCACTTTATGGTGCATGTTTTTTATAGGGGGAATGCGCATACCCATTATCATGTATGCACTAGCAGACATATTGAAAAAATATGCTTAAATACTCTAAAATATTAGGGTTTATTATGGGTATTTTTAGTCCTTGTGAGGGAAAATTTTTTCCCTTTTGGGCCGATTTTGCCCAATTGCAAGCCAAACCGATCTACGACTATAAGACACATTTATGGAAAATTTGGAAACCCTAGCTCCTTTCGTTTAGATTATTAATTAGACAATCAAGAATATATGGGGCATTCCACGACAAATCGGAAAGTTAAAAAATATGTTTGATTTCCTCCATTTTTTACATTTTTTAGTACCCACTAAGAAACACTCCCTGGTAAACTTTGAGTTTTTTCTGATTACTCGTTAGAAAGATATAGCTTTTTTAAAAATCGTTAAATAGTAGTTCTTTTTTCAGTCTTTTGCTCATAACTTCGTCTATAATGGATAATAATAATAATGGAATTGGATATTCTTTAAAAATATTAAAAAAACAAATTAAAATATTAAAAAAAATATTTAAAAAATTACAACGTTTTTGTATAAAAATTTTGATTTTTTAAATTAAAACTTTATTTTTTAATTGTTTGTACTTTTCGATTTTCTCGATAAAAAAACATAAATATCTATTTACTCTGTAAATTTTGAGGCTTCGTTGAAAGTAGGCCTATAAAAATTACTATGTTTTTTATTTTTTTTTAATTTGGGAACACGAAAAAAATAGAAAACATTGTAATTTTTTAGGCCCACATTCAACCAAGCCTCAAAATTTACAGAATAAATATATGTTTAAAGAAAAAATTCGAGAAAATCGAAGAGTACAAACAATAAAAACATAAACTTTTAATTTAAAAAGTCAACATTGTAAATATTTTTAAATATTTTTTCTGAAAAGTACTTCAAAAACAACTGTTTTGAACTGTCCGATTTGTCGTGGAATATCCCATATTTACTTTGTAGGGTATCAGGTCGATATTTCAAGGTGTTACAAACGGAATGACAAAGTTAACCATGAAACAAGTAAGAAAGCTTCAGTCGGCTAAACCGACTTATATACCCTCACTCTCAGAGAACATATATTCGGGATTTATAAGGAGTTCATGTTATGTAGGGCAGGATAATTATTGTGGAAGGTATATACTAGGAAGTTCGTGCCAAATGATCACTAGTATAGAAGTTATGAAGGATTTAATATTACCTAGGATAGAGACAATTGCTTGGGAGCTACAAGAAGGGTCGTCTTTAGCCACGATTTAAAGTGATTATAAAATACATTTTCAAATATCAAATTGCAAATGATTATGACTACCCGTAACGATGTTATGTAGGCTTTATTGTAACCAAAGTTTATGCTTGTGTGGGAGGTACCAGAAGGGGTGTGGAAATATCGCCCATATTCCATGCGAATGTAACTCCTGTAAAAGCATTGCCATATATCAAATTTCACAGTATTCCGACCATCAGCACAGAAGTTATAACAGTTATAACAGGCGTGTACATACCTCTAATAGAGAAGATACATAATATACAAGTATTTTTTCTAAATTTGTACTTTTAAGGGGTTAAATGGGGATAGAGGGATAAAAATAGTACCAACCAAACGGCTGCACCTAGAATAATGAAATTCGGAGTATATATTCCTCTGATTGCATACACACATAAAATAAAGAAAATTTTCGAAATTCGTACTTTTAGTGTGTAAAATGGAAAAGGGGGATAAAAATTGTGCCAAACAAATGTATGCAGCTAGAACCATGAAATTCGCGGTATACATTCCTCTGACTTAGTGACACGAAAAAAACTTTTTCCAAATTCGTACTTTCAAGGGATTCAATGGGAGCAGAGGGATAAAAATGGTACCAACTAAATGGCTACAGCTAGAATGATGAAATTTTCGAAAGTCGTACTTTTAAGGAGTAAAATGCGAAAAGGGGGATAAAAATGGTACCAACAAAATGGCCGCAGATAGTATCATGGAAATGGGTAGATACATTCCTCTGAGTGCATAGCCACGTAAAATATTTTTTTTCCAAATTCGTACTTTATTTTGTTGCTTTTACGACAAAAAATTGTAGAATCATGATGTTGTCTTATACTGCGTAAGGTATTATCAAAATGTATACTTTTGAATTTAAAATAGATGGAAATACAACCAACCAAAGGACTGCAGCTGAAAATACACTCTCTATCCCCCAATATTTAGGGTATTTATGATTGCTGCCTTATATTTAGTTTATGAATTGAAGTATTATTTCCATTATATATATAGATAGTAAAAAAATATTGGTAGCCTTGGCTTATTAATTAAATTTCTGATTTTCATACATTTGAAATTTGTTGCGGACATTCCTCTTGTAGCTTCGAAGCACCACAAAGAAAATAAATGTTTTAGCGGGCGAAATGGGACAAAAATGGATAAAATATGATACCAATGATACGACAACAGCTAGAATCATGAAATTCAGTGTGTACATTCCTCTAATTGCATAGATTGAAAAAGAGGGATAAAAATGGGACCTTCCAAACCGCTGAAGTTGATATCATGAAATTCGGTGTGTATTCGGTGGTCTGACTATGAAGACTCGAAACAAAAAGGTATTTTTGTCCAAATTTGCACATTTGGGCGGAGATTGGGGCGAATGGGGATATCTTTAAAATTTGTACTTTTCTTATCAAAATAATGCAGTCACTTTGTCTGTATCTGAAAATGCTTCTCCCTAATGGCGACTGACAATCGCCTAATATTTTCGGCATGTTCGCTTTCACAATTACACCATTGTATTTATTTATAGTAGTAGATTTTAAACAGTGCACATAAGTATACATTATAGTTTGAAATAGTAATCAAATATAGTAATGTGCATAAACATATCACAATTTTCGTAATATGGTTCTGTACTTCTATGTCGACATCATTTAATCTGCTGGTAATACTGTGGAATGCACTCCGTGGTGGATGGTATATAAGATTCTGCTCGGCCGAACTTAACGCCTTCTTACTTGTTCTTCCTATATTTCTTCATTGGCATGACATTTATGTTCTTTTTTGTTCCGACATGTTTTTCCAAGAGTTTTCAAAACAGGGTGCGTAACCTTAATCCTTTAAAGGCCGAATTTCTACACGAATATTAGTTGGGGCCTATAGCTTCGCATAAACAAACAAATTTCCTACAATTTAGAATTTTCATACAACTCACCGTAAGTTGGGGCTGCTGTTCATTGCCCTGCTGCGGCTGATTTCGCGTTGGGTCATATTGGGCAGCAATTTGGGCAGCCGCTGATAAAGCTCCCTGGACTTGGGGCTTTAGTTGACTCTGCTGTGGCGGCATCGAGGGCTGTCGTGCCGGCGTGTAAACAGGACTGGGAGCCGATTGTGAAGGGTGATTATTCCTAAATTTGTTGTTGTTGTTGTAGAAACTGCAAGTGAATGCAAAAAGTTAGTGATTCAGCCGAATTTATAAAAATGTTTGCTTAATTAAAATCGCTCATGTGGCGAACTTCCATTTGCTGGAGGTTGGCGCAACACTGGAAGGATTAGGTCGGGACGGTACCTTTGTTTATCATTCTGTGGTTTGAAAGGATTAAAGGTGTGACTAGTGGCTTGAGGTTTTTGATAATTTTGTGGTGCTTGATTAAATATGGGTGGTTTCTGTAAGGGACCCGGAGGTCGTTTCTGTTGCTGGTGTTGTTGTTGTTGTTGTTGTTGTTGCGGTGGTCGTTTATTCTGTGTGGCCAGGGGCGTTGTGCCCAGACCCCAGGCGTGTAATTCATTGGCATCGTTATTGGGGTGCGGTTTGAAATAGTTTGACTTGTCATCGATTTGTGCAACACGATTTATGTCACTTATGTAGCTGTGTTCATTCATGTTTAGATGGAAAGTATAAGAAAATGTCAGATGGTTGTTTTAGAAATGTCTTAGAATGTGTTATTTTAGGCTGTGTGAGTTACAATGTCCAACTTACTCTGAACCCAAGCCAGGGCCGGAATTTTCCCAGGCACCATCGAAATGTTCATGAGACTGCGGGCCATAGTTTTCGTGTATAGGCGCACCATGTAGATAGGCCGAGACATGACCTTTGGGTGGATGCGAGTATATAACTTCCGGTATATGGGCCGTTTCAGCACTTTGCCAAGGAACATGAGCATTTTCGGCACTATGCCATGGTGGCAGAACCTGAAAGGAATAATCAATTTCAATTACGAGAGGTATGCATGATGATATGTTTTATGTTTTTCAATTTAATTAATATTTTTCTACGTTTTCTGAGTTTTTTTGCAATAGCAGTATTTCACGAAATACAAAGCACTTTGTACACCCTCCGCCTTAGGATGGTGGATGAATGATTGTTATTCCGTTTTCAATACCTTGAAATATACGCCGGATAATCCATAAAGTATATATATTCTGGGTCGTGGTAAAATTCTAAGACGATCTTGCCATTTCCATCTGCCTGTTGAAAAGAAGCTAGCTTGCGAACGAAATGAGCTATAATCATATATGGTTAAAATTAACCATATAATGGATGAAATCGGCCAGAGGGAAAAAGTTTTCCCTAAGAAGAACCGAAAATACCCCCTAATATTTAGAGTATTTAGCCAATTTTTTAATTTCCGCCTCATGTTAAAAATTTGTAAATATAGCGTGGACGCGAACCAAAAAATTTTTTTTTACAAAATTCACAATATTAAAAGGAACAAAAAGGGTTAAAAATGATACCAATCCAACCTCAACAGGTAGAAACGTGAAATTCGGTTTGTACATACATTGTGTACTTGCGAAATAAATGGATTTTTCGAATTTCGTACTTTTAAGGGATAAAATAAGAAAAGAGGGACAAAAATGGTACAATCTAAACGGCTAAAATTTAAATAACAACATTCCGTATATTCGTCCCTCTGCTAAACAGAAAAAAATTAAATTCGTACTTTTAGGGATAAAAATGACCCCTTTTTCCCATTTTAACTACCAAACGGCCGTAGCTGAAATCGTGAAATTCAATCATGAATGTGTGAATGGTTGTGATTGTAAATTGGTGAAATTGATCGAGAGAGATACAGTTTTTTCTAACAAGTACAGAAAATACAAATAACCCGTAATAGTTATGGTACTTAGGCCCATTATTTGAATGCATTTAAAGTATTACGTTTGCACGCAGGAATGTCACGCTGTCTAAACATTTTGATAGCCTCTCCCTACAATTGGGAGTGGTCTTTAAATTGATTTAAATGTGCAACAAAATATTATAATTTTTATTACATTGTATTTCACTTCTACGCTAAGCCAACGCCCTCTAATCAGCTGGAATAGAGTTATAACAAATCTTAACAAATTAGATAATAAAATAATCATAGCCCCGACCCGATTGAACTTCTAGTTTTCTAGAATTTTATGTTCCAAAAATGGATAGATCTCTGATGCTAATTTATTTAGCACAAGCCATTTCTATATGGCACCTACAACCTTGAAGATCTGAAAATCGTCACTTTGTTTTATAATTCAATTTTGAATGAAGATAATATTTTATTATTTAAATTAGTTTATCAATGAAATTTATTTCTTTAAACATGATTATTACCAAAAGATTTTAATTTGTTAACCAAAAGTAATATGACTTGCACAGTGTGCAAATGTACGAAAATCCGGTTTTCTACCCGTAACTCAAGATTTTTGGGGGTGTTTGGTAAATTTGAAATATAGATTCCTGATCTGCTCGACAATACCTACCAGGAAAAATACTGTCACTCCCAGAGTTTTTCTAACTTGTTAAAATGAATATTTCGGGGTAAGGGGTTAAGGGGTAAATTGGGAAAAAAGGGAAACCGGTTAATATAAGAAATTTTTAACATAGGCAAAATTTAACCTTTTATTTTATTCTATTTTAGAGCTTATTAAAACAATATTAAAATCGTAATGCGTTTATTTGTAATTTAATATAAATGGTCAGTTTTTCATTTTTATTTTGTATATTTTTGTATAAATGAAATGAGAAAAGAGAGAAATAATATTTTCAGTAGAAGCTGAATTTAACTTAAATTTTTAGGCAATATTTCTCAGATGCAGTTTAGTGTTCGTGAAACTGCATTTGAACAATGGGAGTGACAATAAGGGCTACTGTCAACATAGCTTGAATTAAATTTAAACTAATATAAATAAAAAGCATGCAGCAGGATGAGGAAATGAAAGACTTAAAACGTCAATTAACTAACTCCCTTTTACCTATAGATTCATACTTAACGAATTTTTAAAAATTATTTAAAATAATATTTGAACAACTGTATCCTTTGGGACTTTGTAGTCCTTTCGAATGTTCAAATATTTTATTCGGAAAAAAGGAAAAAAGAAGTTTGTATATGCCAAACAATATGTTGACGATTTCCCGTCCTGACCCGGGATCCCGGCAAATCGAAAAACAATTCCCGTGTTTTGCTGATTTCTTAACAGTTTCAGTTTTGCAATCAGTTCTCTTATTTCATATCGCAAACCAATCTGTTGGCCCAATCTAATCATTGAATTTTATATCCAACAAATTACAAAAAAACAAGTAAGGAAAGGCTAAAGTCGGGCGGGGCCGACTATGTAATACCCTACACCACTCCCTGCGTATGTACCTCGCTTTGATTACTAAACCCAGGTATTTCATGGGAGCAATTTTATGTAGTTCATACAAATTATATAAATTATATTCATATAATTTATATGCTATAAATTCATCTTCAGTCAAATTTAACGAGTATGATAAATAATATGGTAATTGATCTAATTGTCCGACAGACAAATACAAATTATACAGTAGTATACCAAAGTCATACCAAAGTATGGAAATATGGGCATCACCCAAACAATTCTCATTGCACTTCAATTCGGTAAAAAATTGAAATCGGGAAGGATTTTTGCATCCTGTAAATGTATGTGTTTGACAAAAAATGTTAAATCGGAAAGGACATTTGTATGAGGGTATATTGAAACCTGGAACGATGTGACCCGCTTTCACCATGTTTGTTTATTGGTGAAATATAATATGTAAAGTTTGGCCAAAATCGGTTAAACAATCGGGAGCAACATTTGTATGAGGGCTATATCTAAATCTGAACCGATCTTACTCACTTTCATCATAGGTTTTTTAGTTGGATTATAAAATGTAGTGCCAATTTTAAAGAAAATCGGGTACAATATGTGGTTTCTAAAGCGGAAAAAGTGAAATCGGGGGCTATATCTAAATCTGAACCGATCGTACCCACTTTCAGCATAGGTTTTTTTAGTTCGATTATAAAATGTTGTGCCAATTTTAAAGAAAATCGGGTACAATATGTGGTTTCTACAGCGGAAAAAGTGAAATCTGGAGCGACAGTTGTATGGGGGCTATATCTCAATCTGAACCGATCTTATCCAATTTTTGCATACGTATTTCTAGTTGGATTATAAGATGTTCTGCAAAATTTAAAGAAAATCGGGTACAATATGACATTTCTAGAGCGGAATATGTCAAATCGGGAGCGACATTTGTATGGGGGCTATATCTGAATCTGAACCGATCTTACCCAATTTTTGCATACGTGTTTCCAGTTCGATTATAAGGTGTTCTGCAAATTTAAAGAAAATCAGGTACAATATGTCGTTTCTACAGCGGAAAATGTCAAATCGGGAGCGACATTTGTATGGGGGCTATATCTAAATCTGAATCGATCTTACCCAATTTTTACATACGTGTTTCTAGTTCGATTATAAGATATTCTGCAAAATTTAAAGAAAATCGGTTACAATATGACGTTTCTAGAGCGGAAAATTTCAAATCGGGAGCGACATTTGTATGGGGGCTATATCTAAATCTGAATCGATCTTACCCAATTTTTACATACGTGTTTCTAGTTCGATTATAAGATATTCTGCAAAATTTAAAGAAAATCGGTTACAATATGACGTTTCTAGAGCGGAAAATTTCAAATCGGGAGCGACATTTGTATGGGGGCTATATCTGAATCTGAACCGATCTTACCCAATTTTTGCATACGTGTTTTTAGTTCGATTATAAGAAGTTCTGCCAAATTTAAAGAAAATCGGGTACAATATGTCGTTTCTAGAGCGGAAAATGTCAAATCGGGAGCGACATTTGTATGGGGGCTATATCTAAATCTGAACCGATTTCCTCCAAATTCAATACCGATGGTCCTTGTCCAGAAAAAAAATTCTGCCAAGTTTCATGACAATCGGACAACAATTGCGACCTGTAAAGTGCGAACAAGCTTAGATGGACAGCAGACGGACGGACAGACAGACATCGTTAAATCGACTCAGCTGGTGCTTCTAAGCCGATCGGTATACTTTAAGGTGTGGCTAGCTCGATTTTTTCTTGGTGTTACAAACATTTGGCGCGAAACTAATTTATAATACCCTAGACCACGAAGTTGTGTAGGGTATAAAAAGTGGTCAACCGACATGAAAACACCGGTTTCCACGGTTTGTCGAAATTAGCATTTTTTCAAAACCGGTTTCCGATTTCGGTTTTGTCATCCCTAGCTTATACACTTTATGGCCGCTTTGGGCTTTATATTCGATTGTGGGGCAGTTATAACTCCACTGGACGTCAAGTCCGGGTATCTTCAAAATAACTGCCATCTCAGTCTTCTATTGCATCTTACTTTAAGTAACCATATAAATATTTCACAAGAGGATGGATGACATGATTTGTGAACATCAGAGATGGTGCAGAATATATATGTATACCTTGCATTACGTCTTTTTTGAAATTAATTACAAATTCATCATGTTCTTGTAACTGAATATTGAACACTAGCAGTGCTCGCTACTTCTATATTCTACTTCTACTTTTATATTTTGTTGTCTGGCTCTCTCTTAAAAGTATTTTTTGAAAACTCCTTTTATGCTACATTTTAAAAGGAGTGTATAAGCCGATTTTTTCGATTCTGGCTCTAACCCTTGCTTGGTACCATTTTTAACCCCTTTTGTAACGCTTCGAAAAATCCATTCATATTGTGCTTCTACGTGGTCACAGGAATTTATACCCCGAATTTCACGATACCAGCTGCAATACTTTGATTGGTACTAGTTTTATCCCTTTTTGTCATGTTTTTCCTTAATAGTAAAATTTTTAAAAAATAATCCCTCCCCCCTTAAAAGTTAAAATTTCCAAAAATTAATTAATGTTATGTGTCTACCACCTGCAATACTTTGGTTGGTACCAATTTTTTCCCTTCTCGTACCGCTAAACCCTAAAAGTACAAACTTCGAAAAATGTATTTGTTTTGCGGGTGTACATGGTCAGAGGAATGTACACGCCAAATTTCACGATTCTAGCTGCAATATTTCGTTTGGAACCATTTATATCCCTTTCTATCCCGTTTTCCTTTTAAAGGAAAAAATTTTGAAAAATTATTTCTACTTTGTCAGAGATTTGTACATACCGAATTTCACGGCTATAGCTCCTATATTTAAATTTGTACCATTTTGTCCCTTATTGCCTCTTTCTTCCATAAAGTTACATATTCCGAAAAATCCCTTTTTGTCTCGTGTCTGTTCTAAAATATTGGTGAAAGCTTAATGACAGAAATATTCCAAATCCAAATTTCAATCAATCATGACTATTTGTGCTCTACTTTACTTTCGGTTCATCAACCCAAGGCACAGTGTCAAAATTGTCCAAATATGTCCAAATACAACGTGTTCCTTCTATAGAGAAACTAGAAATTGGAATGTGGAGATGGTAGATATGGTAAATCTAAACATGAGCCGATCGACCCACTATATTTATCCGTATCTGCTTTTCGTGGCAGCGTCAAGTAGTGCCTTAAGGCACTTAAGTTTTTTAATATATTTATCCTTACTTTCTATCGGAATTTTTTCTATACAAAATTGTAAATAAAAAAATAAAATAAAGCAAAATTTGGGAAACAATTTTCTCAGAAGTTTTGCCCCATAAAAAATATACATTTGCATGCGATTTATAAATCATCAAACCAATCCACTCTAACAAGACTATTATATGTTAAACAATGAAATACAATACACGCTGATTACTCATATATTCAAAATCGATTTCATTTGAAATAAAAAACCACACTAACTTTACATAAGGGCCTCGTATTAACAATTCTCGAGAAAACATAAAAAACCCAATAAAATGTTACACAACAAATTTAATCGAGTTTCAGCCAAAAGCAATAAAATGTGGAAATTTGAGGAGCATCTTAAATTCCACATAAAAATAAAAAGACATCCGAAGATTCGTTCATTCATACATACAGACATAGCAACAAACATTTGTATCTACATCGTCATTACCATACCAAAATGGCTGTGTGAATATGAGATAATGGACGAATAATATGATATGAAGAGCATCAATGGCGGGACGCTGCGCGATGCGAACATTCATAAAATGTTAATAGAATATTTACGGCACGTTTCGGCAACAACAAACCATCTGATTGTTTTTGTTGTAGCGTAAATCATTTCACTTTCGTTTGGATTAAACCGTGTGCGATGAAATTCCACTTTCTTTACGACATCATCGCACGGCACTGTGGGAGATTTTTTGATTTTGTTTTGGGCATTTTTTCCGTCATAGATTGTTATTAACAGTGCATAGCTAAACTGATTTCTGGTTTATGATTTAAAAAAAGGTTAAAACCTGGATTTAGCTTCTATTTTTACACAACCGAGGTGTAGTGAGCGGCCACGTAAACCATACCATAATATTCATGTTGACAGGGACAATATGAAAATATGAGGAATCATAATTATTATCAATATTGTGGACATTTATAATGGCCTCTGCCAGTGTGCACTGTTTCAGTTTCACTACGAAACGTATTTTTTAGAAATTATCCCAAAGTTCATTACTTCGATGTCAGAAGAAAACAAAAAATTATGTTTAGACGTTAGTGTTCACGAGGCCTACTCGATAGGCAGTAGGATATGCATTTACTCGTACTTTTTATTTCTCGGGAAACGGGAATTATTTTTTCGAATTCCCGGGATCCCAGGACAGGTCGGGAATCGTCAATATATTGTTTTCTATGTAAAAACGTATATTTTATTTTTCCGAATAAAACTTCGAACTTTAATAAAGTAAATTATTACATTTCGCATAAAAAACGTATGGAATCAATCACGGGCGGGGCCGACTATATGATACACTCCGGTAAAAAAGTATTATGCTCACTTTGAAGAAATTCGGTGAAAATTCGTGGTTTGTGGGGCGGAAAAAATCAATCCGGGAGCGAAATTTGTATGGGAGCTATATGTAAATCTGATCCGATCTGACCCATTTTCACCATGGGTATTTCTAGTGGATATATACGATCTTTTGCCAAATTTGATGAAGATCTGTAAAAATATGTGGTCTATAGACCGGGGAAAGTCAAATGAAATGAATGGGAGCTATATACAAATCTGAACCGATCTGACCCATTTTCACCATAGGTGGTCCTAGTTTACATTTACGATGTTTTGCCAAATCTGAAGACAATCTGATACAATATGTGGTTTCTAGAGCGGAAAAAGTCACATAGGGAGCGAAATTTGTATGGGAGCTATATATAAATCTGAATCGATCTGGCACTTTCACCATGGGTATTTCTAGTGCACATATAAAAAATGTGGTATCTATAGCGTGAAAAAAGTCAAATCGAGAGTGAAATTCGTATGGGGGCTTTATCTAAATCTGAACCGATTTTCTTCAAATTAAATAGCGTTAGTCCTTGTCCCGAAAAACTTCGTTGTGCAAAGTTTCATATGGTTCTGGCTACAAGTGCGACTCTATCGTGATTACAAGAATATATGGACAGACAGACGGTTCAACATCAAACCCGGCCTCTATAAGGAGATGTATCTCACAAACGAACAAGAAGCACAACTCACTTGCCGAATTTGCGTTTAAAAAATCGCACCAAGTAATAAAGTATACAAGTCATCTTACACTTTTGACATGGTCGAAATCATGATCGTGGTAGTCTGCAGCCATAAATGTCACCATGCCATTTGTAAATAAATTTGCATTCTATTAAATATAGATGCAAAATGGTCTTGAGCCAGGACAATATCCCAGTTCAATTCAAGTTTTTCATAAATTTAATGGTTTTTTTCTTAATTTAATTACTTAATAAAATGTTTCATTAACTTTTTTTCATAAACATTTCATATTTCATAAAACAAAATTGTTAAATTAGTGAAACTTAGTTTCATAAGATCAAAGAAAGAGTTCGTAGTATTAAAGAAACAATTCATAAATATTATGAAATATGTCATAGCCAATAAAATATTTGTGTTATGAAATGCCTTCATAAATATTATAAAGAATTTCATAGTTTTTATGAAAATGTTTCATAACTTACAACTACATTTTTAGTGTGTCGTCTTGAATGCTAGCAATTCGGTTGAATGCTAGCAATTCTCATTTGTACTCTGTTAACTCTGACATAAGTATTTACCCTGATTTTGGTCAAATACATACTCATTGCAAAGACTCACTCAATGGTGGTGTGTGTTGATTGGTTAGTCAACAAGTCATACCTTTTTTCTTTATATTAGAAACTTCAGTATAAATTATTAACATTTATGAAACTTTTTCATAAATTAATGAAGTTTCTTTATTAAATGTATTGAAGTTTTCATATATCATATTATGAAAAACAAGTAAGGAAAGGCTAAAGTCGGGCGGGCCGACTATATAATACCCTACACCACTCCCTGCGTATGTACCTCGCTTTGATTACTAAACCCAGGTATTTCATGGGAGCAATTTTATGTAGTTCATATAAATTATACAATAAATTCATCTTTAGTCATATTTAACGTATATGGTTAATAATATGGTAATTGATCCAATTATAAAGGATAAATCGGACCGACATTTCAAAAGGGGGCCTATAACAACATTTTGGGCCTATATATTTCTCATTCACGGTTGGTATTCCTAGTTGAAAAATATCATGATCTGCAAAATTTGATGAAGTAAGATGTAAGATGTAGTTTCTAGAACTGTAATAGATCAAAATGGTGCCCCATTTGGCCTTTACCAAAGTATGGACATATGGGCATCTCCCAAACAAGTAAGGAAAGGCTAAAGACGGACGGACTTTCTATCTCATTACAATTCAATTCGGTAAAAAAGTGAAATCGGGAAGGATTTTTGCATCCTGTAAATGTATGTGTTTGACTAAAAATTTTAAATCGGAAAGGACATTTGTATGGGGGTATATTGAAACCTGGAACGATGTGACCCGTTTTTACCATGTATGTTTATTGGTGAAATATAATATGTAAAGTTTGGCCAAACTCGGATAAACATTCGGGGGCAACATTTGTATGGGGACTGAACCGATATTATCCACTTTCACCATAGGTGATTCTAGTTGGATTATAAGATGTTGTACCAAATTTAAAGAAAATCGGGTAAAATATGTGGTTTCTAAAGCGGAAAAATACAAATCGGGAGCGACATTTGTATGGAGGCTATATCTAAATCTGAACCGATCTTACCCACTTTCAGCATAGGTATTTCTAGTTCGATTATAAAATGTTGTGCCAATTTTAAAGAAAATCGGGTAAAATATGTGGTTTCTAAAGCGGAAAAAGTCAAATCGGGAGCGACATTTGTATGGAGGCTATATCTAACTCTGAACCGATCTTACCCACTTTCAGCATAGGTGTTTCTAGCTCGATTATAAAATGTTGTGTCAATTTTAAAGAAAATCGGGTACAATATGTGGTTTCTAAAGCGGAAAAAGTGAAATCGGGAGCGACATTTGTATGGGGGCTATATCTAAATCTGAACCGATCTTACCCACTTTCAGCATAGGTGTTTCTATTTCGATTATAAAATGTTGTGCCAATTTTAAAGAACATCGGGTACAATATGTGGTTTCTGAAGCGGAAAAAGTGAAATCGGGAGCGACATTTGTATGGGGGCTATATCTAAATCTGAACCGATCTTACTCAATTTCTGCATAGGTGTTTCTAGTTGTATTATAAGATGTTGTGCCAATTTTAAAGGAAATCGGGTACAAGATATGGTTTCTAGAGCGCAAAATGTCAAATCGTGAGCGACATTTGTATGGGGGCTATATCTAACTCTGAACCGATTTGCTCCAAATTCAATACCGATGATCCTGGCCAGAAAAAATAACTTCTGCCAAGTTTCTTGACAATCGGACAACAATTGCGACCTGTAGAGTGCGAACAAGCTTAGATGGACAGCAGACGGACGGACGGACGGACGGACAGACAGACATCGTTAAATCGACTCAGCTGGTGATTCTAAGCCGATCGGTATACTTAAAGGTGGGTCTAGCTCGATTATTTCTTGGTGTTACAAACATTTGGCGCGAAACTAACTTATAATACCCTAGTCCACGAAGTGGTGTAGGGTATAATCACCCATATCGATCACAAAAACACAAAAAGTAATAATAGGTTCCGTTTCATGACAATTTACGATGATGCTTCCATGTCGTAGCTTGTGAAATCTAATTTTACATTGAACCTTCAGCTAAATATTATCAAAATCACAGCAACCATTACGAAATGACTCAATTGTTAACACTGGTTTTCTTGAAAATCTCCCACTGTGCGACGACCACAACATCATGCACAGCATCTCGCCGAGCGGTATCTCAGGCATGATTATCACATTTTGCATTTTGTGTTTCTAATTTCGTCGTTGTCTTTTGTCATTGACTTTCTTCTTTGTTTACTCTACTCACCGTGTGATGATGATTAATGTGATGGTGATGATGGTGATACTTGGTCGCATGATAGGTCTGCTGGTAATGCGAGCACAATTTGAAGAGGTGCGACAAGGCGGGAAACAGAAAGAGGAGAAATTTCAGCAGCAACTTTTTGGCCGCACCCACGCCAATCACCAGCGGCAACAGCCAAAATATTTTAATTTTGATGATCTTGATAATCAAGACCAAGGCCAAGAAAGACAGCAGCAATTTGCTTTTCATGATTTTCTCTAAAGTGGAAAAAAGGCGAAAATGAGAAAATGAGTGCAAAGAGACTTGTCGAACTTACGTATTTTCTTGAGCAGGAACTTGCCAGCCAGACGGGCTTCGTTGTTTTGCTTGGGTATCAGCTCCAGCTTGGCTATAACACCGTTGCCTTCTATTGACCTGGGCGATATGCGAAAAGTGGCCCCATCAAACATCATCTCGGGCAATTTCAATTCAATGTTATGTGTCATGGCAAATTTTATGCTCTTGCCGTACAGAGCATTTGTGACTTCCTCAATTGGCGTTTCCGGCGCTGGTGCTGCTGCAAAACAAAAACAAAACAAAAAATCGAACAAATTACCAATCTGTGATCCATTTACAAAGTGTACAAAGTTGTTCGGCCATAAAATAAAAAAACTTTCAATTTCATTTCATTTGCTCCTACCCTCGACGGCGAAAGTGGGACATACAATTGGAATGTGGGACAGTGAAGTTGAATTTCCTATCTTTTAAATTGGGAATTTTTAATTTACGATACCAGCTTGAACTGTACAAAGACCTAAAATCATAAGTCATGTAATGAGAAGAGGATGACATGCAGATGGTACAGCACTTGTAGGCATTCGTCTTCCTTGAAGGTTGGATATTTGAATTTAAGCAAAATGATTTAATTAAATTTCTTTGAAGTGTTTTCATTTTCCCAAATGCTCAGTTTTATGGTTTCGGAATTTTGTGCGCTATTTATACTGGGATGATGCCAATTACAAAAATGTACAAAAGTCCTATAAATTCAGAATGTTTTCAGCCTTCCGATTTCTAAAATGGCATTGATTTTCTGATATCATAAAGAAAATTTACATATCAGTTTATGAGTTTGTTGTTTGTGATATCGTGGAAGTTACGCGGCCGCTCTCAAGGGAGCGCAAATGAATATTTTCGACGTGTCGCACGTCTGTACATTCTATCACATTTTAGCAGAGAAACATCCGAAATGTCCGAAAATTCCTTTAGATATTTAAAATATTATTCTGCTAATTCTTGAAACATTAATCAGTCGATCTCTGCAGATTTTCTGAAATTTTAAACGAGATTTATAGAGTGATCAAACCCAACCGGTTTTTTCAACTGAGACCGACCGTCGGATTTTTTAAAATCAAAAAATTTTTAAGTCGGTCTCGACCGGTTTTTTATTATTGAAAATATTTCTTGTTTGTGTGACTTAATAACTCTTCGCTTCGTGGAACGCTTTTGATTAGGTATCACTTTTCAAAAAAACTTACTCCAGTGTTTAAACGAAGTTAACAATAATGTTGGAGGCGTTCGTCCTCATTTTTAGGGTGCTACATAATCAAAATCCGCTTCGTATGACGTATGTCTCAATTTATTTAGGTTGTATGAAATCGAAATGCCTTATCACACTGCATGCGAAATATAGTTTAAATGACATAAGGTTGTTCTTCAAATGTCAGATGTCTCTTAATTTCTGCACCATTTGGATGTTATATGGGTGTAGGCTAAGATCTTTGAGTAAAATTTTCCACGTAAAAACACACAATATATTTTTTTAAATGAAATATTGACACTGCTTTGCTGAGGTTAATAATAAATGCAAGGAATTTTTAGTTATGATTTTCGACATAAAAATCAAAATTTCCTTTTTTTACTGTTTTAAGATAAACCCCGAATGAAACCGGGAAAACACGGTTTTCGAAAAACCCAAAAATTCGACATGATAGAAAAACCGGGTTTTTGAATATCTAAAGGAAATATTGATATTTTTTCGTAAATATTAAATATATAAATATTAATATAATAGCGCTAACTATTGAATCTATTTTAAAGGCCTATTTAATTCCGCAAAAGACCGACAGACACAACAAATGAAAATGAGTCCTAATTTAATTTTTATTTTTGAACTGGGATATTGTCCTGGCTCAAGACCATTTTGCATCTATATTTAATAGAATGCAAATTTATTTTCAAATGGCATGGTGACATTTATTACTTGGCTCAGACTACCACGATCATGATTTCGACCATGTCAAAAGTCTTTTCAAGTGGCTTCGCAGCGACTTTTCAACTTAAAACCGGCCATTTTTCCAGCTAAAAATACGAATTTGAAAAAAGGCCTCTTATTTTCTGCGTCTACGCAGTCAAGCGAATTTCATGATTCTAGCCGCTTGATATTTGCCAAATTTAATTCCATGTAGATCATGAAGATACGAATATCGAAGTATCTCTTTATTTTTCGCGTCTACGCCGTCAGAGCAATGTACACAGCGAACTTCACTAGTTTTGATGTAGCCGTTGGGTAGGTACCATTTGTATCCCCAATAGCTACATTTTATGTTTAAAAGAACAAATTTCGAAAAAAAAAATCCTTTATCTTTCGTGTCTTTTCAGTCAGAGAATAGAACCAACCAACCAACGGCTGCAGTTAGAATATTGATGTGTATACATCAATATTATAACTGCAATATTCTAACTGCAGTCATTTGATGTGTATACATCAATATTCTAACTGCAGCCATTGGTTGGTTGGTTCTATTTTTATCATCTTTCACGTCATTTTCCCTTTCAAAGTACAATTGTCGAAAAATTCCTTTATGTTTCGCGTCATGATTTCAACTTTAGCGGTTTGGTTGGTACCATTTTTATCCCGCTCTTTCTATGTATCCCTTAAAAATACGAATTTCAAAAAAAAATCCTTCAATTTTACGTGTATACGCAATTATACCGAATTTCACGATTCTAGCTGCTGTCGTATTATTGGTACCATTTTTATCCCTTTTTACGAATTTTAAAAATCCCTTTATTTTACGTGTCTACGCTATTGGAGGAATGTACACACCGAAGTGAAGTAAGATGTTTTGAAAATTGTGATATTTTTAATGCGCATTACTATATTTGTTTACTATTTCAAACGATTATTATTCTGAGGCAGTAAAATAACCATTTTTTAATACATAGTTGTTACGTTAGATTGTATATATTTTTAATTTATTATATTATATATATTTTTTAATTTATTAGTAAAATTGTGTATAACACCTGTACGATTTCTCCACAGATATTGACATATCAAGTCTTTTTTCATAAAGAAATCAAAAATTTTGAAATTGAATTATCTCAAAATATTAATAACGTTATTGTAGCCTTCTATTCTCTTATATTCAGTTTATATTAATTATACTGAATTACCATTTTCAAGTTTGAAGATTTATATCGCCACATATATCTAATTAAATGTGATCTTTTTTAAATTATTTTGAATCTTTTACAATTATATTGTGAAAAAGTGGTGAAAAGATGTGCGAGAAATAGGTAAAACTTGCTGCAGAATTCCCGCGGGAGTCCCGTACAAATTTCCCGGGTACGGGAAACTGAAAATGTGCAAATTCCCGTGATTTTTCCCGCGGGAAATCCCGGAATGCAAACCCTACTTTCAATCCCAACCGATCTGCATCCATAAGACACATTTACAGAAAATGTTAACCTCTTAGCTTATTTCGTTCGGCAGCTAGCGTGCTCTCAAAAGACAGACGGACGGACATGACTATATCGTCTTAGAATTTTATGACGATCAAGAATATATAGACTTTATAGGGTCTCAGATCGATATTTCAAGGTGTTACAAACGGAATGACAAAGTTAGGTGGTGGGTATAATAAAGTAGAAATTTGGAAAAATCTCTTTATTTTAGGTGTCTAAAAAAATTAAAGAGATGTACACACCTAATTTCATTATTTTAGCTGTAGCCGTTAAGTTGGTACAGTTTGTATCCCTCTATCATCACTTTTTGATTCGATTTAGCGATGTCCGTCCTCCGTCTGACCATCTATTCTTGTAATCAAAGTCCAGGTCGCAATTGTTGTTAGAACTAAATGAAACTTTAACTAAGGACGAACGCTATTTAATTGGAAGAAAATCGGTTCAGATTTGGATACAGCTCCCATACAAATTTTGCTTCCGATTTTTTTTTTCCGCTCTATAATCCACATATTTCAACAGATTTTCTTCAAATTTAGCACAACGTCATTTTTTATACCCTACACCACTTCGTGGGCTAGGGTATTAAAAGTTAGTTTCGCCCCAAATGTTTGTAACACCAAGAAATAATCGAGCTAGACCCACCTTTAAGTATACCGATCGGCTTAGAATAACCAGCTGAGTCGATTTAACGATGTCTGTCTGTCCGTCTGCTGTCCATCTAAGCTTGTTCGCACTCTACAGGTCGCAATTGTTGTCCGATTGTCATGAAACTTGGCAGAAGTTATTTTTTCTGGCCAATGACCATCGGTATTGGAGGAAATCGGTTCAGATTTAGATATAACCCCCATACAAATGTCGCTCCCGATTTGACTTTTTCCGCTCTATAAAGCACATATAGTACCCGATTTTCTTTAAAATTGGCACAGCATCTTATAATTCAACTAGAAACACGTATGCAAAATTGGGTAAGATCGGTTCAGATTTAGATATAGCCCCCATACAAATGTCGCTCCCGATTTCACTTTTTCCTAGAAACATCTATGGTGAAAGTGGGTAAGATAGGTTCAGATTTAGATATATCCTTCATACAAATGTTGCTCCTGAATGTTTAACCGATTTTGGCCAAATTTTACATATTATATTTCACCAATAAGCAGACATGGTGGAAGCGGGTCACATCGTTCCAGGTTTCAATATACCCCCATACAAATGTCCTTTCCGATTTAACATTTTTTGTCAAACACATACATTTACAGGATGCAAAAATCCTTCCCGATTTCACTTTTTTACCGAATTGAATTGGAATGAGAATTGTTTGGGTGATGTCCATATGTCCATACTTTGAAATGACTTTGGTATACTACTGTATAATTTGTATTTGTCTGTCGGACAATTAGATCAATTACCATATTATTTGCCATACTCCTTAAATTTGACTGAAGATGAATTTATAGCATATAAATTATATGAATATAATTTATATAATTTGTATGAACTACATAAAATTGCTCCCAGCGAGGTACATACGCAGGGAGTTGTGTAGGGTATCACATAGTCGGCCCCGCCCGACTTTAGCCTTTCCTTACTTGTTTTAACTAAAAATAGCTCTGGTAAAAATAGGCCAGATCGGTTCAGATTTATATATAGCTCCCATACAAATGTCTCCTATGATTTGACTCTTTCCGCTCTAGAAACAACATATTTTAGCAGATTTTCTTCAAATTTTGCAAAACAAATTATATTTCAACTAGAAAAAGCTCGGGTAAAAATGGGCCAGATCGGTTCAGATATACACATAGCTCCAATACAAATTTAGCCACTGAGTTGATTATTTCCGCTCTAGTAACATCATATTTGAAGAGATTTGCTTAAAATTTGGCAAACCAGCTCATATTTCAACTACAAACATCCATGGCGAAAGTGGGTCAAATCGGTTCAGATTTATATATAGGTCCAATATAAATGACTCCCCCGATCTAATTATTTCCGCTCTAGAAACCACATATTTACCAGATTTTCTGCAAATTTGGGAAAGAGTCTTACATTTCAGAAAACCTATGCTAAAAATGTGTTAGATCGGTTCAGATTTATATATAGCTCCCATTCAAAGTTTGTGTTCAAATTTTCTTACAAATAAAGGTAAAAGTATGAAATTTGTAGTATATATATACCAGCTTCAAATGTAACGACCTTCTTGTACCATACACCACAGGGTATATTGACTAGGAGTAGGGTATCATATAGTCGGCCACGCCCGACTTTAACCTTCCTTACTTGTTATTAATTGCAACAACAACACCTACTACAACAACACAACATCTACTTTATAAATGGTATTTATATGAAACATAGTCCTATTTATTGTTCACTTATGGGCCAGGTTCATGTAAATGGTTCAGAAGGCATATTAGGTCCATAACCAAAATTCACTCTCAAAATTTCTAAAAATCAATTAAAATCGTAATTCTGTATATGTATGTAGTATATTAGACCGGCTCATTTTAAGAGGAGTAATTCATTGAGTAAATTCATACTTGTGTTGAAGAAAATTTCCTAGGTTTTAAGTAAGAAAAAATTAAGAAATTTTTTGTCTGGAAAAAATCAATTTAAGAAATTTTAACTAAAAAAAAGAGTTCCTTTTTTTCTTAAAATTAAGTTAATCCATTTACTGAAATTTATGCTGAGCTCTTCATGCATTTAAGTATTAATGAACTTATAAAAATCACTTCAAAGAAGCAATTCTCCTTCGTTTGCCGAGACTTATTTCTTAAATACTTCAAGTATTATTTCAAGCAATCACTGCGATGGCGCCTACCGCCTATCATGGAGCTATAGTAGCTCAACTCTTTATGGCAGAGGTATCATGAAACTTTTGAGAAATATTTCATTTTGTCAGTTTTTGTATTAGTTTTGCATACTCTGAAGCAAAGCTATTAGTTTGATTTTCTTAGTTAAACTGAACTTATTTTAAGTTCGCCTTTTTACTTGTTTTAAGTAAAATTTTCCTCAGCAGACATTATGAACAGATATGATGACAAGTCAACTATAATACATTTTATAAAAGAACACGTCAATAGTTTTTGAATTCGATGAATAACATTAAATACATACAAATGTGTTTCATGGTATCTAAAATAATAAAAATATATTAATTTATAATCTTTCTGTTGAATCTGTTTTAATTTTTTTGCTCTTTTGTCACATTTTTGTTAGACAGTCATCTGTGGGCGATACCATTGAAATGGATGTGACACTTTTGATTAAATATCTTCCATATCCATTGACTGAGGTTTTTACAATATTGTCAGTTGAAAACGTTTGGTTGATCGTAATATTATTGCAAATATAAATATGTCTTAGCGTTTTAAATATAGGAATATACATCAAACTACCGCGTCACGGGTGTGACCTTCAGTTTGAAAAAAATCTAGTAGTTTTACTTATTTCAAGAATTTTCTAATGTTCTCTTTCTATGACATTTCTATGTTCATCATAAGACTAGTTCAGTAAGGTATATGGGTGATTCCATTTTTTTTTTCGATGCAAAAAACACACCTTTTGGACCCTACCACTTTTGTGGCCCCCAAAAATTTGGAAATTATACCGGATATTATATAAAAACGGATTAAAATAGCACTAAAATATTAAAATATTAAAACAAATCAATTTGTTAATAAACAAAAAAGTACGTCTTCCATTTTTTAAAATACATTAACAGCTAATAGTATAGCTGTTTTTCTTTAAGACTGGATAGCTAAGCTGCGATACCAAAAATCTAAATAAAATGTTAAGATTTCACTCAAAAAAATCTAAAATTGTCACCAATGTGTGTGTGAAAACAAATTTTGAAAAAATAATTTTGTGTTAAAAATTTTGGACTTAGCCTGGATAATTATCCAGTGTGAGTCAAAATTATGGTTATCTACACTAAGTCCAAAAAAGCTAACACAAAATATTTTTTTGAAAATTTGTTCTGATATTGTAGTTGGTGACAATGTGAACAAATAATTTTTTATTTTGAGCAAAAAAATAAATTTTTATTAACGTTTTTGTTATCGCAGCTTCTTATTCCGACTTACGGAAAAACAGCCCTAGTGTCAGTAAAACGGTCCTTAAGTTTCATGATGGAGTTCCTGATACTTACTCTACAACAATTGCACCTGATTGCAGTCGAAATCACATTTATTTAGATAAAACAAGTAAAAGTGCAGTTCGTAGAAATGCATTAATATTACAGGAAAATATATTTTTTTAATATAGGCAAACCAAAACAAATACAAATACAAATATTGAAAAAATAATTATATAAATAAATATAATATTTTTATTATTTCAAACCACGCTTATAAGGCAAGGCAACAAATACGTTTACATATCGAAATAATAGTCAATTCAAAAAATAAATATTCTAATATTTATATTTTCAAAAAGCCTAAATACCATAAATATTGGTAGATAGTGGGTGCTACAGTTGGTTGCATTTCCATTCTATTTTAATTACAAAAGTGAAAAATAACCTATCTTCATGATTCAACCATTTTTTCCGTAAAAGTACGAATTTGGAAAAATCTTTTTATTTTGCGTGTCTATGCAGAGAGAGGAATATATACACCAAATTCCATGATTCTAGCTGCGGCCGATTTGTTGGTACCATTTTTATCCCCTTTTTCTTATATTACCCCCTTAAGAGTACGGCTTTCTAAAATCTCTTTATTTTATGTGTCTACGCAATTAGAGGGATGTACATAACGAATTTCATTATTCTAGCTGTAGCCGTTCAGTTGGTACTATATTTATCCCTCTGTACCCATTGTATCCCTTGAGAGTACAAATTTTGAAAAAATCTTTTATTATTTTATTATCCATGTCTACGCAGCCAGAGGAATGTATACTTCGAATTTCATTATTCTAGGTGCAGCCGTTAGGTTGGTACATTTTTATCCCTCTATTCCCATTTTTCCCCTTAAAAGTACGAATTTGGAAAAAATGATTTTATATTATGTATCTACTCAATTAGAGGAATGTTCACACCGAATTTCGTGTTTCTATCTCTTGTCGTTTTTTTGGAGACAATCATCGGGGAAACCCTGACATTTGCCTCCATTTACATGCCATATGAGGTACCCAATCTACCTGGAACTAACACGGAACAACTGATAGCATATGCGTCCAACAAAAGATGGAGACTTGTCGTGGGTTGTGACGCCAATGCTCACCATACACAATGGGGTAGCACAGATATCAACGAAAGAGGTGAGTCACTTTTTGAATTTATTACACTGTCTAGCCTTAGCATTTGTAATGTAGGTAACACCCCCACTTTCAAAACTAGGGTTAGAGAAGAAGTACTAGATTTAACTTTGACTAACATGGATAGTTCGTTTATCACAGAATGGAGAGTATCAAGTGACCACTCCTTCTCTGATCACAAGAGAATACTCTTCAAGATTAACATAGAACAAAGAAGCTTAGAACCATACAGGAATCCCAAAAGAACGAACTGGTCAAAATGCCACCATCACGTGGAGTCAGACCTTACAGATCTTAAGATCGATACGTTCACGGGAGCAGATAGTGACAATTATGTCAACAACCTGACGTCGGCACTGTCAAACAGTTTCATTCGGTCACGTCCTAAAACGTTCCCGGGAAAAAGGACTCAGCCGTACTGGTGGACCGCTCAACAGGGCTCAACGGACAGGTAGCAATGAATATTGGGAAAACTACAAAGTTAGTTTCAACATCTACAAGGCAGATTTAAAAAGAGCAAAGAGAGCGTCCTGGGTTGTCTACTGCGAGACAATAGACAACATTAACGAGGGAGCCAGATTTAGAAGAGTCCTGTCAAAGGACCCGAAACCTCTAGGACACATCCAGAAACTGGATGGCACATGGACGGCATCGGGCCAAGAGACACTAGGCCTCTTAGCAGAGACCCACTTCCCAAATTGCACAGAGGTCATCGGTGAGGTCGCCATGACAACAATAGATAATCTCTCTCAATTTGATGAAGTTAGCATAGATATAATAGTCAATGAGAATAGAATAAAATGGGCAATTGACACCTTCCAGCCCTTCAAATCCCCGGGTATGGATGGTATCTTTCCAGCCATGCTGCAACAGACGACGGATGTGATTATAAAACATCTTGTACGTATTTTTAAAGCATGTCTACGCCTAAGATTTATACCAAAGAACTGGAGGGAGGTAAGGGTTGTATTCATACCCAAAGCAGGCAAGCCTAGTCACTCGTCCGCTAAGGACTTCAGACCAATCAGCCTGTCATCCTTCCTCCTTAAGACAATGGAACGCATCTTAGATGCATATCTCAGAGATAGCATAGACAGCAATCTTTTAAGTGAAGCTCAACATGCCTATCTTAAGGGCAAATCAACAGAGAGCGCACTTCATGAGGTTGTCAGCTACATAGAAAGAAATCTAGAATTGAAAGAGAATACGCTTGCAGCATTTCTAGACATAGAAGGAGCCTTTAACAACATAGAGTCCGACGCCATCAGTAGCGCTCTGAGGGATCTACACGTTCCGAACTTTATCGTCGGGTGGATAGACTCGATGTTAAGGCATCGTATCATCAATTCGACTCTGGGGATCGGAACGATAAGGAAACTGGTGACTAGGGGAACGCCACAGGGAGGGGTCTTATCCCCTCTTCTGTGGCTTCTCGCTGTGAACAGTATCCTCAGATCCCTTTCTGATGATGGCAATAAGGTAGTTGCATATGCTGATGACGTAGTCATCATGATAGGGAAAAATTCTTACCAACTATCAGCGAGTTAATGCAAGGAGCACTGAGGAAATTATCAGGATGGGCTAGTAGAAGTGGCCTAGGTATAAATCCCAGGAAAACAGAACTAGTTCTTTTTACAAGGAAATACAACATAGATCCATTCAGGAAACCAGTACTGGATGGTACTGAACTCTCACTCTCACAGGAGGCTAAATATCTTGGAGTGATTCTAGATCGCAAGCTGAATTGGATCAGGAACACCGAGGAAAGATATAAAAAAGGCCTCAATGACCTCTACATGTGCAGGAACTCCATAGGTAAAAGCTGGGGTCTGAAACCGAAAGTTGTAGATTGGATCTACCGGTCGGTAGTCAGGCCTATTACTACCTATGGTTGTTTAGTCTGGTGGAGCGCCATGAGAAACGGGAGATTATTAGCAAAATTAACTAAGACACAGAGACTAGCTAGCCTTAGTATCACAGGAGCCCTCAAAAGCACGCCGCAGTCAGCATTGGATGTAATATTACACCAGCTACCTCTAGATCATTTCACAGAGATGGCTGCTGCAAAAAGTGCCTTAAGGCTCAAGGAATCAGGCTACTGGAAGAGTAGGCCATATGGCCATGCGACTGTTTTTCAAAGAAATGTGGAGAACTCTCAGCCAGACCCAATCTTCGGTGAAGGTACCGATTATATGGTACCGGTTCTGGACTTCTCAACAGTACCACAGATGATTATACCGAAAAGAGCAGATTGGGACGATGGCGAGCCCTTTGCAGGATTGGCTGTCTAAACTGATGGCTCTAAGATGGATATAGGCACAGGTGCGGGCTTCTTCATTGAATCACTACAGATACGTAAATCTTTCAGACTCAACGATAACTGTAGCGTTTATCAAGCTGAAATCCTTGCAATCAAAAAAGCAGCAGAATTTCTAGCGGAAATAGAAATTCCGGCAGAGACGGATTTAAATTTTTACATAGATAGTCAGGCAGCCATTAAATCAATCATGTCGCATGACGTCAAATCAAAGCTTTTACTGCGTTGTAAGCGCTCGCTGGATGACCTCAGAAGCCATGTGGTCCGTCTCTGGTGGGTTCCAGGACATAGCAATATCAGTGGGAACGAAACAGCAGACGAACTGGCCAGAAATGGTTCATCCATGGAAATCTCGCAAGCCGAATACTCAGTAAAACCACCGATAGGCGCTCTATATAGACTGATTGAGTCACGCAGGTGGGCACTGATGAACTCAGCATGGAGCAACTTGTCACCCTGCAGGATTGCTAGGGCCACCTGGCCGAAGGCTGACAAACAGAAAACTAGAACTTTATTAAAATTAGGCAAAGTAGAGTTGCGTAAGCTCATAGGAATCTACACAGGGCACTGTAACGTTAGGGTCTCCGAGTGCACGGATTGCGTAAGCTTTCTGGTCCTTTAAACCTAACCTAACCTAACCATCTCTTATCGTTTAATACGTACCATTTTGATCACTTTTTGCCCCATTTCACCCCCTACGAATAAAATCGCTTTATGGTGCATATCCAATATCAACTAAGTACAAGCAGACATATTGATAAAATATGTATAAGTACTCTAACTTTAGGGGTTATTATGGGTATTTTTAGTCCTTGTGAGGGAAAAAATTTTCCCTTTGGGCCGATTTCGCCCAGTTTCAATCCCAACCGATCTGCGTATATAAGACGCATTTATGGAAAATTTGGATGTCCTTCAGTTTAGATGCTAGCGTGCTAGACGGACGGACGGACATGGCTTGATCGTGTTAGAATTTTATTACGATCACGAATATATATACTTTACAGGGTCGCAGGTCGATATTTCAAGGTGTTACAAACGGAATGACAAAGTTAGTATACCCCCATCCTGGAGGTGGAAGGTGGAATAATCAAAGCAACTCAATTTAAGGTAGATTAAAAAATATGGATGCTCCTGACTTAAATTATTCTTTTGTTTGTTTAATATGTTTTCCCAAAATATTTCGGTTGTATCACTGTTCGTTGGTAAGCTAGGCAGTATTTATTATTTGAGTTAAATTTTTAATGCATTTTGCATAAAATCCGCATTGTGTTAACATTTTTGGAACCATCCCGATTGACAGGTTTTGTGTTTGTGAAAATTGTGACTTTATGGAAGGATATTCAAGAATAAAACACATTTTTAAATTGTCAAAGTGCTGTTTGCCCCAGGACATGTAACTAAGTTAATTTTCTATTTGAATTTAGTATGTACGTATCCAACTCAAGCAACATTTACTCAAAACGAATTTTATGTACTGAGTTAAACTACAAATAACTACTTAATTTGAGTACAAGTTTTTTTGACTTCATACTAAATGCTTTATCTTCACAATATTTGAATTGAGTGTACAGTCAAATTACAAGCTACAACGTAATTGAAGTACAGACATGTAATGAATGTACATCCACAAAGAAACTCATGTAAGGATTTGGAAGAAATGCCAAACCAACAAGGATTATTGTTCTCCACTAGCCAATATAACTTCTGTCTCTATCTGGTCATGCATTCCAGTTTAACTTAGTTTACATTGTCCTAAAATCAGAGTTGTAATTTATTCTTTTCGAAATTTTTAAAATAATTGTTTAAATTATTTTTTTTAATGTATATTGCAATTGCATTTACACTTCAATTGTGTGCGATAAAATCTTTATATCTGAATATAATTATCAAAAAATCTCACAACTTTATAGTACAGTGTAAACTGGCCGACTGTATGTGTATCTATGGTGCTGCAATGCACAATGAAATACATACATACCTTCTACCTTTAGCAATTTTCAATTAACTTTGACACGCTGTAGTACAAAGAAGAAATAAGAACTGATTTAGAAACAAACAAGTAAGGAAAGGCTAAAGTCGGGCGGGGCCGACTATATGATACACTCCACTTTCCAACCGAATACAGTCCAACTCGGTAAAAAAAGTGAAAACGGGAAAAATCTTTGTATGTTTCCTTATCATAGGCTAATACGACCTGGTTCGATTTGTCAAATCGATAAGAATATTTGTATCGGGGCTATATCCAAACATGGAAAAATGTGACTAACTTTCACAATAAGTTCTTCCAGTTCAAATATAAGGTGTTACGCTCACTTTGAAGAAATTCGGTGAAAATTCGTGGTTTCTGGGGCGGAAAAAGTTAAATCGGGAGCGAAATTTGTATGGGAGCTATCTATAAATCTGAACTGATCTAACACATTTTGACCACAGGTGTTTCTAGTTGAAACATAAGATGTTTTGTCAATTTTGAAGAAAATCTCTTGTAATATATGGTATCTAGAGTGAAAAGATTACAATAGGGAGTGAAATTCGTATGGGAGCTATATGTAAAACTGAACCGATCTGACCCATTTTTACCACAGGTGTTTCTAGGACAAATATAATATATTTCGCCTAATTTGAAGAGGATCTGTTAAAATATGTAGTTTCTAGAGCGAAAAAAGTCATATCGGGAGCGAAATTTGTATGGGAGCTATATATAAATCTGAACCGATCTGCACGATTTTTACCACAGGTGTTTCTAGTTCAAATATAAGATGTTTTGCCAAATATGAAGACAATCTGATACAATATGTGGTTTCTAGAGCGGAAAAAGTCAAATCGGGAGCGAAATTTGTATGGGAGATATATATAAATCTGAACCGATCTGCCCAATTTTTACCACAGGTGTTTCTAGTTGGAATATAAGATGTTTTGCCAATTTTGAAGAAAATCTGTTGCAACGAATTTGGTCATTGAAAGTCAACCAACGTCGGCGTTCTTTGCTGCAACGAAAAAAGATTCGTTGATGCAACAAATCTTGATTTAATGGAAATTATAGTTCCGCAACGAAAATCTTCAGTGATGCAACAAATGTTTCGTTGCTACAACAATAATTTTTCGTTGCTGCAACAATTCTGATTCGTTGCTGTAACAATGCTGCTTCGTTCCTGGAACAATGTTGTTTTATTGATGCAACAACTCTGATTAGTTGATGCAACAACTATGTTTCGTTGCTACAACAACGCAGTTTTTTTGCTGGAACCAAAATATTCGTTGCAGCAACGAACGCCAACGTTAGTTGATGTTCAAATACAGAATTCGTCCCAGCCTCGAACGATTTTCTTTCAGTATAGAGAAATTAGTTTTATGATAACATTCATTGACTTCGAAGTGATTATTCGCAATATTACCTCAACTACTTAATGCAGAACTCCAACAACGTGAATGAGAATTACAACATACCCATCGAATACATCCTAAAAACACGCACACTATAAAAACACATAATGTGTGTGTCTCCGCTTGTTGCACCAACGAATAAATTGTTGCTGCAACGAATGAGTTGTTGAGGCAAACTGTACATTTCGCGATATTAAAATACTCTATTAATTTTTATAAATTTTGGCAAAATACGGATTTGTATAAAAACAATGAATATAATCATAATTTTTTGTATTGATTAATGTTTTTCCATGTAAAAAATAAAAGAGAGTATTTTTGTTGCATCAACGAATATTGAATTGTTGATGGAACGAAAAGTACGAAAAGCGGGTTTCATACCATAAACGTTTAAATCGTTGCAGCAACGTCGCGGTTTGTTGTGGGAACGTAATATTTCGTTGCTGCAACGAAATAACAATAACGAATCTGACTCGTTGATGCAACGAACGATTTTTCTTTCAGCGTGTTTTGCAAAAATAAAAATATTATATTTATTTATAAAATCATTTTTTTAAAAATTTGCTTTGGTTTGGCTATATTAAAAATTTATTTTCCTGTAATATTACTGCACTTCTACGAAAATCGAAAGCCTCTGTGGAATGCAATCCATGGTGGAGGGTATATAAAGTTCGGTCCGGCCGAACTTAACGCCGTTTGTACTTGTTTTCTTTACGATAAATAAGCGGCGATAACAAAAACTTAAATGAAAAGTTAAAATTTAACTGACAATATTTTTTAATTGTCGCCAACATCAATATAAATGTGTGTATGAAAACAAATTAACACGGCCAAGGTTAAAAGTAAACAAAACAAGTAAGGAAAGGCTAAAGTCGGGCGGGGCCGACTCTATGATACACTCTACTTTCTATCCGAATACAATTCAATTCGGTGAAAACGGGAAGGTTTTCTGTAAAGAAATATAAAGTGTATAGTTTGGCCAAAATCGGTTAACCTTTTGGGAGCAACATTTGTATTTGGGCTATATTTAAATCTGAACCGATCTTAACCACTTTCACCATAGTTTTGTTTAGTTGGCCTATAAGATGTTGTGCAAAATTTAAAGAAAATAGGGTACAATATGTGGTTTCTATAACGCAAAAGTCAAATCGGGAGCGACATTTGTATGGGGGCTATATCTAAATCTGAACCGATCTCACCCACTTTCAGCATAGGTGTTTCTAGTTGGTTATAAGATGTTGTGCCAATTTTAAAGAAAATAGGGTACAAAATGTGGTTTCTATAGGCAAAAGTCAAATCGGGAGCGACCTTTGTATGGGGGCTATATCTAAATCCGAACCTATCTAGCCCGATTTAGCCACAGGTGTTTCTAGTTGGATTATAAGATGTTGTGCCAAATTTAAAGAAAATCGAGCACAATATGTGGCTTTTAAAGTGGCAAAAGTCAAATCGGGTGCGACATTTATATGGGGGCTATATCTAAATCTAAACCGATCTTACCCAATTTCTGCATATATGTTTCTAGTTAGATTATAAGATGTTGTGCCAAATTTAAAGAAAATCGAGTACAATATGTGTATTTAAAGCGGAAAAAGTCAGTTCGGGAGCGACATTTAAATGGAGGCTATATCTAAATCTGAACCGATCTTACCCAATTTCAGCATAGGTGCTTCTAGTTGGATTATAAGATGTTGTGCCAAATTTAAAGAAAATCGGGTACAAGATGTGGTTTCTAGAGCTGAAAAAGTCAAATCGGGAGCGAAATTTGTATGGGGGCTATATCTAAATCTGAACCGATTTAATCCATTTTCAACACAGATGTTTTTAGTGGAATTGTAAGGTAATGCAAGGTAATTTGAAACAATTCAGCTCAAAAAGTGATCGGTATAATTAGCAATGGGTCTATCTCGTTTCCTTTTGGGTGTTACAAACAAATGCACAAAGACATAATACTCTCGTGGAGTGTATAAAAATAATTTGTTGAAATTTTGTTTTGATACAAACACAGTTTATATTGTAGTTGACGAAATTTGAATAAATAATGTGAAATGTGAAAAAATATTTTTTGATTTTGAGTAAAAAATTAACTATTTTATTAACGTTTTCGTTATAGCATCTTAAAGAAGAACAACCCTTATGTAGTATTTAAATCAGAAGTAATTCGACAATTTGAACGAGTTATGGGATATCTCCTTATCGACCTATGCTAGGATATGTGCGATTATAGCAATTTACACCAACTTCTCGAAGGGCTACGTCTAACGTTGGGAAAATATGGTGAATATGGACGATATTGCCCCTTCTGGTACCTCCCACACAAAGTGTCATAAACTTTGGTTACAATAAAACCGATATAATTTTGATATTTCAAAATGTTTTTTATAATCACTTTAAACCAAAAAAATATTTACGCTTTAGTCACGCCCCTTTTTATACCTCCCGCACAATTGTCTCTATCCTAGGTAATATTAAATCCTTTACAACTTCTATACTGGAGCAAGGAAGCCACTATGACGACTGAAGCTTGTTTTTACTAATTTTAGTGTTATTTTTTCTGAGTTTAGGATTGGTAATAATAAATTTGTAATGGGGTTGTAAATGGTGAATGGTATTTTTATATCCTCCTCCTTAGAATGGAGTTTATATTAATTTTATCATTTCGTTTGCAACACCTTGAAAGATTCGTCGGAGACCCCATAAAGTAGTTATATTTAGGGTCGTGGTAAAATTCTAAGATATGTCTGTCTGTCTAGCTTGCGAACGAATTGAGCTATGAGGATAAAATATGGTACCAATGACACGACAACGCGAAACATAAAATATTTTTTCGAAATTTTTACTTTTAAGCTGAAAATCGGGCGAAATGATGATAAAGTATTTTTCCAAATTCATACTTTTAGAATCAAAATGAAAATAAAAAACTGATACTATGTAAACGATTGCAGCTAGAATCATGGAATTAGTTGTGACGCGAAACATAATGAATATTCAAAATTAGTAAATTTCCGATCAAAATGGTATAGGCATTTGGTCTGTAGCTGCAATCAAGAAATTGCAAATGCAGAAAGTCTGCCCTGAGAGAAAACGTTTCTCCCTAATGACGACTGACAATACACCTACTATTAAGGCCATATTTTCGAAGATTTCTGCCTCTTGTTCACTTTTTGATTACACTTGAAGTATACTATTTATATATAGTAGAGTTCTATTAATATTATAGTAATGAAGCATAACAATTTATTTCAAAGGATGCGCATAAGTAAATATGATCACAATTTTCCTAATATGGTACTGCACTTCTATGTAAATTCGACAGTCTCTAATCTGCCGATAATACTGTGGAATGCATTCCGTGGTGGAGGGTAGACAATATTCGTCCCGGCCGAACTTAATGCCATTTTACTCGTTCTGTCTTGTTTATTGTGGATAAATGAAAACATTTTTTAATTTTATGATTCCGAGTTATGACCAAACAAATTAAGGATTTTTCTTTTCCTTTGGATGATACGTACTAAAGGGTTGTATTTTAATGGTAACACACAACCGTACTCGTATCATATGCATTGCACTTTTTTTTTGTGTTTAGCATTTTTAACGTTTTTGAATTAATTAATTGAATACAACTGCGATATATACGTATGTACGTTAGAGCGTACCAGGTTACAAGTAAAAAAAAAAAGTTCGCCGTACACCTTCGAATATGAAGTATTATTGAAAGGTAGTTTCAAAAAAATTTTTTTTATTTTTTTATGCCGAACGTAGGGGTCGCGCTTTTACATTTTTCTATATAACTTCTGCATTTATAAACGGATTTTAAAGTGTGATACATCGATGTTTTTGTCCGATTTTTTTGTCTTTGAAGTCATTGAGCTCAAACATGATTCATGATTTTATGCGAGCTTTAATTTTCGATTATTAGAGTGGTACATTAGGGTAGTAGCAACTGAGAAATGATGGGTAAGTACCAGAAGGGGGTGCTTGAGCTCAATGACTTCAAAGACAAAAAAATCGGCCTCGTCGAGACAAAAACATCGATGTATCACACTTTAAAATCCGTTTATAAATACAAGTTATATAGAAAAATGTAAAAGCGCGACCCCTACGTTCGGCATAAAAAAATAAAAATTTTTTTTTTGAAACTACCTTTCAATAATACTTCATATTCGAAGGTGTACGGCGAACTTTTTTTTTGAGGTACGCCCTAATGTACGTGGCTCTGACTACGTAAATTTTTCTAAATTCATATTTTTAAAAATTAAAATAGGAAAAAAGGGATATAAGGGACTAACCAAATGGCTGTAGCTGGAATCATGATTTTTTAAACCCTACACTAGCGAGATAGACCCAATCTTTAGTATGCCGATCGAGTTAGAATCACTCTCTGAATCGATTTAGCCTTGCCCGTCTGTCTGTCCGTCCGTCTGGCTGTCTTACATGTCTTCGCTCTAGGGGTGACTAGGGAACAGTTTTGGGGCTTTCCACAAAAAAAATTATAAACAAGTAAGTAAGCTTCAGTCGGCTAAACCGACTTATATATGCCCTCACTCTCAGAGAACATAACATATATAGGATTGAAGATAGGAGGTAAGTATGTTTAGAGAAAATACGGGGGTTGAAAAAATATTGGGGGTCGGTCAAACATTTGACTTCACTAGGGTTTCTCCTTAGGTCAGAAAAAGGCGATGGGAACAAATTTTATATTTTTTTGAAGGGAGCCCACCCTATCGAGTGGAGGTATGGAATATGTGTGTTCGAAAAAAATGTGGGGAAAGGAAAATTAATGGGGGCGGTCTTACATTTAACCCTTCTGGGGGCGACTCCGAGGCAGTTTTTAGTTTTTTTGTATTTTACCCCTTTTTCCTCAATTTTGACCCTGATGATTGCCCACTTACGCTCACCCCACCACCCCCATTTTTTGGCTCATGAACTTTTTTTCCGAACCTGACAAAGTTAGTGCTTGTAGCATATCAAAATCGAAAAGCCCCTAATGTGTATTAAGAATCAATGTCGCACAGTGGTTCAGAATCAAAATCCATCAATATCTTTTGTTCTAGTAGACATTTTTGAGTTCTGTAAAAAACTAAAATTAGGCAAGGACCCAAGGATTTTTTTGGTTTTCCGACATTAAAAACCGTGTAATAGGATATATTTTAGAAATCGGTCCAAAGTTGACTACTTTTCGTATTTCTCGATTTTAAAGAAAATTAAAATTTTTATTTTTTGTTTTTATGTTTATTTAACATATTTTTACGAATTTGTTCATAATGCGAAGCAAAAATTTAGTCATTTTCTTCAAATTAACTTCTAAAATCTAGGAACGCAGATATAAAGATGAGTAAATTTCCTTTATCCTCATGTTAAATTTCATAACAATCGGAGTTCATTTGCCGGAAAACAAAATAACACCTGATTTAGCAGACAAATCGAAATACAGCATGAAAACTGCACACAGGTCTCTTTTTTGGACTTCATCGAACTGTTTCTCACACATTTTAAGAGATTTTGCACTCAGTTTTTTACTGGGTATCTTAGCTTTATTATGATGCCAAAACAATTTTTTTGCCAAATATAGTTTGTTTGTAATAAATATTTCAGAAAATATCCTTTTTGGACAAATGTCTGACTTGGAACCAACGCAAATGTAAATAGTTTTGCAGATAAAAAGAGGATTAAATTTCCTTTATCCTCATTCTACATTACTACAAAATTTAGCATACGTATAAAGGAAATTTACTCATCTTTTTATCTGCGTACCTACCTTTCACAAAACTAAAAAATCTGACTTTATGCACTAAATACATCCTATCTTCAAAAGGGGCAACTTTGGGCGGGAAAAAGTTACCCTGTAAAGTCAATAAAAGAAATAACGTTTTTTCAATTTTCAAGATCTGAAAAATATGAAAATCTGTAATACAAAAAAAATAAAAATTTTTCTTCGCATTATGAACAAATACGTAAAAATATGTTAAAAAAAAAAAAAAAACAAAAAATAAAAATTTTAATTTTCGATTTGAACTGGGATATTGTCCTGGCTCAAGACCATTTTGCATCTATATTTAATAGAATGATTACAGACTAAAAAAATACAAACGAAAAAAACTAAAACAAATGAGCGTTGGCACGGCAGAAGTATTGCTGGGTGACTATACCTGCATATACACATACTTACATATGCAACTCAATGAGATGCTTGTAAGATGGATGGCGATTTTTTTAAACGCATATTCGGCAAGCGAGTTGTGCTTCTCGTTCGTTTGTGAGAATCATCTCCTTATAGAGGCCGGGTTTGACGTTGAAAAGTCGCTGCGAAGCCACTTGAAAAGACTTTTGACACGTTCGAAATCATGATCGTGGTAGTCTGCAGCCAAGTAATAAATGTCACCATGCCATTTGTAAATAAATTTGTATTCTATTAAATATAGATGCAAAATGGTCTGGAGCCAGGACAATATCCCACTTCAAATCATTATTGATTACAGACCAAAAAATACAAACAAAAAAACTAAAAGAAATTTTAATTTTCTTTAAAATCGAAAAATACGAAAAGTAGTCAAATTTGGGCCGATTTCTTAAATATATCTGATTACCCGATGTTAATATCTCAAACTAATCCTTGGGTCCTTGTCAAATTTTTGTTTTGTACAGAACTCAAAAATGTCTACTCGACCAAAAGTTATTGAATTTTGGCCGATGGATGTTGATTCTGAACCACTGTGTGTCGGTCGTAATATTATTTATTTCAATTTTCTATATTTGGGTTTCTCAAACAATTCCATCAAAATATCCCCTATTTATTCAGCTAATATTTTTGTATTCTCTATATTATAGAAAGTTACGCGGGTTATTTTAAAGGCACTTTTCGAATATTCCTATTTCAATCATACTTTTAAAAATTATTCATACAAATTAAATCAGAAAAAGTTTTGCGTAGCCTATCTGCAATTACAGAACAATAGTTATGACTGGTTGAGTAAAATCCGTATTTTGCTAAATCTGCAAAACTTCAACGTTACAGCTTTTGTACAGTTTACAACAATTTCCAAATAATTGTCTTAAAGTTCACCAAAAAAAGGAATACCTTTGTTTTGGTTTAACATGGAATTCCTCTATGTACCCTCCTCCTCATTTTAATGATAAAGGGGCTAGTCCCACCTCATAATTTTCCACAAAATCTATCTGCCACTACGAGCAACATAAAACATACCTATTTGTGTAAAACCTCATCTCTAGTGTCTGGGCTAACTAAAAACCTCTTTACTTTGTTGAGGTTTGATGGCATACTAACACATCAAATAAGAGACGTTGAAAGTGAAAAATAAAAATTAACAAAACATTGACTGCCAATGTGTAATAAACGCAAACATGATCGGGCGGGGATGGATGGTCGGACGAAGGGAGTGATGATGAGTGAGCATTTGTTATAAGCGCTTTACCGCGTCCAGAGATTAGTGAAAGTTTCATTTAAACAACAAGCAAAAATTAAAACAAATAAAAATCTCAAATGCCTAAATAAATGAAGATCATATCATCAGGGTGGTATACATTGAACTCACCGGCAAATGAACGTCCATCGCGTGGTATTTCGTTTTCTTGCTCTCCCGAAAAATCTTTGGCCATCGAGGCTTGCGTGGGTTTCGTTTGTTGGCGCTCCGTTTGCTGCTCCTCCTCCTCCATATCCGAATCCATCTGTTCGATATAGTCATTTTCATTGCGATAGAATTTCAATCTTTGTGTCACATTGACGTCTCTGGAATCCAATACCTCATTCAGATACACGTAGATGTTCTTTTGGAAGCAGGAGAACGTCGGCTTGTGATAGCAGTCTTGAATGATGCCAGACACCAGGTTGTTGTCGTCCGTGAAGCGTTTGGCGAAACGCAAAAATATCGAATCGTCCGCATTGAATTTGGCCTTGAATCTCTTTCTGGCGTATTTCGAGCTGCCATTCCTTAACCAGTCGCTGTTGGTCGTGGATTCATTCATGGTGGCCGTCCAGGAGGCGGTGGTGGCGGTGCTTCGGTTGGAGAACATGGAGATGGTGGGTAATATTGTTGGATGGCTATTGTTGTCATCTGTTCTTGATGATGTCGTCGTGCTTTCAAAGATATTGGTATCATTGTTATGGTCGCCAGCATCCGCCGTAGCAGCAACACTTTGATCCGCTTTGGCTAGTGGCACAGAATTTTCCAAAAATACGGCAGCTATAAAAAGCGAGGCAAACAATAGCCACCACCATTGTTGTCGCAGTTGGCATTGTTGTCGTTGGCTTTTTGCTAGTCGAAGATAGTGGTGGCGATGCTGGTTGTATAGTTGTTGCTGGTGCTGCTGCTGTTGCTGTTGCTCTCTATGTTCGGTCTTAAGTGCTCCTAAGCCGCTTAGGCATGTTGCCGTCGTCGTTTCATTGCCCGCGCTGTTTGTTGTCCCACTGAGCTGATTCTTGCTGCCGTCTCTGCTAGTCAGCGGCTGATTCAATGCCTCTTTGGAGTTTGGCCAAAACGTCTGTGGCTCGTAGTCTGTCATTTTCGCTGCCGTTCTACACAAGCGATGATGGTATTGCTTTGAATTTGAATTCGTTTCGCTTAAAATATATTCGGAATTTAACATTTTCAGTTTGGTGGCATCCGCCGGTCAGTCAGCGTATTGTAATCGTAGATGTCATTCAGCACATGTTTTGCGTTGATTTTTTTTATCTGAAACGAACAAACAGGAGCATTGATCAATCACAACTATCACAAGTATCGGGATTTAGTACATTTCTTTGGCGTTTCTTTTGGAGGAAAAGCAAAAAAGAAACTGGTTTCATTTTTAGTCACAGTCATAAGTCGTGTTTTTCGAGGGTACGTACATTCGTACACAGCAACACACATTTTCCAATGATAATTTCACTTTTTTGTATGTTCATAAATATTTATATCTTTTCTCCATTGACTAGTATTGGATTTTCATTTGCTGTCATTCAATTTATTTGCAGAAGAAACGAAGATTTGCGATTTTTATATTTTTGTTAACGTTTGGAAAAGTTTTTTTATGCACAGGATGGAATGTTAATTAGTTTCGCAATCGTTTCCCTCATATGATGGTCTAAAACTAAGTAACTAACTGAGACTGAGAGTCAAACTGCGTATGTGAGGATTTAAATTTTGTTTACACATCTATTTGAAAAACGTTAAGCAAATGTCATAGTGAGGAAAATAAAATAGTAATAACAAGTAAGGAAAGGCTAAAGTCGGGCGGTGCCGACTATATGATACCCTACTCCACTCCCACGTATTTAACTCGTTTTGATTACTAAACCCAGGTTATTTATGAGGCGAATTTATGTAGTTCATAATAATAAATAAATTAATATTTATTAATATTCGTTAAATTTGAATATGTTATGAAAAATCTCAAATTATCCCCAACATATAGAAGAAGTTGTTTTATTTCAAATAATTCGATCAAAAAAACACTTTATGAATGATTTGTTGTTTTTTCAACAATCTGGGTCCTTATTTAAAATTGCAGTAATTTCGTCCTAGACAAAGAAATAGTGGTCTACTGTTGTAATTGATCCATACATCATTTTTATACCCTCCACTTCCAGGATGGGGGTATACTAACTTTGTCATTCCATTTGCAACACCTTGAAATATCGACATGAGACACTATAAAGTATAAAATAAAATAAAATTCTAAGATGATCTAGCCATGTCCGTCTGTCCGACTGTTGAAAGCACGCTAGCAACTAAACGAAAGGAGCTAGGACGTTTAAATTTTCCATAAATGCATCTTATAGTCGTAGATATATTGGAATTGAAACTGGCGGTAATCGACCGATAGGGAAAAATTGTTCCCTCACAAGGACTGAAAATTCCCATAATAACCCCTAATATTTTAGAGTATTTAAGCATATTTTTTTTAATATGTCTGCCTGTACATAACAATAACGTGCAACATAAAGTGATTTATATTCGCAGGGGGTGAAATGGGACAAAAAGGGATAAAAATGGTACCTATCAATCGACAACAGCTAGAAACACGAAATTAGGTGTGTACATTCCTCTAATTGAGTAGATACATAATATGAAATTATTTTTTCCAAATTCGTACTTTTAAGGGGTAAAATGGGAATAGAGGGATAAAATTGGTACCATCCAAAAGGCTTCACCAAGAATAATGAAATTCGGTGTATACATTCCGAAAATCTGTTTATTTTACGTAGCGTAGATTTTCGAAATTCGTACTTTTTAGGGTTAAAATGGAAAAAGGGGATACAAATTGTACCAACCAAATGGCAGCAGCTAGATTCATGAAATTCGGAGTACACATTCCTCTGACTGCGTAGACACGAAAAATAATAGTTTTTTCCAAATTCGTACTTTCAAGGGATACAATGGGTACAGAGGGATAAAAATAGTACCAACTAAAAGGCTACAACTAGAATAACGAAATTCGGTGTGTACATCCCTCTAATTGCGTAGACACGTAAAATAAAGAGATTTTAGAAAGTCGTACTCTTAAGCGGGTAAAATAGGAAAAACGGGATATAAATGGTACCAACCAAATGGCCGCAGCTAGAATCATGGAATTTGGTGTATACATTCTTATGACTGCATAGACACGTAAAATAAAAAGATGTTTTCCAAATTCGTACTTTTTACTTTTACGTCAAAAACTGATTGAATCTTGCACTATGTACTTGAGATAATGGATTTTTAAAATTTATACTTTTGGAATTAAAATTGAATGGAAATGCAAACATTTTGGTAACCTTGCATTATAAGCGTGGTTTGAAATAATAAAAATATTATAGTTATTTAATATATTATTTTTCAATATTTGTATTTGTTTTGGTTTGGCTATATTAAAACAATTTATATTTTCCTGTAATATTACTGCACTTCTACGAAAATCGACATCCGCAGTGGAATACAATCCATGGCGGAGGGTGTATAAAGTTCGGCCCTGCCGAACTTAACTCCTTTTCCCCCTTTTTTTAATTTCATACTAAAATTTAGTAAATAAAGTTTGTAGTTTAAATGGGTAAATTTTGAGTAAATTTTATTTGATTTGATTAAGTACGTACATTTTTGTAAATTTCCCCTTGAAGAATTTGTGTGTTTGTGTTTGGCTATGATTACTGCCATTTTTATATATAACTAGTATTTTGTACTCGGCGTTGCAAAGTTCCATTCTTACCTATTCCCCAACTTCGTATGCTTTGGGAGATAAAATGAGTAATTTTTGATAGTTTTGTGTGGGAGGTACCACCTCCTTTGTCCTTTCGTGACCTAAGATATCTACGAACCAAATGAATCGGTCTACCCGTTTGGCGTCCTATACGGAACATATATATATATATATATATATGATATCTTATTGGATGAAAGAGATTGTTAATATGCGTTTGGAGCGTTATTAATTTAATTTAAAAATGTCACCCTTCCATTTGTAAATAAATTTGCCAGGACAATATCCCAGTTCAAATCAAATATTGATTACAAACCAAAAAAACTAAAACAAATGAGCGTTGGCACGGCTGAAGTATTGCTGGGTAACTATACCTGCAAATACACATACTTACATATGCAACTCAATGAGATGCTTGTAAGATGGCATGTGTACTTTATTACTTGGTGCGATTTTTTAAACGCAAATTCTAGTTCGTTTGTCAGAATCATCTCCTTATTGAGGCCGGGTTTGATGTTGTAAAGTCGCTGCGAAGCCACATGACATGGTCGAAATCATGATCGTGGTAGTCTGCAGCCAAGTAATAAATGTCACCATGCCATTTGTAAATAAATTTGCATTCTATTAAATATAGATGCAAAATGGTCTTGAGCCAGGACAATATCCTAGTTCAAATCAAATGTTGATTACAGACAAAAAAATACAAACGAAAACACTAAAATTTTATTGATATTTTTAAATACTTTATTACCAATTCATTTCAATGCTTATTTTTTGTTGATGACATTTTCCCTTTTCATATCTAAATTATAATTTCTTTTCTGACCAGCGGAAGATGGTCGTCACCTACCAAACTCTGATAAAGGTAGTGAGCAGCCAAGCAATACATTTGTAAAGAGTGATTTTTTTGAGGTTAGGATTTTCATGCATTAGTATTTGACAGATCACGTGGGATTTCAGACATGGTGTCAAAGAGAAAGATGCTCAGTATGCTTTGACATTTCATCATGAATCGTCTTACAAACGAACAACGCTTGCAAATTATTGAATTTTTTTATCAAAATGCGTGCTCTGTTAAGAAAGTTCATTGCGCGCTTCCATTTTATGGTCAGTTTAATCGACCCACTGAAGCGGCTATTCGGGCTATTGTGACTAAATTTCGCACCAAATTTACATTGTTGGACATTAAACCACCAACACGCTTACGTAGAGTGCGAACTGAAGAAAATATCGCAGCTGTATCGGCCAGTGTTAATGATGACCACCAATTTTCGATTCGTCGCCGTTCGCACCAATTGGGTCTCTGTTACTCAAAAACGTGGAAATGCCAAAATTGGACTAAGCGGATGGACCACCTAAGACGCAGCCGCGGTCAACATTTAAATGAAATTATCTTCAAAAAGTAAATGTCATGGACCAATCTAACGTTTCAAATAAAGAACCGATGAGATTTTGCAAATTTTATGCGTTTTTTTTTAAAAAAAAGTTATCAAGCTCTTAAAAAATCACCCTTTATATATATAAAAGAGAGTGGCGTTAGTTACTACGCTTATAACTCAAGAACGCCTGGACCGATTTCGATGATTCGCACAAATTCGTATTGGTCTCCTGCCAAACAAGAAGAATACCCAAGAAAATTCCCGAAACATACCCGAATTGTATGGAGTGATTTTACGACGCCATCTTCATGACAGATGACGTTTATGTTTGGAGTTCACTGGAGAATCGCCTGGATTGTGCTGTCTCAGTGGCAAGGTTAAATTACCACCAAAGCCATTGCATTCTTTGCTTCATGGTGAAAGACCGAATCACTTCATTTTCTATCGAACACTCAGAATTATAATGGATGCTTTCAAATGACTTCATTTGGATCAGATATTATTGACGAAAGCGAATTCAATCCGACATTCAAAGTAATAAAGTAACCCATCATATCATTTTTTTCATTATCAAAAATCATTAAATCCACAGATCCAAGGCCAAATTCTCCATCGAATTAGATAATTGCTACCGCATGGACAATTCGGAAAATTAACTTGATCAGCGCCAAACAATCAATATGGCAATGAAAAGAGGAATTATTCGAGATCTGCAGCAGTTACTTCATGAACATCATGCATTGGTTCGATTGTTCAAAAATGCGTTGAATCGCATGCCAAGTTATGACTATAAACTCTTGATTAGAGCGGAAAAACGACTTACTGGAACACACGAACGCCATTTTAACGTCCCTACAATAGATAAGATTGCAGTTGTGATTGTTGGCGAAAATCGGTAATCACGCGACAACACGGCAATTGCAACGAATATCCGAAACACATCGTTCATACGATGCATTGCAATACCCACTGATGTTTGATGATAAATCCAACAACTATTTGTTTCGGTTTCGCCAATTGTTTCGATATGTACTATATAATTAAGCATCGTGTTTTGGGGATACTCGATGTTGGACGTATTCAATTGAATGACAAAAAAGGCTTGCCGCATGCCCATATTCTCATTTGGTTAGTCGAAAGAATCCAACCAGACCAAATTGATGAAATTACAAACATGACTCATGGATTGTGTGGCGCCATTAACCCACAATCACCGGGAAGTCCATCAAGTATATCTGAAAATGCTTTAATCCAATTGGTTCGAACAATTGGTTGAGTGAAAGAGCTATTTTAGCGGCAAAGAACAAGGATGTGGATCACTTGGATTGCCACCGCACAGTTTACATTTGAATGTTGGTTCAATTGTCATCATGCTTGGCATTCTCAATCAATCAAAATTATGCAACGGAACGCGTTTAGCTGTCACAAACCTTATGAGCAATGTGATTTTCGCAAGAATACTAAAAGGAAAGTTCAAAGGTGAGAAAGTTCTCATTCCGAGAATGCCAATGATCCCAACCGATATGACATTTGAGTTTAAGCGAATCCAATTTCCAATTCGTCTCGCATTCGCCATGACAATAAATAATCAATCTAGAGAATGAATCTTTTTCGCATGGTCAACTGTATGACGCATATTCCCGAAAAACATTGTTTATCACAGAGTACTTCAATGATGGGAAATACAATTCAAAATCAACACGACCAGCAAATATTCCAAAACAAAGAATAAATTATTAAAATCAAAACAAAGAATACAAATTTCATATATTATTCAGATTTTTTTAATAAATGTGAATTACCGATCTATTTTAAATATTATCATGTACCCGTAACAATAAAACATTAAATGTGTAAATGAATACTTTTCTTGGCTGAACGAAGTCCGCCGAGTCAGCTATTTAAATATAAATAAAATTTGAAGGCAAAACAACGTTTGCCGGGTCAGCTAGTTTATAGATAAATTTGCATTCCCAGTTTTTTGAATTTCTTTGAATATCCCCACAAAATCTACAAAATATATTATGAAATCCCCACAAAAACCTCCTGTTCTCATTACATATTTTTTTGCTCTTTTGACCATCATTAAACCCCCATGGTTGGGGAAAAATACCCACATCTGGCAAGCCTGAGTCTAGCAACATTAAAAATCTCGAAACCCAGAAAATCAGGAAAGAAAACGTCAGTCGGCTAAACCGACTACCCTTAAGGACTTACATTATAGGTAGGGCCGGATGATTTCAGAATCAATATTCCAAGCATTTTTGGGATTTTTAAGAACTCTTATATTATTTAGGGATTTGAGATGCAGGTATAGAAGTTATGACGGATTTTATTTTACATTGGATGGAGACAATTGTGTGGGGGCGTGGTAAAAGCATAAATGTTTTATATATTTAAGGTGATTATAAAACATATTCAAATATAAAATTGAAACTGATTTCGACGGAATATATGCCCCTTTTATTTTAACCATAACATATGCCAATGTGTATGGGGGGTACCAGAAGGAGTCCATGTCCATGGATAAATGAAGCAGTTAAAACTCTCTTCGGCGACGCAAAATATTTGCTAAAAAATCATGATTTTTGGTTAATACATTTTGGTTCTACATTTATCCATAGATTTTCCTCAAGTAAGCATTTTATTCTTCGTTATGATGACAACTATTGTATAATAATACAAAATATACTGTTATCCAATTTTTGTGTGGATTTTCGTGCTATTATCCAAAAAATTAGTCGTCATATATATTTTTTCAAAAACATCTTCAAAACAACGTCAAAGATGTAAAAAGTTAAGATTGAAAAATACAACAAAACATTTTTATACACTCCACGAGAGTAGTATGTGTTGGTGCATTTGTTTGTAACAACCAAAAGGAAGCGAGATAGACCTTTTGTTAATTATACCAATCGACTTAGAATCACTTTTTGAATCGATTTAGCAATGTCCGTCTGTTCATCTATTCTTGTAATCTTGTAATCAGCAGGTGTTATCGGACTTATATTTTCAAAATGGCTATTAAAAATTAGAATTTTAGTAAAAAGTTTTTGAAAGAAAATAGTGAAAATAGTTTATTTATTTGGTAAGTTAAGGTTTGGATAATAACTACAGATGCACAGCGAGCAAAATGTCAAATTGGTGTCAAATTCAATAAGATGCGGGTAATTTGGTCCAAATTAACTGAGTATGCAAAAAAAGAGATTTATATTGAAACAAACATCTTGTAGCACTTATTCGGTAGAAACCGAATTTCAATAGAACTTACTGGCTTAATATTCCTTATCGATTTAATTTTCCGTATATTGCTTAGCTAGTGAGTAAGACGCTGTCACATTTTTCTCCCAGATTCATTTAACACACACCAATTGATAACAATTCTGCCACCTTATCAAGCCCCTCACTAGTCTGGCAAGTAAACCAATCAAATACACCTTTTGTTCCATTGTGCATGTGTAAGACTAAGCACCCCTGTGCTGTGTAGGCTGCTGTGATTGCTTTGTGGAAACGTTTTCCATATTGTCCGTGCATGGATCTGTAAATAATCTAATTCTTTAGCAATATAATGTATTTATATGTTAGAGTCCACATTGTGGCAATACATCAAGCGAATTCCATTACGCAGCTCATTATTTTGCATGCCAGCAGCATTTCTCGATAGCAATTTATTAATTTGAAATAATGTGAAATAATTTGTTAACATTATGCCATAGAGGCATTATGACATCTGTTATGTGAACTATGTTGAATAATGCCATACATTTAATTAAAAACATCAATAGTTATGTTTATGTAGATGTTTGTACAAGCCTTAAATATACATATGTCGACTTTAAGTGTTGGTATGGAAAAGCGTGGTCGATAGTCGCACTATTCGTAGAAAATGTTAAACTCTACAAATTTCGGGTAACAACAACTGCAATAGTCCAAAAATTGTTAAAATTTTTCCAATTTGAACAAAAACAAGTAAAAACGGCGTTAAGTTCGGCCGGGCCGAACTTTATATACCCTCCACCATGGATTGCATTCCGATTTTCGCAGAAGTGCAGTAATACTACAGGAAAATATAAATTTTTTAATAGATAGGTAGATAGTGGGTGCTACAGTTGGTTGTAATTCCATTCTATTTTAATTCCAAAAGTACATTTTTTGAAAATCCACGTACGTCTGTTGCTTCATGATTCAAACAATTTTTACCGTAAAAGAAAAAGTACGAATTTGGAAGACACTTTTTATTTTTCGTGTCTATGAAGTCAGAGGAATGTATACACCGAATTCCATGATTCCAGCTGCGCCAATTTGGTTGGTACCACTTTTACCCCCTTGACGTTCCTACGCAATTAGAATTGCATCAGGGATACCATTGTATCCCTTGAAAGTACGAATTTCGAAAAATCCGTATATTTTCCGTGTCTACGCAGTCAGAGGAATGTATACTCCGAATTGCATGACTCTAGCTGCGGTCATTTGGTTGGTACTGTTTGTATCCCCTTCTTCCATTTAACCCCAAAAAGTACGAATTTCGAAAAATCGGTTTATTTTCCGTGTCTACGCAATCAGAGGAATGTATACGCCGAATTTCATTATTCTAGGTGTAGCCGTTTGGTTGGTACCATTTTTATCCCTCCGTACCCATTGTACCCTTGAAAGTACGAATTTGAAAAAAACTTTTATTTTTCATGTCTACGTAGTCAAAAGAATGTATACTCAGAATTTCATGACTCTAACTGCGGTCATTTGGTTGGTGCTATTTGTATCCCCTTTTTCTATTTTGACCCCAAAATGTACGAGTTTCGAAAAATCAGTTTATTTTCCGTGTCTACATAGTCAGAGAAATTTATACTCCGAATTTCATGACTCTAGCTGCGGTAATTTGATTGGTACTAGTTTTATCCCATTTTTTCATTTTAACTTCAAAAAGTACGAATTTTAAAAAATCCGTGTATTTTACTTGTCTATGCAATCAGAGGAACGTATACACCGAATTTCATTATTCTAGGTACAGCCGTTTGGTTGGTACCATTTTTATCCCTCTATTCTCATTTTACCCCTTAAAAGTACGAATTTGGAAAAAATACTTTTATATTATGTATCTACTCAATTAGAGAATGGTACACACCGAATTTCGTGTTTCTAGCTGTTGTCGTTTAATATGAACCATTTTTATCCCTTTTTGCCCCATTTCACCCCCTACAAATAAGAATCCCTTTATGGTGCACGTTTTTGCTATAAGGGGAATGAGCATACCAAATATCAAGCAAATATAAACAGACATATTCAAAAAACATGATTAAATGCGCTAAAATATTATTAAAATTTTCCCTTTGGGCCGATTTCGCCCCGTTTCTATCCCAACCGATCTACGACTATAAGACGCATTTATGGAAAATTTAAACGTTCTAGCTCCTTTCGTTTAGATGCTAGAGTGCTTTCAACAGACGGACGGACATGGCTAGATCGTCTTAGAATTTTATGACGATCAAGAATATATATACTTTATAGGGTCTCAGGTCGATATTTCAAGGTGTTACAAACGGAATGACAAAGTTAGTATACCCCCATCCTGGAGGTGGAGGGTATAAAAATAACACTATCCAAAAAAATTCGAAATTCGAAAACGATATTAAAACAAGTAAGGAAAGGCTAAAGTCGGGCGGGGCCGACTAAATCATACACTCCACTTTCTATCCGAATACCATTCAATTCGGTAATAAAGTTAAAACGGGAAGGATTTTTGTATCCTGTAAATGTACGTGAAAATTTTAAATCGGAAAGGACATTTGTATGGGGGTATATTGAAACCTGGAACGAAATAGTTCGAATAGTTTGGCAAAAATTTAAACATTTGTCCAACTTTGGGGGCAACATTTGTATTGGGGCTATATCTATATCGATCTTACCCACTTTCACCATAGGTGTTTTAGTAGGATTATAAAATGTTGTGCCAAATTTAAATAAAATCGGGTTCAATATGTGGGTTCTAGAGCGGCAAAAGGCAAATCGGGAGCAACATTTGTATGGCGACTATATCTAAATCTGAACCGACATTACCCGCTTTCAGCATAGATGTTTCTAGTTAGATTATAAGATGTTGTGCCAAATTTAAAGAAAATCGGGTACAATATGTCGTTTCTAATGCGGAAAATGTCAAATCGGGAGCGACATTTGTTTGAGGGCCATATCTTAATCTGAACCGATCTTACCCACTTTCTTCAAATGTGTTTATAGTTGGATTATAAGATGTTTTGCAAAATTTAATGGTATTCGAGTACAATATGGGGTTTCGAGAGCGGAAAATGTCAAATCGGGAGCGACATTTGTATGGGGTCTATATCTAAGTCTGAACCGATCTTACCTAGTTTCTGCATATGTGTTTCTAGTTGGATTATAAGATATTGTGCCAAATTTAAAGATAAACGAGTACAATATGTGGTTTCTAAAGAGGCAAAAGTCAAATCGGGAGCGACATTTGTATGGGGCTATATCTAAATCTGAACTGATCTTACCGAATTTCTGCATAGGTGTTTCTAGTTGGATTATAAGATGCTGTGTCAAATTTAAAGAAAATTGGGTACAATATGTCGTTTCTAGAGCGGAAAATGTCAAATCGGGAGCGACATTTGTATGGGGGCTATATCTAAATCTAAACCGATTTGCCTCAAATTAAATAGCGTTCGTCCCTGATCCACAAAACTTATTTGTGCCAATTTTTGTTAAGATCGAACTATAATTGCGACCTGTAATTTTATTACAACAATAGGTGGTCAGACGGACATTGCTAAATCGGCTCAGAAAGTGTTTCTAAGTCGATCGTTACACTTAACAATGGGTCTATTTCGTTTCCTATTGGAGTGGAGTTTATAATGAAACTTCAAGTGGAATCAAAACAAGTAAGGAAAGGCTAAAGTCGGGCGGGCCGACTATATGATACACTGCACTTTCTATCCGAACACAATTCAGTTCGTAAAAAAGTGAAAACGGGAAGGCTTTTTGTTTCCTAATCATAGTCTAATATGACCTGACCCAATTTGTCAAATCGAGAGGAATATTTGTATCGGGGTTATATCCAAACTTGGAATGAAGTGACTAACTTTAACAATAAGTTTTTTCAGTTCAAGTAAAGGTGTTATGCTCATTTTGAAGAAATTCGGTGAAAATATGTGGTTTCTGGGGTGGAAAAAGTCAATCCGGGAGCGAAATTTGTATGGGAGCTCTATGTATCTGAACCGATCTAACACATTTTCACCACAGGTGTTTCCAGTTGATATATAAGGTGTTTTGTCAATTTTGAAGAAAATCTGTTGTAATATGTGGTATCTAGAGTGAAAAGTGTCAAATCGGGAGTGAAATTCGTATGGGGGCTATATCTAAATCTAAACCGATTTTCTTCAAATTAAATAGCGTTCGTTCTTGTCCCGAAAAACTTCGTTGTGCAAAGTTTGATTTGGTTCTGGCTACAATTGCGACCTGAATCGTGATTACAAGAATAGATGGACAGACAGACGGACATTGCTAAATCGATTCAAGAAGTGATTCTAAGACGATCGGTATAATTAACAATGGGTCTATCTCTCTTCCTTTTGGGTGTTACAAAGAAATGCACAAAGACATAATACTCTCGTGGAGTGTATAATTACATTAAATTAGGCAGCAATCTTCGAAAATTTACACTAATTAGCTAGAAACAATTTCCCTCAAGCCCGATTTTCCCCATTTGTAATTTCTTGATTCCAGCTACAGCCTTAAGGTCTGTACCATTTTGATAGGAAAAGATCCAATATGTTACTGACTGGAATATACTCATATGTATACACCGAATTTCATCAATATAGCTGCAGCCGTTTGTTTGGTTCTAGTTTTAACCCTATTTTCCGACTAAAAGTACAAATTTCGCAGAAAATTCTTTTTGTTTCGCATCTTCACAGTCAGATGAATGTATTCGAAGGGGTGACTTAAGGCCCTAAGTATATTTGGACCAAATCCGTTTCCCAAACTTAGTTTAAGTTCGAAGATGGGCGAAATCATCACCCCTTCTGGTACCCTCAAACAAATGACCCATATTCCTATGTTAAATTAAAACGGAAATTAAAACGGATATTCGGAATCAGCTATATTTTGGTATTTGATAAAGTTTTTATAATCACTTTAAGTGTTAAAAATATGGCGGGTATTGCCACGCCCCTTCTAGTACCTCCCACACAAATAACTCTATAAATATGATCGGAATACTATGAAATTTGATATTTGGAAATGCTTTTATAAAGGTTACATTCATGTGGAACATGTGCCATGTTGCCACGCCCCTTCTAGTACCTACCACACAAAGTGGCATAAGCTTTGTTTAAAATAAAACCGGTGCAACATTCATACGGGTGGTCAAAATCATTTACAATTTGATATTTGAAAAAGTTTTTATAAGTACTTTTAACCAAAAAAATATTTACACTTTAGCCACGCCCCTTCTTGTAGCTCCCACACAATTCTCTATATTTTAGGTAAAATTAAATCCTTCATAAATTCTATACTGGTGATCGAATCCACTATGACTTGATATTTGTTTATGGTTTTGCAATTGTTTTATAAATGTGGAAGCTGGGACCATGTGATACGAACCTCCCAATACCATCCACACAAATGATCCTGCCCTACGTTAAATTTAATTCCTTACAACTTCCGTATATATGTTCTCTGAGAGTGAGGGTATATTCTCTGAGTGAGTTCGTTAAAAAATCGCACCAAGTAATAAAGTACACATGACATCATATGTGTATATGCAGGTATAGTTACCCAGCAATACTTCTGCCTTGCTAACGCTCATTTGTTTTAGTTTTTTCGTTTGTAATCAATATTTGATTTGAACTGGGATATTGTCCTGGCTCAAGACCATTTTGCAAATTCGGCAAGTGAGTTGTGCTTCTCGTTCGTTTGTGAGAATCATCTCCTTATAGAGGCCGGGTTTGATGTTGAAAAGTCGCTGCGAAGCCACTTGAAAAGACTTTTGACATGGTCGAAATCATGATCGTGGTAGTCTGCAGCCAAGTAATAAATGTCACCATGCCATTTGTAAATAAATTTGCATTCTATTAAATATAGATGCAAAAAGGGCTTGAGCCAGGACAATATCCCAGTTCAAATCAAATATTGATTACAGACCAATAAAAATACAAACGAAAAAACTAAAATTTTATATATATTTTTTTAAGAATGGCCCAAAACTGGTCCGCAGTGAACCTTAGAGGGGAGAAGTGTTGGTATGTTTGGGGAAAATGTTGAGGGGAAAATTAATTGGGGTCCGTCTTTCATTCAGTACTTTTTTATAGCCGATTCAAATTTAAAACTTTAAATGGCCCACCCTATATAACCCCACATATTCACGAGTTGGCGTTTTCATCAAATTTGCAGCATATCTATGAACTTCTTTACAGGAGAACTCATACTCCTACTGAATAATATCGATCCAATTTGGCTACATCAAATCTGAAAAGGCGCAGAGAGAGGTGTAGGGGATAGTTTAATCGGCCGGACCCGGATTTAACATTTCCTTACTCGTACTTAATATGTACCGGTCTCACTAATCCGACTCAGATGATATAATTGAATTTGGATCTAGGGATAACCGATCGGCCAATTTCCGCACTCCCGATGTGCCAATAACTTGTGTGAGCATATGATCATAAGGGCGTGGTAGTGATCAGGAGTGGCACTCCTGGCTATTGAATAGACAATAGCGACCGATAGTTTAATCCAAGAAGTTAGAAACAATTGAAAAACTACTAACTTATAATATATGCTGTCTGTGAAGAGAGATTTAGTTAGTTTCTTCAGTAAGTCGAGGACTGCCAACAATAGCATTCCCATTAGAATGCCACTCATGTCAGAGATGCAATTCGAAACCCATGCCGTCCATGTCTTCAGCTTTCATTACTGAGGGGAATTTTTAAATCTGCAATTAAAATGTCATTCAATGGGACTATAATAGTCGATAAAATATCACAAAATTTGCTAAATTTAGCAAATTTGAATTCGCCACACTTTCTTCCGGATCCTTTTAATTGGCCTTGTCTCCATTATGTCTCTGGCAATAATTGCAAGCGTTTAAGGTAGTCAAACTTCTAAAGTATTCGCTACGAAAGATGGAAAAATTCCAATTAACGCCCCAGAAAGAACACAAAAACTCCATGCCCGTTTGGTATTGGTATTCACACAGAAAACTTTCCATTTCAACGCCAAATACAGCGAAGGCAGCGACCACCATCATCAATACCTTGAGTGAATAACTTATTATACACAAGCGTTTAACCAAATTTCATATTTGGCCAAAAAGTAGGTCACTGTGCATGGACAACAAAACAAGAACGGTTTTGCGACTGTTGGCTGACCGGCTGGCTGGCAGCTTGGCTGTCCACTGCAGAAAATTGAAAGTAGCGGATCGAATCGTCGTTCGAATCGTCTCACACCATCATGCAACAGGTTGAGGTACCACAGATTTGCCAACATATTCGGGCAGACGGACGTAAAACTTTCCTCAGACAAATTTCACGTATGTGTGTGTTTATCTCCGACCATTCTTCTTCATAAGTCACACATTTGTTCGAACTAAACTTACATAAATACGACAACATTTTAAACAAACAATAATTTTCTTTCCTTTTGTATTTTTTATTTTGAATATTTATTTATTATGCACATAAAAAACCAAAGTCACTCTGAATACACCTACGAACTCGTTATTGGTTTTTGTGTGTTTTTTTTCTTTTACATCACTTTCACAAAAATAAATTTGTCACTTTATTTGTTTTCTTTTTTATATACGGACGTATTTACGTCTCTGCGAGCTCTCTTAGTTCCGTGCGTGCAAGTGCGTATTCATATATTCATATATGTATATCTATCTGTGCTATCGCACTACAAACTCACGACAAGATCATGGTTAACATACCAAACTTGGACCGCAGAACTGACGAAAAACCGTTCACAAAACAAGTTCGTTGCAGTGGTAATAATTTTCCTTTTCCCGAGTGCGCTGCGGCGGGTTTTTTAAATTCCGTTTACACTCTAAAATGTAACACACCAAGTCGCTGTCGATCGGGTTGGTTGGTTGGTTGGATATTTTGTTAGCGTCGTTTAAGCGAGCGTTAAGCGTTAATACGTTGTGCCTTCTTTCTAAACCGGTGACAAACTGATGCTGTTAACACCGAGCACAGTTGGTAATGATCTTGTGAAATGCGCCGCCGCACTGAGCTTCGAAAAGAAAGTCCACGAAGAACTACTTTCGTTAAGTTGCGTTGTGAATGGGTGGTAAGCGAAGAGAGCCCAGGCGAATGAGAGAAAGAGTGTGAGTACCAGTACACAGCGAGAAAAAGGTTTGGAGTGGCATGTACTGCTCATTGCAATACCCCATGTGGATTGCAGTATTATAAATAAATTCTGCTCAAAGATCATCAGATACCAGTGGAGTTATCAACCGCTTGGTTACGAGTGTGCATTTTGGCTCAGCTTTTACGTGATTGACAATATTACCATTATAAACACACATATATCGTTACCTTGGTAGGTCCCATTTTTAGCCCCCCCAAGCTACAAGAGGAATGGTCGCAAAAAATTTTAACTGTATGAAAATCAGAAATTTAATTAATAAGCCAAGGCTACCAATATTTGTATACTATGTATATATAATGGAAATAATACTTCAATTCATAAAGTAAATATAAGGGAGCAATCATAAATACCCTAAATATTGGGTGACAGAGAGTGTATTTTCAGCTACAGTCGTTTGGTTGGTTGTATTTCCATCCTATTTTAATTTCAAAAGTAAAAATTTTGAAAATACCTTACATACTTACTTCATGATTCTACCATTTTTTGTTGTAAAAGTAACAAAATAAAGTACGAATTTGAAAGAAAAAATATTTTACGTGTCTATGCAGTCACAGGAATGTATACACCGAATACCATGATTCTATCAGCGGCCATTTTGTTGGTACCATTTTTATCCCCTTTTTCCAATTTTGCACCCTCAAAAAAAGTACGACTATCTAAAATCTCTTTATTTTACGTATCTACACAATTAGATGGATGTACACACCGAATTTCATCATTCTAACTGTATTCGTTTAGTTGGTACTATTTTTCAACCCTGTAGCCATTGTATCCATTGATAGTACGAATTTGGAAAAAACGTTTTATTTTTCGTGTCTACGCAGTCAGAGGAATGTATACTCCGAATTTCATGATTCTAGCTGCGGTCATTTGGTAGGTACTATTTTTATCCCCTTTTTCCATTTGAACCCCATAAAGTACGAATTTTGGAAAGTTCTTTTATTTTACGTGTCTACGCAATCAGAGGAATGTATACATCGAATTTCATTATTCTAGGTGCAGCCGTTAAGTTGGTACTATTTTTATCCCTCTATCCCCATTTAACCCCTTAAAAGTACGAATTTATAAAAAATACTCTTATATTATGTATGTACTCTATTAGAGGACTGTACACGCCCAATTTCGTGTTTCTATCTGTTGTCGTTTGATATGTACCATTTTTATCCCTTTTTGTCCCATTTCGCCCCCTACAAATAAAAAAACACTCTATGGTGCCC